>JAXCMG010000101.1:1013445-1063626 GCA_034642415.1 Podarcis siculus
TAATAATAATAATAATAATAATAATAATAATAATAATAATAATAATAATAAATTTAATAAATTTAATAAATTTAATAAAATCAATAAATTTAATAAATTTAATAAAAAAATTAATTTCGAAAATTTATACACAAACAAACAGCAGCAGCAGCAGCCCAGGGGCCTCCGCCCGCCCCTTCCCCGCATAAGGCCCGCAAGCGGGAGGCTCCTGCCCCGGCTCACCTCCGCGACGGCCGCGCCATCCGGGGGCTCCGCTTCGGCCCTCGGCCGGCCGCCCGTTCGGAATCCGCGCGCGGAGAAGAGGACGGAAGTGACGGCGACAGGAGGCCGGAAGTGACGACAGGCAGCCCGCCCCACCCGCTCGCTCGCTCGCTCGCTCGCTCTCTCTCTCCCGTGAGGAGAAGGTTGAGGGGACGGAAAAGTGGGCGGGGCGTGTCCTGGCCGACGCGGGGACTCGCGTCTCGTGGGAAAGGGGCATTCCGCCGAAGGAGGGCAGCGCGCGGGTTGAGGAGCGGGTGAGTTTGTGGGGTTTTCCCTTGCGTTCTCCAAGGCAGACGCGGACTCTCGGGCTGCTTCCGTGTCGCCTCAGGCGAAGGCCGGGTTGGGGAGGGAGGGGGGGAGGGAGACTCTTTACCCCCCCCCCCAATAATGTTTATTAAGTTTCTTACACATATAACACACAGTGTAAAACAAATGAAAGAAAAATAAAAAAGAACAAGGGAGAAATAAAACAAATGCAACAAATAACTACCAAAATATATGAATACTACAAATTGATTAATTAGTTAAACTTCTAACCTCATAAACATATTGCTTGACTTCCTCCAGTCCTTCCCATCTGAATTTCCTTGTAACTGGATGTAGCAGTATTCCAACATTCAAAAACAATATTCTAATTATAATCAAATGTATTAACTTTTCTTAATATTATGGATCTCGTTTATTTAATTAAATCTGAATTTAATCCTAGGCCTAATTGGTACTTTCAAGTAATTTCTAATTTTTAATATTACAATATTTATTCATGTCTTTAGATTTCTTCCAATCTTCTTGATATTCCTCTTCTTTCTGGTCGCGGATTCTTCCAGTGAGGTCAGCCAGCTCCATAAAGTCCATCATCTTCATCTGCCGTTCTTCCACAGTTGGTAGTTCTTGTGTTTTCCATTTCTTGGCTATTAAAATTCGAGCGGCAGTTGTGGGAGGGAGGGAGACGCTTTGCTTAGACGAAACTTCGCTTGTCCGAAAGAAAAAAGAACCTGAGGAATGCCTGCAGTTTTGGTTTGCTGTAATGTAACGGGTGTTATAGGGACTCGGGTGGCGCTGTGGGTTAAACCACAGAGCCTAGGACTTGCCGGTTTGAATCCCCGCAACGGGGTGAGCTCCCATTGCTCGGTCCCTGCTCCTGCCAACCTAGCAGTTCGAAAGCACGTCAAAGTGCAAGTAGATAAATAGGAACCTCTCCAGCGGGAAGGTAAACGGCGTTTCCGTGCGCTGCTCTGGTTTCCCAGAAGCGGCTTAGTCATGCTGGCCACATGACCCGGAAGCTGTACACCGGCTTCCTCGGCCAATAAAGTGAGCTGAGCGCCACAACCCCAGAGTCAGCCACGACTGGACCTAATGGTCAGGGGTCCCTTTACCTTTTTAACGGGTGTTATAAACGCGTGTCGTGAAGGAGGAAACCAGGAACCCGGGGGGGAGACGGACTTGAATAAAATATGGGGGGGGCCCAAGCAAGCCCCGCCCTGCACAATTGATCGCAAGATGGGGCACCCCCAGTGCTGTATTTTCACATAAGCTAAACAAGCTATAGCTTAGGGCCCCACACTCTTGGGGTGCCCCAAAAAATATAAATTACTGCAACAGTGTTTTGTGTTGCGTAGGCTCCTGTGATGTAAGCAATGGGCCCCACCTGCTAGCCTGCTCCCTAAAATATCACTGCTTTGCTCATTTCTATAGGAACTTTTGTTATTGCCAAATGCCAATGTGTTTGCATTGTTAAATTTGTTATGAATAAAAAAATCATGTTAAGTTAGAGCTTAATAATTATTTCACTGTTACTATAAAAGGTAAAAGGACCCCTGACTGTTAGGTCCAGTTGTGAACGACTGGGGTTGCGGCACTCATCTCGCTCTATAGGCTGAGGGAGCTGGCATTTGTCTGCAGACAGTTTCCAAATCATGTGGCCAGCATGACTAAGCCGCTTCTGGCGAACCAGAGCAGCGCACGGAAACACCGTTTACCTTCCCGCCGGAGTGGTACCTATTTATTTACTTGCACTTTGACGTGCTTTCGAACTGCTAGGTGGGCAGGAGCTGGGACCGAGCAACGGGAGCTCACTCCGTTGCGGGGATTCGAACCACCAACCTGATCAGCAAGCCCAAGAGGCTCAGTGGTTTAGACCACCCACTATTAATATACTTCTTAAATGTATTTCAGTTCAACAATTACTTTGATAAAATACATATTTTGTTATGTGCAAATGGCTTTAAATACCTATTAGGTCCATAAATTACCATATACTGCATATATTCAACACAGAAAAGAGCCACAATTTGTTGTTGACACAGCTGGACATATAAAGGGCCCCATTACCTCCAGTAGCTTAGGGGCTCATCAAACCTAAATCCGACCCTAGGCGCCCCACTTGAATGGCAACGGCCTCAGATATTTTAATGGGGATGCCCTCCTGTATTCCCCACCATAAACCATGAGAAGAACCCCTGCAGGATCAGGCCAAAGGGAGGCCCTTCTAGCCCACCACCCTCTTCTCACAAGGGCCAACCAGATGACCATGGGGGACCCTTGGGAAGAGCCCTCCCTCTCTCCCCCACCAGGGGTCTCCAGCAAATGATCATTCAGAAGAATTGATTCTCTCGGGACAGAGACCAAGATATACAATGTCCAGTGTGGTATTGGGAGAGTGGGGGGTTCCTGCTGGTGGATCTCTTGCTGGCAGGTTCCTAGTGCCCCACTAAGCAGCTGCTACTTTTCTTGTGAATGATTCTGGCCAGGATAGACCATAAGCAAACTTAATTCAATTGTCAGTTGGTTTCCGAAATGTAAAATATTGTGTATGGCGGGGGGGATAGTTACAGTACTACTACTACTACTAATAGTAATAGTAATGTGTTTTATTGTAAGGGGGCTAGTGGGTGGCTTTTTTGTTTTTCTTATGTATTTTGTCATTTTATATCTTGATTTTATTCTGTGAACCGCCCTGAGACCCCCAGGTATAGGGCGGCATATAAATTCAATTAATAATAATAATAATAATACATATATATTGTAAGCTACATAAAACTGAAGCCAGCCCATCTTCTAAACACTGTAAGCTGTGGATGCCAATACACTTCCTTCTACATGCACCCTGCTCCCCCCAGTAGGCTGTAGCCATCAACCCTGCTTCAGATTCCATATGTTTAAGAGATGAGGTCCTCAAAAATTGGGGTCTTAAGATGCAGCAGCCCTGTTGTAAAACACCCTGTCCAAACAGGCCTGCCCAAGCATCCTCTTGAGCTTGTACATATTTCCTAAAATGTATTTAACTTCAGAAGCTATTTGAAAGGCTTAAAGAAACACATAAAACTATGTGTGTTGAAGTGGTTTTATATGTATTAGAAATGGAACTTACAACAAAATGTTGTCGCGTTTTCTCCCCCCTAACAGAAATGTTTCTATTCAAAATAGTAACTAGTTGTTCCCTCCTCTAAGATACTAAAATCTTTTTTTGGAAGGTTGTTTTAAACTGTTTTGTAAAAGTTTTAATTCTATTATGATGTTTGCCTTCCTTGATTCCTTGAAGGAGTGTGTGAAGGAAGTTGCAAAGACCTCATTCCATCCCTTTTTTGTGACTTTTGGGGTAACTTCCAGGTTCAGTGCAATGCACGTGTGCACGGTCACATACATATTAAAAGGTAAAGGGACCCCTGACCATTAGGTCCAGTCGTGACTGACTCTGGGGTTGCGGCGCTCATCTCGCTTTATTGGCCGAGGGAGCCGGCGTACAGCTTCCAGGTCATGTGGCCAGCATGACTAAGCCGCTTCTGGCGAACCAGAGCAGAGCATGGAAACGCCGTTTACCTTCCCACCACAGTGGTACCTATTTATCTACTTGCACTTTGACGTGCTTTTGAACTGCTAGGTTGGCAGGAGCAGGGACCGAGCAACGGGAGCTCACCCCGTCACGGGGATTCGAACCGCCTAAAATCATATCTGTCTGTACTTTGTTTGTAAACTTCATTTTTTAACTGGAGGTTGCAATTTGCCTTATCAGATCTTTAAAAGAAGCAAACAAACAAAAAACCCACCACTTTAAAAATAAACAACAGTGGTTCTATTCTGTGAATGTGTACTGTTTTAGTACAGGGGAAACCTGCAAATCTTATTTACTGCAATATTAATTTCTGCAGGGTGAATAAAATAAGAAAATACCTTATTTTTTAACAAATGTGAATGTCTTCGATCTCCTTTTTTGTTTTACTTTTTAAAAATTCACTTACTGGCTCCCTTCCCCTTTCTGTGTGTTTGTGTAAATATATAACGGTAATAGCATTCTCCTTTTGCTTCAATGCAGGAAACCTTTGAAATGAAGGGTGACCAAGGAACAATCTGTAGTAAGGAGAGAGGGTTTCTGTATGAATTCAGGGCTGGAAACCAGCGTTTTGTGCTTACAGTTCCTCTGAAATTCCCAGTGCAAGAAAGTGCTACCCATTTGCATAGGCATCTGATGCGTCCTTACAACTTGCCATGCTTCATAGAAAATGGTAAGGATTTATTCTATACCATCAAACATAGACTTTCTCACAGCTGCATAGGGCCTCTAAAGAACTTGGATTTCACATAATGCCATCTGCAGACGTCGGAGGGAGATACGTAGGTGGCCCATTGCACATGCAAAACTCTGTTTTTGGATGTAGGGAAGTTGAGGCTGTAACTCATAGCTGCTTATTTTGCCCTGCAGATCCAAGGGCGGGGCGGGGGGGGGACTTCTGTTGCGTATTCAGTCACATCATTTGGATAAAATGACCCACAAGATACTGTGATCACTTAAAATAATGGAATAATCACTTTTAAAGGGGCATTGTTTGCCACAGTGGCTAATAAACTATGTGCTTTATAGACATATTATCTGGATTGCATGGGATACATTCATGTGATGAATTGCACTGTTTAGCCCAAGACAGAGATAAAGGACTGGCATTTGTTGGAGTTCGACTCCCCTGTGCTTGGGTTTTTCTTTAACTCTGCCTTACTAGCTTTAATTTTGATCTCCGCTTTCCTCCCCTCCTCTTTAAAAAGTCGGTGGGGGGAGGGCTTCCTTCCTTCCCTTCCTTCTCTGAACTCTTCCTCCTCCCTTCTTTCCATAGCTGTCAAGTGTCCCTTATTTGAAGGGACAGTCCCTTATTCCAGCGTCATGTCCCGCTGCTGTCCCTTATTGATGGATGTCCCTTAAATGATGTCCCTTAAATTTCAAAGGAAGCAGCTCCTCTCCCTTCCTCCCTGCCGGCCAGGGAGGAGGGAGGCTCCAACTGTGTTGCTTGGCTGTGTTGCTCACCCAATAAGAAGTCTAAGAACGACTGGGGGGTGGAGCTTGCATGCCTTGTGTGTGGCTAGTTAATGCAAGCTGAGGGGGGGTTTGAATGCTGGACGCCATTTTGTTGCACATGCTGCTGCAAACTTTGCAGTGCAAAGCCAGGCCAGGGAGCCATCTTAAGTTGAGGCTGCATAGGCCTTGTGATGCATGTGATTCAGATTCTATTCAGTTGAACCTCTGGTTACAAAGTTGGTTGGACAGTGTTCTCGAAGCTACCAGCATGAGTTTGACCAGACTGCAGGAGGACAGGAAGACTGGAGTGCCTGGAACAGGTGAGGCTGCAGGTCCCTTATTTTGGCTGCTGGTCCCTTATTTTCAAATCTGTAAATTGACAGCTATGCTTCTTTCTGCTGTGGGAATCCTCCCTCCACCTGTGAAGCAGACCACTAAACTGTAATGCATAAAAATATTAAATCGGATATGAGGGATTTGAACACCAAATGTGTGGAACTTACAACCTTTCCTATGAATTGTCCTCTTAGTAACCATTAAAAAATTGAATTTACCCTTCATAATGACTGTAAATTAATAAGATAAGCATTTCAGTTGATGGATGACCCCCAAAAAACCTGCCATTATTTCAGATTTAAAAGAATCCCTGAATAGATTCATTGAGGAGGAATCCATAAAAGATCACGATGAAGAAGCAGAAGCAGCCCTGGAAGCTGTAAAGTCTGGCAAAGTAGATTTACACCAACTGGCAAATGCTTGGGCCAAAACTTATACTGAGGTAAGAAGTCTCCAGAGCATTATATATGCTTCAGAAGATGATGCTGGAACTTATTTTTGTAGCATACTCATTCTTTACTGGATATTTCACTCTGATTAGAAATACATGAACCAGCTACTGTTGTTTTGTCTCCATCAGGATCCATGCTCAGAGAATGAGTTTGCTTTTCCGTTGTTCAGTTATTTGCCTTCCTCCCTTCTCTGGCTGTAACGAATGATGGTTAATTTGAACATAAACTACTTCGCAAGGCATTAGCAACTAATTATTGCTAGAAGGCTGATTGAGTTTTCATCTTTGGCTTATGCCTTCCTTTTTTCTGCTATTACATGAATTGCTTTTTAGTTTGTTTGCTTTTTTCCTTTTGTAACAAACACTGGCAAAAATGTTATTAATGCATTATATATCAGATACTTAAGAACTGTGTGCGCTTCCACAGAATCTTTTAAGTACAGTGGAACCTCTACTTAGGATGTAATCCGTTCCAGAGGTCTGTCCGTAAGTCGATCCAGGTCGCTGGTAGAAGTGCCGTTGTGTTCAGGCACATTCGGTGGCAGCGCGCTTCTGCGCATGTGCAGACGGCGGCAGCCACTTCTGCACGTGCGCGAATCGCGGCAAACCCGGTATTTACTTCCGGGTTTGCCGCGGTCGCGACTTGGATCGGGCCCAAGTAGAGGCAGTTGTAAGTAGAGCTTCTACTGTAGTTGGTAGCGCATGAAGGGATTTAAGTTATTAACAGATGAAAAAGATAGGTGGTACTGTGTTTTTCTTTCTTGGACTGATGGGAGTTATAGTTCAGACGCACCTGGAGGGCTGAAGTGCCCCACTCCTGTCTGTTTAAAGGTATGTGGTGCACTAACAAACATAATTTGATTACATCTGTAATCTACCGTATTGCATTAAGTTTGCATTGATCAATAAAATCACTTGCACTAGGAAAGTACTGTTAAACACTGACAGTCTGAGCCATTGATATTACAGTGGTACCTCAGGTTAAGTACTTAATTCGCTCCGGAGGTCCGTTCTTAACCTGAAACTGTTCTTAACCTGAAGCACCACTTTAGCTAATGGGGCCTCCTGCTGCTGCCACGCCGCTAGAGCACGATTTCTGTTCTCATCCTGAAGCAAAATTCTATTTCTGGGCTAGCGGCGTCTGTAACCTGAAGCGTATGTAACCTGAAGCGTATGTAACCTGAGGTACCACTGTATTTAACATACTGTTCACAATCTTTAATGCAGATTAAGAATATTTTAAAGTTATCTTACTGCCTTTTCTAAAGATTCTTATAAACACAGAACATCAGTAATTATTCAAAACGAATGGGGTTTAAAAGGAAGAATGATACCGAATAATTTTTTGTACCTGTGTGATTATTTATATTCATTTGTAAAAATATTTATATACAACAATTGTACATAAAACCCATGCGATAAAAGTAACATATAAAATAGTTAAAATCAGAAATCAGCTATCTGTTGTAGAAAGATGTATTCTTAACTGCCTAAATAAGCCTGATGGAATAGAAACTTTTTCAACGGGAGTTTAAAAGTTGAAACAATGCAGAACAATGGAATGAAAACCTCCTGATTGGTGTGAATTCTCAGATTCTGGTTGGCAGTGCTTCTAACTGGCATATGCTCATCAATCATTTTCATATCTTCATAACCTTATATAAATCTTACATAGTAAATAGTAAGATACTGAATAGACTAGTGAATTGTAGCTGTCTTGTATCTCACATTAATTTTCAGAAATCCTGTATCTTAGGGCATTCCCAATAAATGTGATACACATCCACTGTTGTTGAGGCACATACCCAGCAGCTGTCGTTAGCCCCTGGATCAATCTGGTTCAATCAGTGGAGTCAAATATCAGCTAACAGGAATTTATGAAAAGTCTACATAGAGTTGATTCTGCCACGGTGTCCCCTGATCAAATTCAAGTTCTCACAGATTTCCTTTCATAAATCTTGTTTCTCCAGGGACTATTGGCATCAACTTCCAAATTAAGAATCATAGATCTGAATCAAAGCCCCTTTTTGACGGATTACCTGAGATCAGCATCTTAAAACTATGTGACACCTCTTGGGAAACTATGGCCCAAATCAGGGATCACCAACCTTTTTGGGCCAGTTGGCAAAATTACTGAAGTGCCTTTTTTGTGCTTAGCATCTTGTTGGAGCATAAAAAAACGCTTTATTTGAGTTATTGACAGTTGCTATACAAGAATGAATGTCGGAGAGATCACCAGTTTGCTAGTTATGGCTGCAGTTGTCAGCACGTGGATTCTGAACCATGGAGGCAAAATCTTCAAGGGAAAACCCACAAATTTTATCAAAACAAAAATGTCCCACAGGCAACCAATCAGTATAACAATTTTAATTTTAATTTTAATTTTAATTTTTTTGAGTTTTCATGTGCAGGGCACATTATCATTTTATAATTTTTCCAGGCAACATTGGAATATGCAAGACCTGAAGACCCAAGCTGGGATGAAGATTTTGCAGATGTCTATCATGATCTTATCCATTCTCCTGCTTCTGAAACGCTGTTAAATCTAGAACACAATTATTTTGTTAGCATCTCCGAACTGATAAGTGAAAGAGATGTGGAACTGAAAAAATTACGAGAAAGGTAATTTTTTTAAACTTGGCATTTTCTGTTAGTCCTAAAATTATTATAAAGAGAGAAGAAAATAATCTTGTGTGTTATTTTTCTAAAGAACTACCAGAGATTTAAACACTGTCAGGAACCGAAGCACAGACAGTTGATTTTCTTTTTTTAATGCACCTCCTTTTTTAAATGTACTGTTCCCGCCGAAGACAGTTTTTGAAGTTTCCCTTTGCCAGAGAGTTGAGTGTGTGTGACACTGTTGATTAAAACAAATCTGCAGTCCTTTACAAACTTAAAAGTAATGGTCATGGAAGGGTCTTAATAAGCCTCCTTATGAAGTGGATAGAACTAGTTTTAGGGTCATAGTTCTTTGGATGCTGGCCACTAGCTGTGTAGTATGGAATTTTCTTGAAACACTTCATGGGGGCAGGTCACTATTTCACACATTTAACTTGTGCGATATCAGCTTCACACACTTGGTGGCTGGGCAGCTGATACTGCACAAATAAAATTCACGCAAGGCAGACAGCTTAAAAGCTCTTTCTGTGCCCGGTTTTCCCCGCTGGGAAGAGAGAGCTTTTAAGCTTGTCAGATTTGCTTCCTGGGCTCTGTAAACCTCCCTACCTTTTCAAAGAAAGGAAGAAAGCCTATGCTAAATGGATATTGCAGCATGTAAACTGCTCTGCCCCATCATCTGGCCATGATGGCTGTTGCAGTTCCTTTTTTATAATAGTTTTTATTAATTTTAACATATAAATTATAATACACACCACAGAACTTCCTCACTTATATAATCTTTTTTGGACTTCCATCAGCACCTCTGATGATCCACCGTTTTGACCACTTCTTATGCATTTCTTAATTTCATATTGCCTTTAATTGTTTTAACTAACCATCCTCCCCCTTATCCATTTTTGCAATAATTCCAATAATACTCCTCACAGAACTTCTTGCAAACCTACAAATGTAGACTGATCATCACAAATACTTTTCAAATAATCTGTAAATTTACTCCAGTCTTCTGCCAATTTCTGGTCCCGCCGATTTTGAATCCTTCCTCTTAGTTTATCCAATTCTGCATAGTCCATTAGTTTCATCCTCCACCTGGCTGTTGCAGTTCCAAACATCTGGAGGGCAGCTTACATAATGGCAGTGATAGGAGACAAACCTTTTCTGGTGGCAGAAACCCTGTCGCGAACTCCCCCCCCCCCCAGGGAAATTTGACTTCCCCCCCTTTGGTAGTTTTCATTCCACCAAGCCTTTAATGGTTTTTATTGCCGATAGTCTTTTATGCTCTTCTTCAAGATGCTGTTTTAAAGATATTTCTTCTCAACTTTTCTTCTATTGACATATGTTTATGGTGCGGGGGCGGGTGGTCTCTTGTCAGGGTCAAATTGTGATTCATAACTATTTTTTACAAACAAAATATTTCTGACTAGATTTTTATTGTAGGCAAGGTGCTGAAATGGATAAGGTGATGCAAGAACTGGGGAAGTCACTATCGGATCAAGACGTAAACATGCTGGCAGCACAACACTTTGAATCCCAGCAGGTAAATGAAGTACCTGGTTGGAATAAATTGGGCAGCTCATTTGTTCTTAATCAATTGGCTGACTCAACGTCTCCTTTTAGGCTTTGGAGAACAAGTGGAACAATGAACTGAAGCAAACTACAGCTATCCAGAAACAGGAGTATCAGGAATGGGTGGTAAAGCTTCATGAGGATCTGAAAAACCCTGGCACCACTCTCGGGTACCCTTATTTCTTAGTTTTCTTCTTAACTTACTGATTAGGGATTATATCTGTTAGTTACTAATTAGAAGGAGCAGGTTAGGGATGTTGGGGTCCGTCGCTTCTTCTGGCCAAATGTTGAATCTAGGTAGAGGTAAAGGGACCCCTGACCATTAGGTCCAGTCGTGACCGACTCTGGGGTTGCGGCGCTCATCTCACTTTATTGGCCAAGGGAGCCGGCATACAGCTTCCGGGTCATGTGGCCAGCATGACTAAGCCGCTTCTGGCGAACCAGAGCAGCGCACAGAAATGCCGTTTACCTTCCCACCAGAGTGGTACCTATTTATCTACTTGCACTTTGACGTGCTTTCGAACTGCTAGGTTGGCAGGAGCAGGGACTGAGCAACTGGAGCTCACCCCGTCGCGGGGATTCGAAACGCCGACCTTCTGATCGGCAAGTCCTAGGCTCTGTGGTTAAACCCACAGTGCCACCCGCGTCCCTTAATGTTGAATCTAGTCCTGGATTAATTTATGAAACTGTTATTTTATTTTAGTGTAGAAAATCCACACCCTAATGTGAACTAAAAGCACACAGGAGGTGGGAAAGCCCCTGATAGGATGTTACTCTGTCACAACAAAGGGGTTTGCTTGTGTTGCAAGATCAGCACCAGGGACTTAAATATGAAGGTGGCAGCTGGTTGCCTGTTGGCTAAGTTTCTCTGTGCTATGCTGTTTGTTTTAACAAAGTGCTCAAAGGGGTGAGCACAGCTCTTCCCCTACCCATTTTGTCATTGCAACAACCCTGTGAAGGTAGGTTAGGCTGAAGGGCAGTGTTTGGTTCAGGATCATCCAGCAAGCAATTACAGTTTTGTGGGGATTTAAACATTGGTCTCCCAGATCCTAGATGCGGATGACGCTGTGGGTTAAACCACAGAGCCTAGGACTTGCCGATCAGAATGGCGGCGGTTCAAATCCCCGCGACGGGGTGAGCTCCCGTTGCTCGGTCCCTGCTCCTGCCAACCTAGCAGTTCGAAAGCACGTCAAAGTGGTAGTAGATAAATAGGTATCACTCCAGCGGGAAGGTAAACGGTGTTTCTGTGTGCTGCTCTGGTTTGCCAGAAGCGGCTTAGTCATGCTGGCCACATGACCCGGAAGCTGTACGCCGGCTCCCTCGGCAAATAAAGCAAGATGAGCGCCGCAACCCCAGAGTCAGCCATGACTGGACCTAATGGTCAGGGGCCCCTTTACCTTTACTCTCAGATCCTAGTCCAATACTCTTAACTGCTACACCACATGGGCTCTCTGTAGCTCTGCCCTTGAAGCTGTTGCAGTTCACATGGTTAGGGTAAAATGCCTGTTCCTGTCAAATAGATAAATACGGAGGCAGTGGGGGACACAAAGCTTTGTCTGGCTTCATTTTCTTTTCTTTTTTATTTCAGTGATGAAATAAATGTCCAACCCAATCAGTGGAGAGAATCTGCAGAAGGCAATGGGAGGCTTTTTGAAGACCAGAGACAGCTGGAAGAAAGTTTCACTATTCATCTGGGTAAGTGAAAGATTGAACGTCCAGAGCTTTTTCTCACAGCCACGTTTTCATTCATTTCCAGATTGAACATGTTTGTCCACATATCCATATTCAATGGCTTAACACAAAAACAGGCCACAAATTACCAAAATTAGAAACATGCCTTAAGTTGTGATCTAAACCTATATTGGTAACCACACCAGTGAGTAATAATTCATTGAAAAGCTTGGCTGGTATTGATTACAACTTATGAAAAAGATTGTGCCAAGTGCAGATATTCCATCACTAAGTTTACTTAGTGTAAAGCAAATTTCGTGCACCAGCAAAAGTAATTCATTTTGGAAATCGCATCAGTGATGACTAATGTGTCTTCTCTGATAACCCAAATGATTTTCTCAGTGCAAATGGACCCAAAATGGGTTTATTTCAAATAGACAGATGCTAAAACTGTCTGATTTCCCCTGAAGTCAGATTATTGTTTTCTACATATTTTTGTATTCCACCCCCCTCTGCTATGGATTGAGTTGCTTGATATTGCTGCAATGTTAGCAGACTTGCTGCTGATCTCTCTCTCTGAACTGGTGTACTTTGCCTTCACCAGAACATTGCTACACTATGGTTAAGTAAATTTCTTTTCTGATCTGGGGTGAGGCTACTAGGCTTATTTCACTATACATATCTCTGTTCTTTCACCTTTGTTCACCTTTGGGGAGAGAATGTGTGTGGATTGATATTAGAAGCTAACAGTAGTTAAATGTCTTTAAACTGAGACACACAGTATAGCTCTGGTCTTTGCTGTTGCTCCCTCTTAAATGTGGGATCAGATAACTGATTTTACAGTGTGCTTTAGATTAGCTTTAGCAGTAAAGTCAGATTATCTGGACATGCTTATATAATTCACTTTTCCTGAGGTGACTTGAGCTCCTTTTGGTCCTTCTCCCACTCCCTGTCTCTTTCAAACACATCTTATTTTTTCCTCCTGCCTAGGAGCCCAATTGAAAACGATGCATAACTTGAGACTGCTGAGGGCAGATATGCTAGACTTCTGCAAGCACAAGCGCCATCACCGCAGTGGAGTCAAACTCCACAGGCTTCAAACGGCACTGTCGCTTTATTCAACTTCTCTTTGTGGCCTGGTCTTGTTAGTGGATAATCGCATCAGTTCGTACAGTGGGATAAAAAGAGGTAAGTCGTCTTCATTGAATTGGATTTCTTCCTGTTGAGTTCAGGTCAAGAGTTATATAACTACTTCCTTTTTTTTACCGATCTAACATATAATTGATCATTTGACAGCCACCTCTCATTTGATATAATGAAGTGCATCACACAGACAAATAGTTGTAAGGCCCACTTGTAAGAATGAAAAATGGGATAAATAACATTCTGTTTAGCTGTAAATTAACACTATTCAGTAGTCAGGTTTGGACCCTTTTTTCCTTGCTGGTTTTAAATCAAGGAAATCATTGGGTTTTAATTTAAATCGAAGCCCTCCTGCATGCTAGAACCTTTCCCCAACACCTAGTCTTCTATGTGAAGGGAATGTTTTTACACAGAGAAGTATTCAATCGTGTGAACTTCTGGCTCATAAACCAGGTTCTTCTCCACTGAGATCTACGATCTTGCTTTCCTTTCTTCCAGATTTTGCAACAGTTTGCCAGGAGTGCACAGACTTCCACTTCCCTGGGATTCAGGAGCAACTTGAAGTTGTTCAGCAGGTTGTACTTTATGCCAGGACACAACGCAGCAGTAAATCCAAGAGACTGCATGGTCAGTACTAGTTGTAGTTGCTTTCCTTCAAATATAAACTGAAAGCGATTTCTAGTGCCCTTGCCAGTAAAAACGAGGGAAATCAGCATTTCAAGAGTGTCATTTAAGAATACATTTCTGCACACAGAATTTTTGTTTTAATTCTCTTTTTTTTCATATATAAATTTTTATTCATATTTGCACATATATACAAGAAAAACATAAACAAAAAATCCACCACATACCTTATACAAATTATATCCACTTCACAAATAATAAATAAAATACATAACTGAGTTATTCTCAACTGTGCCTTGGACTTCCCTCCACTCCTTTGGTAAGTATCGAATAAATTATATAGTCGCGTACTTTTTAACTCTTTTACATAGGCCTTTCCCGCTGTTAGAGTTATTTCAACCCCGCCAGTGTCACCTGAGATTTAGATTCCATATACATTAAATATTTCTTCCAATTATCATGAAATTTCTGTTTGTCTTGGTCCCTTAATCTTCCTGATATTCTATCAAGCTCAGCATAATTTATCATTTTAACCTGCCAATCACTTATGTTGGGTGTTGTTGTTGTTGTTTAGTCGTTTAGTCGTGTCCGACTCTTCGTGACCCCATGGACCAGAGCACGCCAGGCACCTCTGTCCTCCACTACCTCCCGCAGTTTGGTCAAACTCATGCTGGTAACCTCGAAAACACTATCCAACCATCTCGTCCTCTGTCGCCCCCTTCTCCTTGTGCCCTCCATCTTTCCCAGCATCAGTGTCTTCTCCAGGGAGTCTTCTCTTCTCATGAGGTGGCCAAAGTACTGGAGCCTCAGCTTCACGATCTGTCCTTCCAGTGAGCACTCAGGGCTGATTTCCTTAAGAATGGATGCGTTTGATCTTCTTGCAGTCCATGGGACTCTCAAGAGTCTTCTCCAGCACCATAATTCAAAAGCATCAATTCTTCGGCGATCAACCTTCTTTATGGTCCAGCTCTCACTTCCATACATCACTACTTATGTTGGGTATTACTTCTAATTTCCAATTTTGTGCTAACATAATTCTTGCAGCTGTCGTAGCATATAGAAACAAGATCTTGTCTTCTTTTTTAATTTCTTTACCGACCATTCCTAACAAAAAAGCTTTTGGCTTTTTGGGAAATGTATATTTCAAGATTTTTTAAAGTTCATTATAAACCAATTCCCAAAAGCCTCTCACTTTGCAACACGACCACCACATATGGTAGAGGTCACCTTCTACCTCTCTACATTTCCAGCATCTTTTATCCTTCAACTTATAAATCTTCGCTAATTTCACTGGTGTGTGATACCACCTGTAGATCATTTTCCACAGGTTTTCTTTTAGGGCCGTGCATGCCGTGAATCTCATATTCTTGTTCCATAGTTCCAACCACCTCTCAAAATCGATGTTATATCCAATGTCTATCGCCCACTTAGTCATGGCCTCCTTCACCTCCTCATCTTTTGTATACCACTCCAGCAAAATATCATACATCCTTGACAGTGTTTTGTTCTTACCTTCTATAATTTTTGTTTTAATTCTCAAGTTTCAATTGATCGCTGCTGCTTGAGTTATGTATAAATGTTCCAGTTGCTTCTTCCTTGTTTGTGTAGAAAATAATTTGATCTTTCCTTGCGTGACATAATATATAACCAAGATACATTCAGTTACATATGATGTACTATTTTTTTTATATAATTTACAGATTCAGGAAACAGAAACAATGGCAATGAAGATAAATCTAAGAACATAGAACAAAACCTATCAAATATTTTGCCTGGTACGTTTAGTTGTGCAATTTCTTCAGTTAGATGCGTTCCTTGCTAGAATTCATATTGCAGTCTTTTTAAAATTCCTGTGTCAATTTATCGTTCAAAGCTAGTTGCCAAATATGCTTTAACTGAAAGGCACCCCAGAGTTTCCCAGTGCTAGGCAATTTTGAGATGGGCCGCAACCAGTAACCTAATTCAGTTCTCTGTGAATTAAAGAATGATTTGTGTCATCTTGAAGCAGAAAGGGAAGAAGAGCTAACAAAGGATCTGGTTTAATAGGTTGCTGTGTGATTTGGGTAAATACTATCTTCCAAAAATCTGCCACTCTGGCATAGTCCTCTACAGGTGAAAAAGCACTTCCTTAACCTGACAAACCCACCAACAATATGCAGAGAGACTCCAGTGAATATAATTCAGGTGAATTGGAGTCCTGTGCCAAAAGGCTAGTCTCCTGTACTTTAGCAGAGATAGAGTGTAAATGAGGTCGAGATCACATAACTTTCCATTCAGCTTCAGTAATTTTAATATTCACGTCCTCCCGTAGCTGACAAGATCCAGAGCAGTCTGGGTATTGGAAATTCAGCAACATTTTATAAATTTCCACAATCGCCCCCTTATTTCTAAGTCTAAGGTAGTGTCTCTCATAGACTTTCAAACATTGTCAGAGGTTGAGGAGGACCATAACTGACAGAGAAGACTTGGGCTTTCTGAAACCAGGAAACTTTTATACTTTTATATCCAGCATTTTGGCTAAAATTTGTTTGTTTTGTCAAATCTTTCTACTGTGTGGTGCCCTTTTCCTTCCAAACCAGAGAACTGAGAGTAGTTCTCTGGGGTTTTAAAATTTAGGTGGTTTTTTAAAAAGTAGAAGTGAAGATGTAAAAGGACTGAGCTTTTGGGCCATCTCTTCCGTGTTGTGTCGTGTCAGACTCAGGAAAGAGTTTTTAAAGTGAAGCAGAGATGGCAAGGCAAAGAGGCAGGGAGGAAAGCGTGTCGTTTCCATTGAAACACACAGGAATGTTTAGCATTACAAGTCAGTACTTGTAATAGTTGACCTAATTGACAAGAGTCAGAATAAAGAGTAATGACATTCCAAATCTCTTACGCTGTTCACTAAAGGATTCAAAAATATTCTGCCACTTTTTAAAAGTAGAATCAGGTATATACCTGGGAAGAATTTAGAATAAAAACACAAACTTTGGCAGAATCATTGTTTTCAAAGCTGCTATATGCCCAAGCCAATATAAATTGAGAGTGGTCCAACTTACAATATCTTTCTCAATAGAAACTGCCAAAGGAGTAAAATTGTGTTTCACAGTCAAGAAGTTACAATCTCAAATGAATTTGTAAGTCCACTGTTGCACTGCCTTGTTTTGACTATGTTCTATTTGTCCACACATGTAAATGTTAAATAGCACGGGGTACATTTTTACACTTTGCCATGTAATCTTGCCAAAAAACAACATGAACTATATTTAATTCTTTTCTAATTGAACACATCTGATATCCAGAATTGGGATGTAATACTAAAATACTTCCCAACATTTTACTCCTTTCATAGGTTTGGTTTTAAATTTATCACTAAACTTATTATAACATTTTTCCCTTAGGAGAATTTTACATCACCCGTCATTCAAATCTCTCTGAGATTCATGTTACTTTTCACCTCTGTGTGGATGATAATGTGAGGTCAGGTAATATTACTGCCCGGGATCCTGCAATAATGGGCCTACGAAATATCCTCAAAGTGTGTTGCACACATGACATCACCACAGTTAGTATTCCTCTTCTGCTGGTACACGATATGTCTGAGGTAAGCAACTTATCACCAGTGACTGCTTTTTCCTGTTTAACAGTATTGTGGCTGACCCTGCTAGTCTAGACCTGCTAGTTTCCTAAAGTGGTGGGCATCAACCCACAGTGAATAAAGACCTAGAAGTCTAAAGGTTCCTGGCGTACAAAAGCAGTTTACAAGATATAACGTGAAAAACCTAATTGGGAACTGTGATCTTCAGAAATAAAGGTCATGGGCAGACACAGAGTGCATCTCCCTTGCTACTGAAAAGCCTCTATATTTAACAAGATTCCACAGTGCAGCAGTGTTCTCAGACCATACTGTATTGCTTTTAAAAAAAAGTATACAGGAGAAGAGTTTCAGTTTTAAAACCATTGTGAGGTGTGTGGGGTCTTTTTGCAGTATCAAAAAAAATATTCATTATTTCCTCCAAAGATACAGCTATAAAAGCAAGCTGCCTTATGGAAAACTTCAAGGAGCTTTTAAAAAGGCTTTGGAGCTTGCCTTCAAAGCTATATTCCCGCCCCCCATCACCACAAACGCATACTTCAGGCCTCCTTTCTGCTGCTTAACGCCATCATTTTAAGAAGTTCTCGACACCGTTTGAAAACCTATGTTAAAAATGGGAGGAGGAGCAAGCACCCTCTCCCACAATTATTTTTTCCCCCATCCCAAATGGAGTAGGAACATAAGTAAAATAGTCACATTTTGTTCACTGGTATTCTGCCTTCCTCTCCCTGCTTGCTTAGGGTAGCTAGCCTAGCTAGAAATAATAATAATAATAATAATATTTTTTATTTATACCCCACCCTTCCCAGCCAAGGCTGGGCTCAGGGCGGCTAACAAGCAATAATAAAAACAAGTTGAAAGAATACAACTTAAAAACGAGATTGAAATACAACAATTAAAATATTGAAACATTAAAATATTAAAATGCAGCCTCATCACAGGAGGAGAAAGGAAAAAAGAAAGAGGGGGAGGGAATCAAATTGGCTCCAAGCCAAAGGCCAGGCGGAACAACTCGGTCCTACAGGCCCTGCAGAAAGAAATCAGATCCTGCAGGGCCCTGGTCTCATGAGACAGAGCATTCCACCAGGCCAGAGCCAGTGCTGAAAAAGCCCTGGCTCTGGTTGAGGCTAATCTAACTTCCTTAGGGCCCGGGACCTTTAGGGTGTTGCCATTTATGGACCTTAAGGTCCTCTGTGGGGCATACCGGGAGAGGCGGTCCCGTAGGTACGAGGGTCCTAGGCCGTGAAGGGCTTTAAAGGTCAAAAGCAGCACCTTAAATCTGACCCTGTACTCCACCGGGAGCCAGTGCAGCTGGAAAAGCACTGGGTGAATATGCTCCCATGGCAGGGACCCCGTGAGGAGCCTCGCTGCAGCATTCTGCACCTGCTGGAGTTTCTGGGACAGCTTCAAGGGCAGCCCCACGTAGAGCGAATTATAGTAGTCAAGCCTGGAGGTGACCGTCGCATGGATCACTGTGGCCAGGTCGGGGCGGGAAAGGTAGTACACACATTCATGGGGCTCTGCAAAATGTGGTGTGTTCTGTCGCTCGGTAGGCACATCCTGCGAGGAAATAGCTCTGGGCACAGTCAGAATCTAGAATCAATTCTGATTGACTTATTAGGGCTTGATAATACCTGCCCTCTCCGGTTTATTAATAGGATTTTGTGCTGTGTGCTCATTCCAGTATTGTGATAGGCGTGATTATTAATAGATGGCAACTTCTGCTACTCAACAAACACACAATTCCCAAGTGTTCATTGGCTTTTATCTGGCAGTATGTTGCATCATGATCCTTAGAAAAAATGTCACCGGTATTCACAAGAATACAGTGGTACCTCTAGTTACGGACTCGATCTGTTCCGGGGTGCCGTTCGCACCCCAAAAAGTCCACAACTAGAGTGCCGCTTCTGCACACAGCGCAATAAACCGTTTCTGCGCATGCGCGCGTGGGGTGAAACCCGGAAGTTCGTATCCTGAAAAAACGCAACCGGAGACAAATGTAACAAGAAGTAACACTGTACTCAAAAATGGGATTTCTCTCTTAGCCTACTGAGATATGCCCATGTGTGTTATGTGAAAATGCATATCAGAATGATGGGGGCCCTCCAGAGAAACGGGGGAAATTCGTGACCCCTCCTTAAGAACAACTCTTTTGGTGTGGAAGGAGGGGAATTTGGTTTTCACCCAGGGATGTCTCCACTCACCCTGATATTGGATCACCCTGCTTTTTGACTCTTGGATAATATCAGCAGTTCCAGGCCTGGGAATCAATGGGAGTCTCTAGAATGGGTGCCAGTAAGGAGGAGGTTCTAATTGCATTGCTAGAGAGGACTCCTGCATGATAGGGTCACTGGGTTGGGCTCCAGCTCCACCTGGTGGACAGGCAGGAAGTGGGTGTCTCCTAATCAGCTTTTGCTCCCACCTGAGGCATTCTCATCACTCTTAGTCAGTGGTCAACAAAGTTTTTGTGGCTTGGGCCAGTTCGCGATCCCACAGACACCGCGGTGGGCCGGAGTGTGTGTATGCGCGCATGCGCAAATGCTATTTCCGGCGCTCCTTCCAGCGTGGAGGAAGCGTGTGCAGTTTCCCATTGACTGCAGGAGCTTCCTGCAGCCAATGGGAAGCCGGTCAGCATCACGGAAGGCGGTTTAGCATGGCACACGGGAGCCGACCGAGTGGGAGGCGAGGGTCCATGGGCTGGTTAAATGACCCCCATGGGCTGTTTGTGGCCCATGGGCCTTAGGTTGCCAACCCCTGCTCTTAGTTCTAGCTTATTCTACATTTTTTCCCACTCCTCTGAAGCCCCTCTCCATCCATCTGTCGTCCAGATCTTCCAACCTCCCTCCATTTGGAGTGGTAGCTTCCTCCCACCCTTTTCCACCTTTCCTTTCCTAAACATTTTTTTTCAGCTTGTTTAGCTAAAAAATGAAGAAGAAAGGGCTTCCCCTCTTTCTCCTTCCTCTTCCTTTCCCTGCTCAACGGACTGTATTCAGGGAAGTGGACTTGGATCACAGCCTGCCCATGACCCATAGAGCCGTTCCACATGGTTCATGATCAGGCCCATGTCTTTCTTGGGTGCGCATGTCTGTAACTCCCCTTGCCTGCACAAATGTCTTCAGGGCAGCAGCCTCCAGCACTTTACAGCAACTCAGGACCCCCCAGTAGGCCACAAGCAAGATACCAGTACCTTGACTAGGTATTGATACATCGCCCAGGACTGGTTTGAGGGCCAGAGCATGATGGGGCTTTCACCTGGCGGTATATCGTGGGTGAAACCACTGCCGTCGGGTGTAGGCACCATCACACACTGGCCCTTCAACCGAGGGGGAAACGAGGTGCAGAGGAATGAGTTCTATTGGCCCTGGCCCCGTGGCCGATGGAGCTTGTAACTCCCTCTGTGCAGTGGCTGCAAGTGCCACATAATGCTCATTCCTCACTTGTAAGAAAGCCTCTCCTCTTCCCAGAGGGGAGGTATTGTGAGGGGGAACCGTTCCTGCGTCGGCAGGGGGGGTGGCGTGTTTGGCTCCTGCATCATCTCCCTGGCTGCTGCCCCGCCCTGCAGTGGGCCAGCCAATAGGGTTGGCCTGGGGGCGGGGTTTAAAGCGGCCGCGGCAGCCTCCGCCCTCATTCTGCTTCCTGGAAGACCTCGGATCACCCGCCCGCCCACCCTTTAGGCTAGGCTTGTGCTCTTGACCTTGCCATGGACCTTGGTTGGTTGCCCAGGGGGCCTGGTAGGAGTTTTTGTCCATTTGGCTAAATTGGCACCAGCCTCTTGCTTTTTCGCCTGTTGTTGTTTAGTCGTTTAGTCGTGTCCGACACTTTGTGACCCCATGGACCAGAACACGCCAGGCACTCCTGTCTTCCACTGCCTCCCACAGTTCGGTCAAACTCATGCTGGTAGCTTCGAGAACACTGTCCAACCATCTCGTCCTCTCTCGTCCCCTTCTCCTTGTGCCCTCCATCTTTCCCAACATCAGGGTCTTTTCCAGGGAGTCTTCTCTTCTCATGAGGTGTCTAAAGTATTGGAGCCTCAGCTTCAGGATCTGTACTTCCAGTGAGCACTCAGGGCTGATTTCCTTCAGAATGGAGAGGTTTGATCTTCTTGCAGTCCATGGGACTCTCAAGAGTCTCCTCCAGCACCATAATTCAAAACATCAATTCTTTGGTGATCAGCCTTCTTTATGATCCAGCTCTCACTTCCATACATCACTACTGAATTGCCTACCTCGTAGCAATTCGTCACAACTTTTCCGATTTTGGTGGTTACACATTGGAATATGTGTTGTGTGTTTGGGGGCGGGGTGTGGCCATCAACTACACTGCCCCATTTTGGGTATTCCGTTAAAGGAATCCGGCAGTCGTGGATCCTGTCTGATGCGCTTGCTGGTGGCTAGGGCCATGGCACGACCCCCGGTGACATCAGGGAAAGCTTCCAGTTGTATTTGCATCAACAAGCTCCTCCCACTGGTTGTTAACCTTCAAATGACCCCCCTCTGTGGGGTCGAATATAGGTAGTTTGGTCCAGTGCCTAAGCCAATAACGCTCACATGCTGTAACCAATAAAAGTTGTGGCCTTTTTCAGCCCGTTAACCTAAAATACTTGTGTCCATGTCCATTACTTCTCCACTACGCAGGTTAGGGTCCTCAACTCACAAATCATTCTTTCATTGTGGCAGCACCTGTACTTTGGATCTCCTTCCCCCTTGACTTCAGGCAGGTGCCTTTGTTGTACTTTTTGCCAGTTGTTAAAACATTATTGTTTAGACAAGCCTGTCCATTGACAGCCTGTCCATTGACGTTACCTTGCTTTAATCTCTCTTTAGTCTATTGTTAGTTTTAATTGTTTTTTGAATGTTTAGACTTGTTTTTGCCTGATTTTTATTTACAATTCTCAGATTTCTTGTAAACTACTTAGAGCTTTTCTTACAACCCAGCGGTGTATAAATTTTGTTAAATAAGATAAACAGACCGTACTGTTCCTCAGAAGATTAATTTTATAGATTTAAATTCTGTGCTGTTCTCTGTGCCCCGGCTTATTTTTATTCTGTGCATACCCAAAATGACAAGTACACACGTTGTCATCCAAAGCAGTCATCATCCAAGTGTCACATCCTGTTTCTTCCAGAAAGCCTTTTATGGCATCATCTTGTAACCTCACTGACTGCCAAATGTGCTGCTAATTTCCCTTCAGAATAACAGGACCTTCCTTTTTAGAGTCTGGTTTTTATCTTCGCCAAGACGCAGATCAAAACCACCGGCAAACACCCACGTTGCATGTGAGCAAGAGAGCGTGTGGGCAGATGAAATTACAATGGAGATCTAGTATTTCTTCCGCTAAGCCTGAAAAATCCCTATATCTGTATTCCGTTATCCCTTGCTACTCCTTCTGATTCATATATTACATAACCCCAAGGGCTAAGTAAACAGACGTTGAGGATTTGCATCATCAGAAAATTGATTCTAAATGTTTCCAGTTTACAAGATGTTTTGTGGTTTTACCTTCAGTCTGTATTTTATACATATTCACTGAATCTAGGTATTTTAGTCTTGCTATCCTTGTAGGACATGGTGGGACAGATTTGGCTGCTTCCAAACAATGAGTCTGAAATTTAACCTGAATTTAACAGTTATTTATTTTATCAAATGTAAGCTTTGACTTTCTATACTAGGTCCTCAAAGTGGCTAAGTGAATAGTGTCGAAAATACAACATAAAACAAAAACCAGTAAAAAACACAGATGGTAACTGATAAAGCAGCAAGATAAATGCAGTCATCAGCTGATATAAAGTGGTGTATTTTGAGAACCCAAGAATGAATTTCCAGAGGTTATTTATTAGCAGACTTATGAAATGATTGGGACCCTTAATGTGCTTTTGCAGTATGATGACATAGTGCATGGCAGGGGAGCAGATTTAATCACAGTCTAGTTTGACTGTGGCGTGATAGAATCAGAGTCGGAGAGGATCTTTTAGGCCATGTAGTGCAACTCCCACTTGATAGAACTAGATCATCCCCAAGGTGGCTGTCCAGCCTCTTCTTGAAGACCTCTAGAAAGTGAGAACCCACAGACCTTCTAGAGGTCATTTACTGTTAAATGAAATGTAAAGGTAAAGGGACCCCTGACCATTAGGTCCAGTCGTGACCGACTCTGGGGTTGCGGCGCTCATCTCGCTTTATTGGCCGAGGGAGCTGGCGTACAGCTTCCAGGTCATGTGGCCAGCATGACTAAGCGGCTTCTGGCGAACCAGAGCAGCGCACGGAAACGCCATTTACCTTCCTGCCGTAGCGGTACCTATTTATCTACTTGCACTTTGAAGTGCTTTTGAACTGCTAGGTTGGCAGGAGCTGGGACTGAGCAACGGGAGCTCGCCCCGTCGCGGGGATTCGAACCGCCGACCTTCTGATCGGCAAGTCCTAGGCTCTGTGGTTTAACCCACAGTGCCACCCGCATTCCTAAATGAAATGAGACTTGTATAAATAAAGATATTGGGGGAGGGCAAGCAACAGGCAGTGGTTTGGGGTGAGGATTGAGTGAACAGAGCAACCATATATTCCATAAATTTGAGATGTTAAAGTTGGATGAATGAAGAAATGGTGACAGTTAACTTGTTGCAATGGCTTATTAATTTGAGTCATTTGCCGAGTGTCTTGATCTGTATATAAAACCCCTGCTATTTAATTGACAATTAATCAATTTTAATTTTTGTTTTTTATTTTAAGGAAATGACTATATCCTGGTGTCTGAAAAGGGCAGAGCTTGTTTTTAAGTGTGTTAAAGGTTAGTAGTGCACAGTCATATTCTACATTTTTTGGAAATGCCAATTTCAAGAGTAATGGGAACATCCTTAACTCAGTGAGCACGTGCATTGCAAGCAAAAATTTCCAGGTTCAGTCCCTGGTATCTCTGGTTACAAAGCTCAAATAGTACATTTCGGAAAGACCTGAGACCTTTGATAGCACTAGACTAGACTAAATCAGCATGAGTCAACTTCGTATGTTCAACTAAAGTAGTGGTTTCTGAACTGTTTGAAAACTAGACAACTACTATGCAGATGTGTGTGGAATTGCACCCTGAACCACACTGCATATCAATATTATTATTTTCTTCTGAACGGAGTATCCATCATAAAATCCACTATGCCAAGAGCTCTTTGTCTTATTGAGCTTTTCAAGACCAGAATAAACTCTTTGGGCCTTCCCATTGAGAATACCAGATAGACACCATAAACACAGAGGAAACTGCTCTGTATGATCTACCGTATTTTTCGCTCTATAGGACGCACTTTTTCCCCTCCAAAAATTAAGGGGAAATGTGTGTGCGTCCTATAGAGCGAATGCAGGCTGCGTGGCTAAGCCCAAAGCCAGAACAGGGAGACGGAGCACTGCGCAAAGCCTCCACAGGGCAGTGGGGTGAAGGCACCCCGCTGCTCTGCGGAGGCTTCAAAGGCTGTGCTCCGGGGGCTTCAGGCAGCTATCCGCAAGCCTTTGGAGCACGGCAGGAGTTCCCGCTGCCTCCAAAGGCTTGCGGATGGCCGTCTGAAGCCTGGAGAGCGAGAGGGGTCGGTGCACACCGATCCCTCTTGCTCTCCAGGCTTCGCTTTGCTGGAGAGGTGCTGCACAGTTTTCCCTCTCTGCGCAGCACCCCTTCAGCAAAGTGGGAGGAGAAATGGAAGGGGCTCCGTTTCTCCTGCCGCTTCGCTGAAAGGGCACTGAGCAGAGAGGGGGAGAATTTTTTTTTTCCTGTTCTCCTCCTATGGTCTGGTGCATCCTATGGTCCGGTGTGTCCTATAGAGCGAAAAATACGGTAATACTAATACATTAGGTAAGACCATGTTGACTTGTTTCTCTGCACTAAGAAATGCAGCCTGCTTCCAGTCCCAGCCAAGCCTTGTATGAAAAGCAACATGTTGCAGGAAGCTGTCCTTGCTTTTGGGGTTGTGGACAATATAGTGTGGGGAGATAGGAATTCCTCTTCCAAGGATGTTCCTTTCCAGTTCTATTCCACATTGAATTGTACTAGCAGAACCACTGAAAGTCTACACTCCTTTAGGTGGAACTTGGGCAAAAGCTTGTACGCTTGACTCAAGCCAGTTCCTTTCATGTTGTGATGTGAAGCTGCTGTAGAAAACTGGGAGCGCCTAACTGGCTTTGCTCCGTCAGGTGGCTTAATCACAGAAGCCAGGTTCTATTATATACAGTCCTGGTTGGAGCCATGGCTTACAGGGTCACTGTGTTTTTGAATTCCTTCCAGGATTCATGATGGAAATGGCTTCATGGGACGGAGGGATTTCTCGGACGGTTCAATTCCTAGTACCGCAGGTAAGTTAATGAAGACACACTTTAAATTTTGTTATGTTCTAGAACAGAAATTTTGATAGGTTCTAGAACAGAAATAGTTCATAGATTGCCCTGAGTGCTGTTATTGTTAAAAAATTAAAATTAAAATTAAAATCTATCAACTTTATGCCAAAAGGCACCTCCCAATCCCATGGTTTTGCTAGTATTTAAAAAAATAAATAAAAATAGTGTGGTTTATCAGATGGAATGCCTGCCCTGGATTCGAATCTCCGTTCAGCTTTGGAACTCCCTAGTTTATATCCCAGCTTACAGGTTCATTGTACAGATAAAATGGGGACGGTCATCATATATGTTGCCCTGAGCTGCTTGGAGCGAGGGTGGGATAAAAATATAATTAAGTGGCTATTTGTAGCTGATAAGCAGAACTTTGCAAATATGTGGCGTAGATTCACACATTTGGTAAAATAGCTGTTTGTATAAAATAAACAGAGTTTATTTTGTGAAATGAGAGGCGTGTTTTATTTATTGCTGGGATGAATCTGAATAGTTGGAAATTCCCTCTCCCACTGGATGTGTAGAGCGCCCTTATGAAGTTCTTTCGGGAGGAAGAGCTGGATATAAATTAAATAAATAAAAATTTAAAAGTTGCAAGGAAAGCTCAGAGGCTTAAATTGTGTTTGCGTTAGAGAGAACAAGAAACATATTTACTCTTTGGCTCTCTTCCTTTTTATTACAGAGTATTTCTGAAGAAATGTTTTATCAGCTGAGTAATATGTTGCCACAGATTTTCCGTGTCTCATCTACGCTCACTCTGACATCCAAACACTGAGTGCCGTCAAATAATCTGAAAAGGAAATATAGGAAGACAACACTGGATCCATTTTAATACATTAATCATCTCCTCCTTAATGATAACCACCTGAATGTGATTATGGTGTAAATTCCTTGAAAAAGCTGGGATTCGAGACATACTTTAAAGCTTGCACGAGGGGAAGTGGGTTGGTTTGTTTATTTCCTGCCCCTCACTTTTGTCTGCATGCCCTCTCACCATATTATGGGATGTTTTGGGTCCTCCAAGCTTCAGAAGCAGTGGGGAGAGGGGGTGCAGTAGGGAGTGTGGTAGAAGCCTAATTGATGTGTGAAATACAAAGGTGGACCTCTGGGTCAAGCCGTAATGTATTTTCCTGTACATAAATATTGTCAAAGAGATATAAATACTTTTTAAAAAATGGATCTCTTGACAAATGTGTTGATACTTTGTATGGAGTGTAACCTTGATCTCATTTACATTGTTGACATTTGACATTCTTTGCATTTATTTATATGTGCAGAAATGGCTACAACTTGCTTCAGCGCACAGGTTGCAGTCATAAGCTTATGTAGGCTGGTGGCCACTGCTGGGAACACAGTGATCTATAGCATTGTCGTCATCCCCCCCCCCAAAAAAAATTAGTTTCGTACAACTTACCCGTGGCCAGATACCATGGCTTTGTGCATTTGACCTGCTCACATTCCACCTCATTGGCTGCTAGGAGCCAGGGAAATGCACAATTTTAGGAAGCCAGAATATGGGTTACCAAGGGGAAGGGATTTAGACATAACACTGCTGTTTTCATTTGCAGCCATGTGTATATTGTAGCATCGGACCTTGTTAAGAAGCAAGTTTGGCGAGTCCACTGCAACTTCCTTCCAAGCGGAGTGCTGGCTTAATGGAGCGAGATACTTTTCTATTCCTGCATTATTATACTTGTTCCGTAATACGTAGTAAAGCATGAAATATGATACGTAAGCCCTTTAGTAGTATGATTCATTTAAACAAAATGAGAGGAGAATCACCTTCCTTGCAGATAGCAAATGAAAAGTAATGATCATTTCTCACCATCCTAGATTCGTGCCACAAGATTTGTGTGGTGGGGTACAGTTCTGGGGCCTAGGTCACATTGTTTCATTCTTTTACTGATCGTCTTGTAATTGTCACCCATTTCTAGAATGGAATTTTCTGAGGTACAGTGTTTCGGTGTTGGGCTAAGATATGACATATCATTTCCTCTGCTTTTCCACCACTCCTTTCCTCTTGAGAGCCTGTGCACAGAACTGCTCTGGAAGATAAAACTATTATTATTATAGGTTCAGATGCAAGAAAAGACAAAGGGACGCGGGTGGCGCTGTGGGTTAAACCACAGAGCCTAGGACTTGCCGATCAGATGGTCGGCGGTTCGAATCCCCGCGACGGAGTGAACTCCTGTTGCTCGGTCCCTGCTCCTGCCAACCTAGCAATTCGAAAACACGTCAAAGTGCAAGTAGATAAATAGGTACCACTCCAGCAGGAAGGCAAACAGCATTTCCGTGTGCTGCTCTGGTTCACCAGAAGCGGCTTAGTCCTGCTGGCCACATGAACTGGAAGCTGTACACCGGCTCCCTCGGCCAATAAAGCGATATGAGCGCCGCAACCCCAGAGTCGGTCACGACTGGACCTAATGGTCAGGGGTCCCTTTACCTTAAGCTAGTGGATAGTGAATGCCGTCATAATGGATTGTGATGCCATTGTTTTTGCGTCGTGAACCTGCTGTAAGTCAACTTAATTGGAAGGGCCTGAGTTCCACAATTATTATTCTGTAATTGTTTTACAATCTGGGTTCTTTTCAACGCTATGTAAGGGGAAAGGATGGGCTGGAGGAAGACAGCTGAGAGTTGCATCTGGGGATGTCAGTTTCGTTTCTGGGCAACCATTTTACAGCTGCTGTGAGTCTGAAGCTAAAGGTCAGTACAGAGACGCTGCAAAAGAGAGTTCCATGCACATTCCAGCTGTGAACACATGGCTGCTGCTTGTCTGTTTCAGAGGAATTTTCAGTGTACCCTCGCATGCTTGCCTTGACCTCGCTCCATGCCTTCCGTCTAGTGCGAATCAGGCAGGAGCTATTCTCTAATCTCACGTCAAATAGGCATTCTGCACAGGAGATGCTTTGAATAGCTGCATATCATCATTAGAGCGGTGGCTATGAATGGATCTCATTTATCTTTAGCCCAAGGTTTGCATCCTATTTGCAAGGGCCTCGCGGGATCATCAAGCCAAGATCAAGCTTAAAAACTCCGGAATATTGAATAGTTTGTGGAATTCATTGTCTTCTAAATAGGAGGGATGTTCAGTTCCTTTAAAAAGGAGGGTTGGGCCAAAATTATCTCGTTTTCGGATCATTTTCATTTGTCAAAAAAGCTCCCCCCATTTTGGGCAATTTCCTGCACTTGTTACAAGCATATTCACATTGTTTCCATACTGTTCCTCTTGGGGCCATTTTGTCAAGCGATCTCCTGGCATCATATTTCACATTGTGACTGCAGAAACTCTCTTTGTATCACATCCCATTTATCTATTAAAATTTTTGTTCTGCTTTTCTCCCAGATTGAATCATTTAAAATCAAATTAACAGCGCAATAGCATACACGTATACACAGAAATAAGTCCCACTGAGTTTAACGCAACTTTTTCCTGGTATTTGAGTGCAGGATTTCAGCTGTAAAGGATTAAATAACTTATCATAATAATCAACTATGGTTCTAAAACTCAGTACATATTTTTGTTCATGAGTTCTCTAGCTTCCATTTGTTTGCGGAATTTGTAACTTCCATTTGTTTTGTTTTTTAAGGGTATGAGCTGTCCCACCCAGGTGAGTAAAAGGAAAGGGGTTGGAATATAATTTTGCAAAGCCTTCCTGCCTCTTCTCCATTTAGTCACATGGTTTGCAGTCTCTCCATTCATTGCTCACTATATAAGTCCCTTCTGGGGATCATTTCCTTGCAAGGACCCTGGCCCACAATGTTTCAGCCACAGGGTCCACAGGGATGGAAGGAAAGGGCCCTATTGAGCCCTAGGCTGATCGTTTCTGCACAATTGTACCATTCATTTTTATGAATCGAAATCTAAAAGATGGACGGTTGAGCAGCTACAAATCTAATCTGTTGAAACACTTCGCTGTTACTGCTTAAGATAATGATCTGTTTGTTTATAATTAGACTTTTTTATATGGCACAAGTTGGAAGTCTCTACAGCTACAAAGGCTTTTGCCAGCTAGAGGACATACTTTTGTAACATCAGTTGATAAAAATAAGACGGTCTTTTTAATAGAACAAGTTACTTACATTTTATATTTAACCACTGTCAGTACTATTATTTCAAAATACTTTCGAAATCTGATCTTGATCTTGCATATGTTAAGAGCTGTCACAAACAGATGCCTTCGCTCTTTGGCAGGGGTCAGAAATCTTTCCAAGCAGATACACCAGACCCTGAAGTCCCCCACCCTTGGCAGCCAATTTGGCAGGTTCCCCACCTGTTAATCACCTGACATCACAATGACATCAGGCAACCCATTTTTCCTTTGCAGCACTTTTCTAGACTAATTTAAATCTGATTTCTCAACTGGGGCGTACTAGCTTTTAACAAATTATTCCCATTTCTTTGGCTGTGTAGGAGCTTAAAAACCCCCCAATCCAAACAAGAAGGAATAATAGCAAGGGTTAGGAGAAACTCTGGAATCCGTATGCTCAATTGGATCCACTTCAGAGGGAATTCTAGGTGTGTAAATCTGAGGCAGCTGCTGAGGAAGACAAAGAAGGATTTCCAAGGGATCTCCTTATTTTAATGCCAAATTTGCCTGTGCTCAGTGTAAAAGGATTTTCAGCACATGTACTTGGCATAACATTCAACTGCTGCTTACATTTGTGCACCTTGCAAAATGGTTTGCATACAGAATACAGTGGTACCTCAGGTTATGAACTTAATTCGTTCCGGAGGTCCGTTCTTAACCACCACCCCACAATTTCCATTCTCCTCCTGGGGCAAAGTTTGTAACCTGAGGTACTACTTCCGGGTTAGTGGAGTTTGTAACCCGAAGCATTTGTAACCTGAGGTACCACTGTAAACTCTAATAGGACATAGCTTTAACCCACAGAGACTTGTGCAGCTATCAAAGACAGTGAAGAAAGTAATTCCAAGCTGATAAGGACATTCTGTAGATAACGGCTCACAAGGCTGGGAGCCACATCTCTCTTGTGATCCGTACTGAGACAGACATGAATGCAAGAAGCTTATTTCACTAACAGAAAATAAGACAGCAATCACCACTACACCTGCTGACAGTAACATCAATTGTCAAGGTGGAACACGACATGGACTCCCCACGTTTGGTTTGCAGGCAATGGCGATAACTTGTTGCAGCTTACCCAAAATTAACACATTTGGGGAGCTCTCTGATGTATTTGTTCAACTGAAAAACACAGGATCAATGTTCAAGTTAGCTTGGGGGGGGGCAGATACCAATGAAAGTCAGTTAATCTTGTATTTGTTAGAAATTCATGCATACCTCCACACTGTTGTATGCTAAGGTTACCAGATTTTTTTCAATGAATCCAGGGACGCTTTTCAACTTCAATGGATTTTGTATGGGGACTGATTTGCAAATCTGGGGAAAGCTTCCCTGTATGCCTGAGAATAAGTCCTTGCTTGCTTTGTTTCTCAGTTGATATATGAGACCCTCAATGCTGTCGTTGCTGAAGGATTCTAAGGTGAAAGGAACATGGTGCCAATTAGACTATTGATGTTCTGCAGCTTCAGGAAGCTCATGAAAAGGCAGACTCTAGAATTGCACAGTGCACAGTTAACAGCTATGTTAATGGGCACAGACAGAGACATTTCTTTCCTTAGTGCACCACTTCTGTGCACCAAGTGGGTTGATTGCTAAAGGTAAAGGTAAACAGACCCCTGTCCAGTTGTGGCCAACTCTGGGGTTGCGGTGCTCATCTCGCTTTATTGGCCGAGGGAGCCGGCGTACAGCTTCCGGGTCATGTGGCCAGCATGACTAAGCCGCTTCTGGCGAACCAGAGCAGCACACGGAAACGCCTTTTACCTTCCCGCCGGAGCGGTACCTATTTATCTACTTGCACTTTGACGTGCTTTCAAACTGCTAGGTTGGCAGGAGCTGGGACCAAGCAACGGGAGCTCACCCCGTCACGGGGATTCGAACCGCCGACCTTCTGATCAGCAAGTCCTAGGCTAAGTGGTTTAACCCACAGCGCCACCCACGTACATGTTCCAGTCCTCAGACTTTGCAGTCAGCATCCTGTTCGATGCTGCAATAATCAAATCCGAAGGTGAGCTATGCATCAGTTTGCTTGTTTGCCTACCAAGCAAGCCGGTTGGTAGGTTTTACACCAATTTAAAAAATAAAATCGTCCCTCTCTCCTGATCTTTGATTTGTCTGATCTCTCTCCGTGGTTTCTGCCTGAAAATGGCTGCCATCGACCAAAAAAGTACAAACAAGTAAGGCAAATACACTGTCTGTATGGATAGCTGAATCAGCTGTGAGGGGCTGTCTTTGGGGGATTTGGTTGACGGTTTGAGTTTGATTGGCAGGTGGAGACCTCAGAAACGTGTGTCCATCTCCTCAGGAGGGATGTGGGGTGGCAATCAAAACAAGAACAGTCAAAGCAACTTCTAGTATCCACTAAACTACTTGCTCAGAATCAATTTACACGACAATGACTAACACTCAGCCTCAAGTCTCCCTCCTTGCTAACTGAAACTCAATCCCCCTCAAGCAGAGATTTCTGCCCATCCTTCCGGCTTTGCTCTTTGAAAACTGAAAACTAACCTTTTCACAAATCACCCTACTGGGCCAAGATCATACAAAGTTAACACAATGCAAACAGTAACGTGATCAAAAGACAAACTGATAACAGAACAGTATCTAGTAACCTGGAATACTTACTTGCATCCTGTAGCTTTGGAACTGTTAAAATTTGTCTTCCACATAACTAGCAAGGAACTGACTGCAGATTGTTTTGAGCTGGAGTGGAGTATCAGAACAACAGACGGACAGGCACTCGATATTTGGGAAGAAATCAGAACCCCAGCCTTCCGCAACCAAGCTGACACCTTCCTGCATCGTATCAAGACTGCTATATGGCAGAGGGCAGTTACCTAATCCTATGAGCTGTACCGGAAAAAAGGTCTCACTCCCCATCCTTATAATATTTCATCCTTTCCTCAGGCTTGTCTTGATGTCATGGTGTGAGGTTGCAAAACCAGCTGTCCAAGAAAGTGCAATTACCATGCAGAAATGTTTCTTTGGTGCTACCTGTGTAAATGTGGATCATTCCCTTTAATTGTTCCGTCCTTCTGTGCATTGATTTTAGTTCTTTCTTAAAAGCTTTTGTGCCATATTAAACATCTTCATAAGTTAGGGTTGTCACATTTCAGAAAGCTTTTTAAGGCAAAGTTGTTGATCCTTTTTCCCCCTGAGGTTTCTCCCCAGAAATTGAGCTTTCCCCCCAGAAATTACCAAAAATGGCACTTCCGATACGGGTTGCCGAATCCTGGTTATGTCTGGAAAAATTCTGGACATATGGCAGCCCTCTAGTCATTGCATTGCATTTTAATCTGATATATCTCATATTAGCCTATAAGTCATGCAAACCAGACAAAAAACATTGGGACTCAATTTGACAGATGATAGATAGATAGATGATAGATAGATAGATAGATAGATAGATAGATAGATAGATAGATAGATAGATAGATAGATAGATAAGATAGATAGATAGATAGATATAGATGATAGATAGATATAGATGATAGATAGAGAGATAGAGAGATAGATAATAGATGATAGATATATGATAGATAGATGATAGATCAATAGATAGATAGATAGATAGATAGATAGATAGATAGATAGATAGATATAAATTTCAGCAAGCATAACATTTAATTTATAAAGAATAATTCAAAACATTGTTCTGTTTCCAAATGTAATATGTAATTCAAATATTTTATTGGGCAAGACAACCTCAAAGCACTCATATGGTTTACTGATATTATATGGGGGCTTCAAAATTCAGTAAATGAACGGATATTGTGGGACCCATTTGTTTTGTGTATTGTTGTTTTTATACACTCCCGAAACCCCCAATTGAGTCGCTGAGTTTCTACTCTCAAGCTCCTCCTATACTGTCATAGAAACAGAAGCGTTGGTTCAAAGCATCTTGGAAACCATCTTGAAATCTAGCCTGTTCTGTCGAGAAATCAGCTTAGGAACAGTGATTTTTCAGAAGCAGCATGGGGATCTCGTTATGCTAGACAAGTGATTTACCAAAAATGCTTATTAAAAGGCCATAGATTTGTCAAAACCTGGGAGAAGAGGAATGTTTTAGCTTGTATTTTTATGCTATGAACCACCCTGAGATCTTCTGTTGAAGGTTGGTATACAAATTTAATAAATAATAATAATGTTTTTGCCTGGATCCAAAAGATAGGTAACAAAGGCTTCATGTGAGCCTCCGAGGGGAGAGCATTCCACTAACAGGGGAGCCACCACAGAAACGGCCCGTTCTCATTTTGCCTCTCAAGATTCACCTGCTGTAACAATGGAATCAAGTCCTGGTGATGTAAGTGATTTTATCCTCAAAATGCTTTGCAAAAAAAACAACAACAGCAAGATACCGTCAGTCCCACCACCTCCAGGCCAGACTGTAAGAAGCCCCTCACTCCCTGGAAAGCTCTAGGTAAAGGTAAAGGGACCCCTGACCATTAGGTCCAGTCGTGACCAACTCTGGGGTTGCGGCGCTCATCTCACTTCATTGGCCGAGGGAGCCGGCGTACAGCTTCCGGGTCATGTGGCCAGCATGACTAAGCCGCTTCTGGCAAACCAGAGCAGCGCACAGAAACACCGTTTACCTTCCCGCCGGAGCGGTACCTATTTATCTACTTGCACTTTGACATGCTTTCAAACTGCTATGTGGGCAGGAGCAGGGACCGAGCAATGGGAGCTCACCCCGTCGCATGGATTCGAACTGCTGACCTTCTGATTGGCAAGTCCTAGGCTCTGTGGTTTAACCCACAGCGCCACCCGCATATTGAGGATGCAATGGAGGCAGCAAAGTATGCCTTCTTACTGCCTTCACTGCCACAAGTGAAGCCCTCAGGAGTGTTCAATTGCTGGAGTTTTCTCCATTCGGCTTTGAGCCGTCTCCCAGCTTGTTTCCTTGCCCTAAACTCTGGTTTATACCAGGGAGCCAAGGGGACTCCACAAAGTGGGAGAAGGCGCTCAGGGGAAATGGTGTCAACAGCCATTCAGATCTTCCAGAGGTTGGCTGGGGCTTTGACAGGAGCATCAGTCATATCAGCTGGGAAACCCCCAGTGCTATCTGGAAACCCATTGGAATTTGCAATTATTATCATCCTAATAGTTCTCCTGCCTCTACAGATGGGGAAAGGTGCTGAAAGCCTAAATGTGAGAAGTTGTGAAAATTATGGAAATTGTCAGATAGGCTGATGGAAGTCTAAAAGATGTATAAGTTAATTTGGGTGTTAAATTATAAATGGAATGGTTATTGGAAATTTGAATAAAAATTAATTTTTTTAAAAAAAAGAAAGCCTAAATCTCAGCTCATCTGGGCTGCCTTGGGCGAATCACTGTCAGCCTACATCTCCAGGTTGATTATTTTGATCAGCTAAGCAGAGAAGATGGGCAGAAATATTGAGGAAGCCTCTCAGTCCAGGAAATGCTTTAATACATTGTAATGCCTGAGCGGCAAGAGACTGGACCATGGCTGCGGAAGTTTGGGGGGACTAGAATCTTTGTAGGGCTACACCCCACTTTGCTCAACAGAGGAGCTTCCACCGATTAAGGGTTACACGGATGTAACCCTTAGGCAGAACACTGATGCCAGATCGATACTGCAGGGTGGGGACTCCCTTTTAACATAACAATGTTGTTGTTTAGTCGTTTAGTCGTGTCCGACTTTTCGTGACCCCATGGACCAGAGCACGCCAGGCACTCCTGTCTTCCACTGCCTCCCGCAGTTTGGTCAAACTCATGCTGGTAGCTTCGAGAACACTATCCAACCATCTCGTCCTCTGTCGTCCCCTTCTCCTTGTGCCCTCCATCTTTCCCAACATCAGGGTCTTTTCCAGGGAGTCTTCTCTTCTCATGAGGTGGCCAAAGTATTGGAGCCTCAGCTTCAGGATCTGTCCTTCCAGTGAGCACTCAGGGCTGATTTCCTGAAGAATGGAGAGGTTTATTCTTCTTGCAGTCCATGGGACTCTCAAGAGTCTCCTCCAGCACCATAATTCATAAGCATCAATTCTTCGGCATAACGTTAGATCAATCAAATATAGAACGCTGCCGACTGGAGTGCAGGAAGCATTCAAAACATGGTCCCCACCAGGCTCCTCGTTCTCTCCCTGACCCAACTGCTCTTGGGCTTTAGTTTCATGTCCAAAATCTTCCTCTGCCTTCCAAAAATAAGCCACTGCCACCATGCTGAAGGGAGAAAAACAAGAAGGGTGGTATTTTTAGGGCTATTAATTCTGACCACGTGCCCAGGAGGTGAACGGATGGCTATTGCACAAAGGCTTCTCATCACTATGTCCTACGAAGCCAGCATTCACTTGACGTTCCCTGCTTTTGTTCTCCTGGGCTTTCTGGCTGAGATTATCCTTTCCTACCCAGTTGTCGTCAGAACAAATGGCACCCTCTTGGACAGAGGATGGGAGTCTATCTTATCCAGGTCCCTTGCTGGAATGTCAGGGGAGAAATCTGAAGTCAACTGGGAGACGGACTATTTGCTAGGAATCAAGAGACAGCGGAGGCTTTACTGCAACGTGGGCATTGGGTTTCATCTCCAGATATTTCCAGATGGACAGATAAGTGGTATTCATGCTGAAAACCAATACAGTGAGTTGCAAACTGCATCACAATGCAAAATGGTGGAATTGATATCACTTTTTTGACTTGATTTCTAACACCCTACCTAGAACCTGAAAGCTACTGCTGATTATTATTATTAGTCTTAAGTACTTCTGTGGCCTTTTTAAATGTTTCAGGATCAATCAGCACCCAAAACCTCCAGGCTGAAACATGTCCTGAATACTTGGACAAAATTAGATACCAACTTATTTTTAGTTGGTTTGACTTTACAGCCTTGAAAAAGCAAAGAGGTGGGGATCTTTTTTTCTCTCTCTCTGTTTTTAAGATGCTCTTCCTCCTCCCCCCCCCGCCCCCCTTTTTTGCAGGTAGATGGACTTGCAGCCTGTATGTACGGGATGTTTGGGGGAAAGTTGGGAATACTGAGAAATCTTAAAAGACGGCTTTCATGGCAAGAATATAGGTTGTTGATTTTAATCCAGAAAATTAAAAGACTGCTTTGAAAAATAATGCCAGCAATTGGTTGCGAAGTATAGAAAATGACTTCATCATTCATTTTGTGATCTACATTGTGGAGATCGCAGTTCAGAGGGTTGGAATTCGAAGAGCTGAGTGGGAATGATATTTATGATTTGTTTTAAATGCATTGCTGCGAGTTCTGAGCTTGCCAAAAAATGCGGAGAAGGCGGGTCTTGCTGGCTCTGAACCAGCAATTACATTATGACAGCATCGCCACAGATAAAGAGAGGGATATTTGTTCATTAAAGCACCTATTATCACACCAAGAAATCACTACTTAAACCTTCCATTTCGTTCCTCCTGCTGGATAGAGTATGTATATGTTCTGGAACAATATGTCCTGTATCAGATGTGCTACTAGATTGAGAACAATCGTTTCCTTCTTTCTTTTAGCAAATTAAGAACGCAAAAAATAATCTTTTATCTCACAATGGATCTGATTGCAGTAGCAGGAAATCTGCCACTCAAACACATTGAGCCGCATTTACTGTCTGGATAGATGGGCTTGGGAGGGGGAAATGAAGGAAAACTAGTGTGCTGGTGGTCTGAATACCTGTGTGTACTTGTGTACTAGAGATAAGATGCACACACATGGAGCGCATTTACATCTAGAGACCTGGAAGAAGGGGCAGAAACCTAAAGAACGTGTACATTTATGTACACGCTGTCATTTTTAAAAATGTTGCTCAAAAGGCAATACACAAATGAGGAAACAGTGTCTAGTTATGGACAGAAAATAGTCTGTGGACAAGCAAAACAGGATAGCTACCAACTGGGCTGGGTTGGGGGGGGGGTTACACTGCTGTCCAGCTTCAGTTATGTTAAAATATTGAATTACTCCATTGATTTCTATGGGCAACTCTCACTTCCATCCCTGGGAACATTTAAGAATAGTTTCTCAGTGAGAACCAGGAAATTACCTAGCTAGACAATGAGATTGCTCTCTCTCTCTCTCTCTTGCTCTCTTCTTCTCCTTCCCAGCCATTCCGTTCTGTTCCCTCTCTTCCCAAATTTTCAGCCTCCTCTCCCAATAATAGAATCGTAGAATTGTAGAGTTGGAAGGGACCCCAAGGGTCATCTAGCCCAACCCCTGAAATGCAGGAATAGGAGGCTGTTAGCACTATTCAGTCTTCAATGTGTTATTTTGGGGTCTCTGCTAAGTGGAATTGCCCTCTGGTGTGCGGCACACTCTTGTATAGACGCACAGAAAAGAACTAGAATTAAAATAAGTTGGTGATTTAGTGCACAGTCCAGCCACACTTAAACATATGTGTGTTCCTTTGATTAAGAATTAAGCTTTTAAGCCTCCCCCTTGAAATCAATGAGAAATGAAGGTGCTTAACTGTCGGGTTCTAAATTCACAGTGCAATCCTATATATATGTCTACTCAGAAGGAAGCTCCATTCCTTTCAGTAGGACTTGCTGTCTCAGGTAAGTGTGCAGAGGATTGCAGACACAAATGATTTAATTCCTCATCTAACTGATTATTCACTTATAAAAGGCAGATCGACTAAAATGCATTTATTTGTGTACCAGCCTATTTCTGATTTTTTTAAATTTGGTTTTAGTTTCTTAAGATGAAAAATCTGTTGCACAAAAGTTATTGTTTTCTATTAAATTTTGTACAACTTTTTAAAATAGGGGTTTCTATATTTAATAATGTTCCTTCAGCAGCTATAAAAAAAAGCAGCTTTCAATCTCCATCTGTCTGCTTCTTTAGGTCTCTTGGAAATATCAACAGTAGAGAGAGGTGTGGTTAGTCTGTTTGGTGTCAAAAGTGCACTCTTTATTGCAATGAACAGCAATGGGAAATTATACGGCACGGTGAGTAGTCTTACAATCTGGTTTTCAGTCAAGGAAATGCTAATACGTTGCTATGCGTTTTGCTGAGAAATCTTGAATATTTTCACCTTTGAAAAAGTATCAGTTCCTGTCAAGATCTGCATTCACTGGTATTCCAAAATGTATGAGATTAGTTGGTCCAAATTAACTGTATCTGAGGGACGCGGGTGGCGCTGTGTGTTAAACCACAGAGCCTAGGACTTGCTGATCAGAAGGTCGGCAGTTCAAATCCCCGCGATGGTGTGAGCTCCTGTTGCTCGGTTCCGGCTCCTGCCAGCCTAGCAGTTCGAAAGCACATCAAAGTGCAAGTAGATAAATAGGTATCCCTCCAGTGGGAAGGTAAACGGTATTTCCGTGCTCTGCTCTGGTTCACCAGAAGCGGCTTAGTCATGCTGGCCACATGACCCGGAAGCTGTACGCCGGCTCCCTCGGCCAGTAAAGCGAGATGAGCGCAGCAACCCCAGAGTCGGCCATGACTGGACCTAATGGTCAGGGGTCCCTTTACCTTTACCTATTGTGCAATATATAGTCTGTGTAACTTTAGGACTGATTCTCATGTAGCCTTGTAGGCAGTTTTCCCATCTCTGTATGTTGATGGCTTTTACTGTACAACTGATGAATCAGAGTTGTTTCTCGAACACTGGCCACCAATATCACTTACCAACCTGCTTTCAAAACCATGGGGAGTTTCAAAACATATTTGTGATCCATAGCAGGAACCTGCTGCTCAAAGGAAACTGGTGTTGGTGTGTTTTTAATCTATGGTGCTCACCCAGCCATCAGGAGATACAGAACTTTATCTGTGACGTTACAACTATGATCACTGATTCACACATGCAAGTTACCTTGATAGCTGTATTAGCAAACAGGAGTCGGCAAGGTTTACATCGCCTGGGCTGGTTCACCCCAGTGGGGATCCCTCCATGGGCCGGATCGTGCGCCGGAGGTCTCAGGGCGGTTCACATTAAAAATCACTTACATAAAATCAAAACAAAAACCAGATCTCGCCCCCCCCCCCCCGAAATGAGCCAGCATTTAAAAAAGGGTATAGGATGTCAGGTCAGGCAAAGGCCTGCATGAAGAGGAATGTTTTTGCCTGGCTCCTAAAGATGTACAGTGAAGGCGCCAGGTGAACTTTCCTGGGGAGAGCATTCCGCAGGCAGAGAGCCACTGCAGAGAAGGCCCTGTTCTCATGTTGCCACCCTATGGACCTCTCGAGGAGGAGGCACACAAAGAAGAGCCTCAGAAGATGATCTCATGGTCCGGGCAGGTTCATATGGAAAGAGGCGGTCCTTTTTTTTCTTTTCCCCCCAAAATTTTTTTATTGGTTTTCACAACATTATAAACAAACAAACACATAAGACAAACAAACATAAATCATAGCCTTATTGAAAATTGCACTTGTTAACATTGTTAAGTGACTTCCTTGCTTCCTCTTGGTTGAATTTCATTGCATATCCTTTTAACGGTTTTCCAAATCACAGTTCTTATAAAATTTAACTTAAACATTAACATCCTTAGATCTTCACATTATGAAATTAAACATATTAATTCAATACTTAACATAAATAAAATCCTAAGCCAATTAAGTATCTGCAAGTTGTTTTCAGTTAATTTAACTTAACATATTTAACTAAGTAATCATTAAATTTAATCCACTCTTCCTGATACTCCTCCTCCTTCTGGTCGCGGACTCTTCCGGTTTGGTTGGCTAGCTCCGAAAAATCCATCATCTTCATCTGCCATTCTTCTATCGTTGGGTTTTCCACTTTTTAAGGTCCTTAAGGTATTGCGGTCCTGAGCCATTTAAGGCTTTATAGGTCAAAACCAGCACTTTGGATTGAGCCCGGAAACTAATCGGTAGCCAGTGCAGTCAGACCAGGATTGGTGTATTATGCTCAGACCGTCTTGCTCCTTGTTGATACTTCTGCATCAACGGAAGTATAGCGTTCAAATCAAGGGAAGTAATTGTACCATTCCATTCTTGGAAAGAACACACCTGCACTCCTGTGTCCAGTTCTGGGTGCCAGAATATAATTTTTGCTATTTCTACCTTCTCTGTTTGGAAGGAGTATTTTCAGGAGAGTAGCAATAAAGGCACGGACCACAGGAACTGGCCGTTTACCTTTCTCTCTCACACATACACCCATTTATTTAATTGATGTATACATTCCCATCGATTCATCTACCTGTATTTAATGTATACACCTTGAAACAATATGAAGCAATACAGATTAAAGGTGTTATTCCAGAAATGAAGGGAAGTGTACAGACAACACGTGATGACGAATGTGAGCAGATGTTGCATTCACACTGTCTTTCTTTCTCTCTCTCTCTTCAGGCAACTTTTCAAGACGAATGTAAATTCAAAGAAACTCTTCTTCCCAACAACTACAATGCCTATGAATCAGCCGTGTACAAAAGCTTTTACATAGCGCTCAGCAAACATGGGAGAGCCAAAAGAGGAAGCAAAGTCTCGCTTGTTCAGACTGTCACACACTTTTTACCCAGATTATGAAGACCAGAGTAAAATGCATTTAAACTGCCCTATTTCAATTTGCACACGAGAATTTGCACATCTCCCAGGTAAAGAATATATATTCACTCCTTTGTTACTATATATATGCATATATAGGTGAAATCATTTGTACAGGATCCATTACACTAATTTTTCTACACTGATTTTAAAACAACTCCTTTCGAGATAGGAATTATTTATCCAAAAGTTACTACTTTTTCTAACTTTGTCAATGGTGAAATTTTTGCATTTACATGAAGCAAAAAAAGCAAATCAGTGGTGTAGCTGCAGAACTGGGGTCTATCTAGCTGAGTTTGGATACTTGCCACAACTATTGCTCTTTCAGTGTAACTTCAACAGAAAACAAACATATATCTGAGATTTTTAGTAGTGTGATGAATCGTTTTTCAGTTACTTCCCACTTCAATCATTTGCATACAATCTTCTCATAGATCAAGCTCATTCTATTAGGTTTCCAAATTGTGTTATCTGGAGCCCTGGAGTTTATTGGACCTTTATGAGGGATTTCTTAAAGGGAAGACTTGCTATGTTTGCAACTCTAGAGTGTGCTGGGTGTGCTGGGTGTGAGGATCAATGTGGTGTTCAGAGACCCGGGACTCTTAGAAATAAGAGCTTGATTTAGGCTGAACTTTGCAGAAGAACTGGTTTATTGTTAGGGTTGCCATATTTCAAAAAGTAAAAAACCAGGACACCCCGAAAGTTGTTGAGCTTATTTTAGGAAAACCCGAATACTGTTGAGTTTTTTTCAGACAAGATCTTGACTTGCCTAAGATCCAGGGCAAAGCACCGCCTTTCAGAAATCCACCCCCACCCCCCCACCCAGACATCAATTCCACCTTTGAAATCCCGGACGTATGGCAGCCCTGTTTATTATAGAGTTCAGCTGCATGCAGGCTGGTGTTCTTCCTTGTAAAATTCCCCTTGCTGTGTCCATCTATTGTATATACATCAAGGCTGTGTTCGTACTCAGTTTTCTTTCACTCAGTGTTTCCAGTGTCAAGTTTTTAATCTGTGCTTAGCGTAAGCATCCTGAAATTCTGGTGTGGTCTACCATAATGGCCCTTCTGTGGTGCAGTGAGTGAGTGTGCCTGGCTGTTAACCAGAAGGTTGGTGGTTCAAGCCCCCAGGGATGGCTGTAGGCAGGATTGCAGACTGGATGACGGTTGGAGTCCCCTCGAACTCTACAGTTTTAGGATTCTATAAACATAACATTAAATAACTTAGCTTTCTGCAGGGCTGCCAACTTGAATGAACTATTGTGGGGGCCCAGGTAAGACAAGTGTTTTTCAGACTTCCTACTTAGCATACATTATTAGCCACTGCCTTTTCTGCTGTGGAATCAGTGCATGTTGCAGAAGATTCTGGGGCATATTCTAGCTTGTTAAAAATCCCAGAGGCAGTCATCTTATTTTAAGTCATTGAGTGAAATACGTTTTACTTTGAAGACCTGTAGAGGCCACTCAACTTTACTCATCTGTTTATATAACCTTCCTCCAGAATGCCAGTCATTGCCACATCCTTTTAAAAAGTATTTTAAGATACCCTAAGTCAATAGACACTATAAATATCTATGACCAGAAGCCTTGAGATACCTGAGTAGAGGGGGGCATTCCTAAATTTGAAACATCATTTACAGTCCAATCTTAACCGTGTCCACTTAGAAGTAAGTCCTACTGAATTCAAGGGGTCTTACTCTCAGGTATACGGAATGTGAAGCTATAATCTGTTATCAGAACACGAGGGACTGAATCGTATGCCCAAGGGAGAGGTTTGTTCCGTCTCATCTGCAACCAAGAGCAAAACTAGTCTTTTCTTTTTAAACTGTTTTTTAAAAAATATTTATTAAAGTTTTAAAGATACAACAAAAAAAGAAGAAAAAACAAAGAACACCAACAAAAATATCAAGAAAAATAAAATCAATCAAACAACAAAAAAGAAAATACACAAAATTGCAATAAACCTTATTGACTTAACTTCATTAGCTTGTTTCTTTGACCTCCTCACACCTCCCTTTTTTGTATTCTGCTTCAATTAGCGATTTCAGCAAATCCTTTCCATCTTTCCCCAATTTATAACCATTAATTTATCTTAACATAATATAATTTTACTTTCCCTCCTCTCCTTCAACAATCTATTTAACTTGAGTCCTTTATGATATTTATACAAAAGTCACATAGTTTCTTTCCAGCCTCCTTCTAAACTTCCTCAATTTTGCTATATTTCTGTAAATAAACTTTAAATTTCTTCCAGTCTTCTTCCACCGACTCTTCTCCCTGGTCCCGGATTCTGCCCGTCATTTCAGCCATTTCCATCAGGTCCATCACCTTCATCTGCCATTCTTCCCGGGTGGGTAGATCTTGTGTCTTCCAATATTTTGCGATCAGTGTTCTTGCTGCTGTTGTGGCGTACATAAAGAAAGTTCTATCCTTCTTAGGCACCAATTGGCCGACCATGCCCAAGAGGAAGGCCTCTGGTTTCTTCAGAAAGGTATATTTAAATACCTTTTAAATATTTTTTATTTCATTATAGATCATTTCCCAGAAGGTCTTGATCTTTGGGCATGTCCACCAAAAATGTACCTTCAGACTCTTTACATTTCCAGCATTTATTATTGGGCAAATGGTAGATTTTTGCAAGCTTGCCTGGTGTCATGTTATTGTCATTTTTAAAAACCATAATGAAGAAGCGACAAGAAGAGAGTCACTCTATACAATTCAGAAAGAGAAACTGATAAAAAGACTCGCTATAGAAACACCAGAAGTTACAGACTATCAAGAAACATCAAAATGAGAAGGAAGCTGAGGGTGGTCTCCTGTCAAAATCCGCCTTTATTAACAAAGCAGAGAAACAGGTGCCAAATCACCACTGAGTTGACAGAGGTGGTCCCCCACCACTACTGGAAGCTTCCCTGCATTCTTGTGCCAATTTCTTGCCAAGGGCCAATTGCCATAGCCCATTATACCAGTATTTCAGCAAAAGGTATTATTCCCCCATTTATGGCGTTGGCACAGTTTTGCCACCGGGGGGTTGTAACATCTGGGATTTGCCAGCCCTGCTCAGAAAATGGAAAGGAGTGCCAATGTCAGCTCTGGGATAATCACTTGCTTAGTTACTTACCCAAATATCTTAAGCCAGAACACCTACTCTTTTTTGCAATCGCACCAGAGGTTTCACATCCAGCAAAGTGAGCAAGGTGAACGCTTAGCTCTATGAATCACACGTACAAAAGAGGCAATCTGAGCTACATGGAAGCAGCTGAAGCATAAGATGGGTTAGCACTGTCTCACTTTAGTAGTAGCTTATATGTGTAACCTTCTATCAGTCTTCAAGGAGTCCACGCAGAAGCTGCAAGCTTGCCAAGTATACATAGATTTTCTTATTTTTTAAAAAACCCTTTGTTGCATTTGTATATCCTGAAAGGAATTCAGACATTTACAGTCACATCTTGGTTTTCGAACAGCTTAGTTCTTGAACATTTTGGCTCCTGAACGTCGCAAACCCAGAAGTGATTGTTCCGGTTTGTGAACTATTTTTGGAAGCCGAACATCCGACGGGGCTTCCATGGCTTCTGATTGGCTGCAGGAGCTTCAGAAGCCGAGTTTTGGTTTTCGAACGTTTTGGAAGCTGAACTTCCAGAATGGATTCTGTTTGACTTTCAAGGTCTGACTGTATTTATTTTAACCCAGGCATGTCCAAAGTCTGGCTCGGGGGCCTAATCCGGCCCGCAGGTTGGGTTAATCTAGGGTTACCTGACGTCCCCGGTTCCCTGGGACAGTCCCTGGATTTGCAAATCTGTCCCCGGACAAATTCTGTCCCCAGATTTGCAAACCTGTCCCGGGAAACGTGGCAGCGGCAGCCTCAGCAGCCTGTTAGTGCAGTTGGCTCTGGCTGGCTTCAGGAGCTGCTCGCTGCCCGCCATTTTCCCTGCGCCAGGGCAGCAAGCAGCTCCTGAAGCCAGCCAGAGCCAACTGCACTACCAGGCTGGCCCCTCCTGGGCAACGGCTGCCCGCCCGTGACTCCCGAACCTCTCCCGATCTGTCAGAACAAAGGGAGAAGGGGTTTCACAGGGTGCGAAAGAAGGGCTTTGCACCTTTATGCAATATGCATGTGTGCTTGGGCCCAGGGTCTTTTGCCTCACCATCCCCACTACTGACTCCCTGTTGCTACTCAGCTTCAAAAGAACAAAAAAAGTGTCCCTGGATTCATTGAAAAAAATCTGGTAACCATAGGTTAATCTGGCCCCTGCGACAGTTTATTTCAATCCTTTAAAAAGCTCAACAACTTTGGGGGGAAATCCAAAAAGAAGCTCAACTACCTCAATCCCCAAAAAAGCCTCAAGAACTTCAACGCTAAAAAAAGGTCAACACACATGTTCACTTAATCAAATCTGACCCTCTTTGAAAAAAGTTTGGACACCCCTGTTTTAACCTCCAATAATAACAATAATAAATTTTATTTATATCCCGCCCTCCCCAGCCGAAGCCGGGCTCAGGGCGGCTAACAACAATAAAATAGTACAACACTCTAAAAACATTTCATTATAAAAATTAATTAAAATCAAATTGATGGCAACCATTAAACTAAAGTTCTGTGGAGATTGCCAAAGGAGGGAGTCAGGCTAATAATAATAATAAATTTTATTTATCCCTGTAAAGCTGTCAACACTGGGATAAAGTGACTTGAATTATCAAGCTGTGGCCAGGAAAATACTTTCTGAGACTTCAAGGTGATATGGTGGAAGAATTGTTGCATAAAGCACACATACTATTTTAATTAACGTGTGTCCTGCAGGGAACAGCAGCTCTTGCTGCTTTTGAGTCTCTGAATACTAATCATGTAGCTTGGAAAGGAAGCTGATGACAAAATTGTAAATACATCCAGTTTTTATCATGCAGATCCACAATTAACACCATCTGAAAATTTTTCCCCTAGATTTGCTTAGATGTGTACATCAACCCACATTATCATTATACGAACAATCTATTTACAAAGGGTGCTTCTGCGTCAGATATTTACCGTATTTTTTGCACCATAACACTCACTTTTTTCCTTCTAGAAAGTAAGGGGAAATGTCTGTGCGTGTTATGGAGGGAATGCCTACGGATGGCGGGGGGGATCTGCTGCAGTCGTGAGCAGAGGATCCATGGTTCCCCTTCCTTCCCTCCTCCGTGGCTCGCTTTGAAACAGCAAAGTGGGAGAAGAGCCACTGAGTGGGGAGGAGAGAGGGACAGAGAGTCTGCTTCTTTAAAGGAGCAAAACGGGAGAGGAGAGGAGCCGCTTACACGAGACGGAGCTGTTTTTTCAGCGAGTCGTGGAGGAGGGAGAGAACAGCTCGCTAAATAGCAGCAAAGTTTTTTGCAAGCAGGCTCTCTGTCCCTCTCTCCTCCCCACTCAGCGGGCTAAATAGCAGCAAAGTTTTTCAGCGAGCCGGGGAGGAGGGAGAGAAGCAGAGCCTTTAAAGGAGCAAAGTGGGAGAGGAGAGGAGCCTTCTCCTCTTATACCCCTCTCCTGCATTATTAGCAGCATCCTTCTCCACACACCCCACGCGTGTTCCTTCTCCCCTTAAACCCCTCTTCTGCATTATTAACAGCATCCTTCTCCACACACCCCACGCGTGTTCCTTGTCCCTTGAGTGCTTTTCCTTCCCTCCCCACTTAAAACGTGGTTACAAAGCATGGATCCACATGGATCCTCAGGATTTTTGCACTGGGTCACCCCAAATTCACCATCAGATCACATAGCATGTCCATGGCTACATCTTGCACCAAAAAAAACATGCACCCACTGTTGCCTGGGGCCACAGTGGTGCAAAAACGTGGTTACAAAGCATGGATCCACATGGATCCTCAGGATTTTTGCATTGGGCTACCCCAAACTCACCGTCAGATCACATGTCTGTGGCCACAGCATGAACCACAAAAATCATACATCCACTGTTTCGTTTAGAATATTTTTTTTTCCTGTTTTCCTCCTCTAAAAATTATGTGCGTGTTATGGTCGGGTGCGTGTTATAGAGCGAAAAATACGGTAATTAGGATTTCTGAATTGTTCTATGCTTATCTCAAATGTCTCTGAGCGTGAAGCTTTTTGGCCTAGCCTCTTGAGCACTGAAAGATCCTGTATCTCTCACCAACTATGTCCTTCTCAGTGAGGTAGACTTGAAAGGCTTGGATGTATCTTGCATTTATTGCATAGTCAGTTGGTAAACTTATTGCTTCTGGTGAATGTAAAAGAAATTCAGACATTTTTGAGAAGGCAAAGGGTGAGAAATAAAATGGCGTCTCACACTTCTCTTGTTTGAAATGTGAAAACCAGCATATTATGCATCACACAAGGGCCAAATGGGATAATATCCTTCAGTGTGAAACACAAAATAATAAATCTAGGATTTAAATACAGTGGTACCTCAGGTTACATACGCTTCAGGTTAAATACGTTTCAGGTTACAGACTCCGCTAACCCAGAAATAGTGCTTCAGGTTAAGAACTTTGCTTCAGGATGAGAACAGAAATTGCGCGGCAGCAGCAGGAGGCCCCATTAGCTAAAGTGGTGCTTCAGGTTAAGAACAGTTTCAGGTTAAGTACGGACCTCCGGAATGAATTAAGTACTTAACCCGAGGTACCACTGTACACAAATGAGGAAACAGTGTCTAGTTATGGACAGAAAATAGTCTGTGAACAAGCAAAACAGGATAGCTACCTATCACACAGCACCTGGGCTGGGTACACTGGTACCTTGGGTTAAGTAATTAATTCATTCTGGAGGTCCGTACTTAACCTGAAACTGTTCTTAACCTGAAGCACCACTTTAGCTAATGGGGCCTTCTGCTGCCGCCACACCGCCGGAGTACGATTTCTGTTCTCATCCTGAAGCAAAGTTCTGAAGCACTATTTCTGGGTTAGCGCAGTCTGTAACCTGAAGCGTATGTAACCTGAGGTACCACTGTATACTCTTCATAAAATCATTGAGGGGGTGGTGTAGGCCAACCTCCTGCTTAATGCAGGAAAGCCAGAGCTGGAATATCTCCAACAGACAGCTGTCTTGAAGACTTCTAGGGAGCGATAAATCCTTCTTTTTTTGGATGGCTCTTACTGTTAAGAAGTTTCCTCTAAGGCTCAACCAAAACTATCCTCTAACTTAAGCCAGCTCAGCACAGTCATGCCTTTGCCCTCTGCAAGAGTCCTCCTCAGCCTTCTCTTCTCCGGACATCCCAAGCTCCTTCCATCTTTCTTCACAGGACTTGTTTCCCACACCACTGACCATCTTTGATTGCCTTCTCCGGTCCCATTCCAATCTCACCTTCTTAAAACGTGGTGCTCAGAACTGGATACAGTGCCCCAGATGAGTTTTTACTGCTACAGAATAAAGTGGAACTGCCAAATATACCTCATATGCTGACTCAACATGAACTTAACAATGGAAACTGTACATTTGTCGGAAACAAACATTTGTGTTCAACCACACGTCTGTCAAGTATATGCTTTTATTTCTCATATGTATGTGCTGTGCACAAGTGCCATTTTAATGTGTTGTTAAATAAATTACATTTCATGTTCCTCGTAGCATTTGGAGTCCAGCTTCCTATAAAGTTTGTTTCTTCCTTACTCCAGAGGTGCCGTATTGAGTAAGGCAAATGTCTGTGTTGACTTTATTACAACACTGTGGTTTGGGTTCCGGGAAACTGCATTGCCAGTAGGTCAAAGCAACAGTCCCATCTTGCTAAGCACATGCAAGTGTATTGACTGGTCAATGCAGGCATCCATATCTTCACACATTCAAGCACGAACCAGGCAGCTCCATTACTCAATCTGCTATCCTTGAACAATGGTTTAACAGGCATGGCTGTCTACATTTGAAGACCATTAAGGGAAAAAGGGAAAGTTTTGTTAAAATGGATACATGGGAAAGAGTTAAATTGGCTTGGGGGGGCAATAACCTACCTCTAGGACTGCTGGAGATAGTGGTGGCATGATGTTAGCAAGCCTTCTTTGTAAATACTCCTGTGTTTCCCATACATAGGTGCTAGGAATCTTGTGAAACTGGATTTTTAAGCAGTGGCGGTAGTGCATGTTGGTAGATTTACGCAGTAGTATATATTTGCACAAGGGACACGGGTGGCGCTGTGGGTTAAACCACAGAGCCTAGAACTTGCCGATCAGAAGGTTGGTGGTTCGAATCCCCACAACGGGGTGAGCTCCCGTTGCTTGGTCCCAACTCCTGCTAACCTAGCAGTTCGAAAGCACGTCAAAGTACAAGTAGATAAATAGGTACCGCTCCGGCGGGAAGGTAAACGGCGTTTCCGTGCACTGCTCTGGTTTGCCAGAAGCGGCTTAGTCACGCTGGCCACATGACCCGGAAGCTGTACGCCGGTTCCCTCGGCCAATAAAGCAAGATGAGCGCTGCAACCCCAGAGTGGGCCACGACTGGACCTAATGGTCAGGGGTCCCTTTACCTTTACCTATATATTTGCACATGTCTTAAACTGGGTTTTTTTTATTGCACAGAGAGAATAAAAATACACATTTTTCAATGGGGAAGAGCTCAGCAACAATACATAGATATTTATTTATTTTCAAAGAGGGAATTCGATAATTAATTTTAACCATGAGTAAGCTAACACACACACACACAACAGAATGGATTGTTTTGTTTATCTGGAAAAGCCCGAAGGAGAATCAGAAGACTTACCGGTAGATGGGTGTGTGGAACCTAGAATCATAGAATCATAGAATCATAGAGTTGGAAGAGACCCCAAGG
>JAXCMG010000101.1:1064026-1077796 GCA_034642415.1 Podarcis siculus
ACTTCCCTTGATCTAGATGCTATACTCCTATTGATGCAGCCCAGAACCTGTAGGTGTGGAGGCAACAATTTGTAGGGAAAGCACCAGACAAGACAGAGAACAAAGAGCAAGATTTTCAGCACTCTGGGCAATAAAAATGGGAAAAGGAGAGCTAGGACACATTGAAAGCCCCAAGTCAGGCAAGAAAACAGTCTGCAAGAGGGAGCCCTTAGAAGGACTTCTTGGCAGCTGCGGCCAGGATCTCTGCTTCAGCAAGCAGGGATCCAGAGAAGAGGGGTTAGGGAGCAGAGCTCTGGAAGGGGCCTTTGCAGCAGCTGCAGGAAGTGGGGGGGGGGTCCAGAGGAACAGGAAGCCATGAAGGAAAAGCAGGTGAGGAGGACTGAGTCAGTCCACGGGTTCTATCAGGTGTAAGGGATGTGGGTGGTGCTTTGGTCTAAACCACTGAGCCTCTTGGGCTTGCTGATCAGAAGGTTGGTGGTTCGAATCCGCACAACAGGGTGAGTTCCCATTGTTCTGTCCCAGCTCCTGCCTACCTAGCAGTTTGAAAGCACACCAGTACAAGTAGATAAATAGGTACCACTGAGGCGGGAAGGTAAACGACGTTTCCATGCACTGCTCTGGTTTTGGTGTTCCATTGTACCAGAAGCATCTTCGTCATGCTGGCCACATGACCCGGAAAGCTGTCTGTGGACAAACACTGGCTCCCTCGGCCTGAAAGCAAGATGAGCACCGCAACCTCAGTCGCCTTTGACTAGACTTAACTGTCCTGGGGTCCTTTACCTTTACCTTTTTACCTCTATCTGGTGTGATGGGATCCAGCAGGAGTGATTTCAGGCAGCAAGTGGAATGGTGCAATAAAACTATTCCATACCCACCAACATTTCTCTGATGAAAATAGGGATGTCCTAAGGAAAAGTGAGACATATTGCAGGATCTAACCAGAAACCAGAACAGTTTCTGAAAATCTGGGACTGTCCTTGGAAAATAGGGACACTAGCAGGGTCTGTGTATTTTTGCTGTGAAGCCTGGGGTTTATATAGGTAAAGGTAAAGGGACCCCTGACCATTAGGTCCAGTCGTGACCAACTCTGGGGTTGCGGCGCTCATCTCGCTTTACTGGCCGAGGGAGCCGGCGTACAGCTTCCGGATCATGTGGCCAGCAGGACTAAGCCGCTTCTGACGAACCAGAGCAGCGCACGGAAACACCGTTTACCTTCCCGCCAGAGCGGTACCTATTTATCTACTTGCACTTTGGTGTGCTTTCGAATTGCTAGGTTGGCAGGAGCAGGAACCGAGCAACGGGAGCTCACCCCGTCTCAGGGATTCGAACCACTGACCTTCTGATCAGCAAGTCCTAGGCTCTGTGGTTTAACCCACAGCGCCACCCGCGCCTAGCCTCTAACAAATGCTTCAAAGCAAATTCCAAATATGATTGGACAGAAGAAGGCATCATTTCCAATACCTTGTATGGTTCTGTGGTTCATGGCAGGATGGAGCAGGTCTCCCCCCTGAGAGTATTCCCTTTTGTTTCTTCATTCCTTGGTCAGCACAACTGGATTTGGATTCAAACAATGGCTGCATCTCCTATTGTCATGGCAGCCAATTGGAGGGCATCAAAAAGGTAGGCATATGACTTGCAACATCATCTCCATCCGAGACCAGGGGTGGTGGGAGGCTGCTGCCTGGAAGACACCCATGGAGAAGGGAGAAGGGAGGAGGCTGAGGGAATATTCCCCAAGGGAGGGCATTCAAAAAGGGGCAATGGGCTGCCAGCTCTGCAGGCAAGGGGTGACATAACTAGGCTCCTAAGCCCCACAGGGGACTTGCAGAAAGTATGTAGTAGGTCAAGGGAGCCGTGGACTCAACAAGGATGAAAACCTCTGCATTAACTATTGGTAATGTAGATCACACAATGCATTGTGTTGTGTCACACACACACTCGATTCAGCTAAATAGCATTCCAGGAATTTTTCTAAGGTAACAGTTCCACAGATGGAGGAAAACATGCAAAAAGACCACAGATTATGCATTTGGCATTGCGTATATTGTGGATTGAAGCCTCAGTGGATTGTGTTGACGTGATTTGTTTCATGTAGTTAAGCAGAGCCAGGATGTTTTCTGTGTGTGGGTTGCATGACAAAGACAGGCTGTCCCAAATACAGCCACTGCAGGATGTGCGATTTAACAACTTCTGGACTAAGATCTGCGGTGAGAAATGCACGCGTAAGCCACAGTACATGTTGTTGACTTGGTCTGTAATTATTCCTGGAATATAACTGCTATAGAATAAACAGCCCACCTTCGTATTTCCACTCACACACTCATGTACTTCCTAGATCCCGTGATTATAATGATGCTAAAAAGGAACAGTGGTGACTTTGGTTTTCTGTTAAAAATGCTCACCCTTCAAAGAGAGAATATTATGAGAGAGAATATTATGTAGATGATATACAGGTGGTACATGACCCCAGTCAAGCTGGCAAAAATTTATCATTTGCCCGACAATAAATGCTGGAAATGTAAAGAAAATGAAGGTACATTCTTTCACCTTTGGTGGACGTGCCCAAGGATTAAGGCTTTCTGGGAAATGATTTATAATGAATTGAAAAAGGTATTTAAATATACCTTCCTGAAGAAACCAGAGGCCTTTCTTCTGGGCATAGTCGGCCAATCGGTGTCAAAGAAGGATAGAACCTTCTTTAAGTATGCCACAACAGCAGCAAGAATACTTATTGCAAAGTACTGGAAGACACAAGATTTACCCACTCTGGAAGAATGGCAGTTGAAGATGATTGACTATATGGGATTGGCAGAAATGACTGGCAGAATCCGTGACCAGGGAGAAGAGTCGGCGGAAGAAGATTGGAAGAAATTTAAGGACTATTTACAGAAATATTGTAAAATTAATGAATGTTAGAATGATGTTGGATAGAATTTAAGTGGTTTTCAGCTGTAATGTTTTGAGGGATGGGGGGGGGAGATGTGGAATTAGGTTAAGAATTATTGACAAGGATTTGCTGAACTAATAATTTGAACTGGAATACAAAAAAGGGAGGTATGAAGAGGTCGGGGAAATATGTCAATGAAAAAGAACTATTGTGAACTTTATGTGTTTTTAATTGTTTTTTTGTATTTTTCTACTTTTTGGTCTTTTTTTCTTTTTTTCTTTTTGATTCTTTTTTCTTTACTGTATTAACTTTGAAAACCTTAATAAATATCTTTTTAAAAAACCACAAAATCTTTCTGAACATCCAGAGACATTTATTCATCTTGGAAATTATATAAACCAATTTCTTAGCTTTGTTAATAGTCCAGGGTGTGCAGGAGCTCTGTGTGCTTGCATGGAGTCCCTTTGCTCTTCCCTATGTGAGCAGAGAAACAAACAAGGAAGCCCGTTATGTCCAAACCAGAAAACTATTGTTAATGGCTTCCAAAGGAGCCGAAATATGAAGGGATCATTTAAAGTTGTCTTTTGAATCCTGGCTTTGGAATGCTGTGAACTGGTTTGAAAGTAACAGGAAGCTATGGTTAACTGGGGCTTCCTGGTTTTCCTTGAGGAAGGAAATGAGGCATGAAGCCACAGGGGCTGTGGGTTGGTGCACTAACCTCATGGCTTTTTAAGCCAGGATTTGATAGTCCTAATGCAGCTATCCCAAGTATAAAACTGTCTTGCTTATCCTTAGAATACTTATGTAAATTTATGTTCAGTAACCTTAATTTTAATCTATGAAAAAGTCCCTGTTTGACTGTTTCTTCATCAGTTCCTTCCCATTTTAAAGAACAGTATTCCTGACTGATGAGACTCTGTTGTCCAATTAGTTGTTACTGCATCGGTGACTGAAGACAGTAGATAGTAGCTTATGCATTACTAGGGACAATAGCACTTCTTCATCATCATCTTCTTTGGCAAACCCTCACCATGATCACCTCCCACCCAGACACCTATGTCCCCACTGTGGAAGGACGTCTGGATCCAGAATTAGCCTCCACAGTCACTTACGGACTCACTGTTAAGACCGTGTTCATGGAAGACAATCTTACTAGGCTACGTGTGATCGCCAAAGAAGACGACTAGGGTCAATAGCACAAACTCTCTATGTAGAAAGTTACAGCATCGATTCCTCGTTTCTCCATTTAAAAAGTATGAAGGTGCAGAAGATGTCAAAGACCTCAGCCAGACATGCTGAAGAGCTGTTGCTGCTGCTTAAGCAGACAACACAGGGTTAGCTGGGTGAGGGTGGCGCTGTGGGTTAAACCACAGAGCCTAGGACTTGCCGATCAGAAGGTCGGCGGTTTGAATCCCTGCGATGGGGTGAGCTCCCGTTGCTCGGTCCCTGCTCCTGCCAACCTAGCAGTTCGAAAGCACGTCAAAGTGCAAGCAGATAAATAGGTACCGCTCCAGTGGGAAGGTAAACGGCGTTTCCGTGCGCTGCTCTGGTTCTCCAGAAGCGGCTTAGTCATGCTGGCCACATGACCCGGAAGCTGTACGCCGGCTCCCTCGGTCAATAAAGCGAGAAGAGCGCCGCAACCCCAGAGTCGGCCACGACTGGCCATAATGGTCAGAGGTCCCTTTACCTTTACCTTTAAGGCAGGTAAGTTTCCTACACAGCCTACAACAGGAGTTAGAAACCCTTTTAGGCCCATGGGCACATTTGGATCTTTGAGAGAGTGGGCATGGCTGCCCTGTGTCCCTTCTGCTGCTCCCCTAAGACCTGAGACATTAAGTGAATCCCTAGACACTTCACTTTTCCAAGGGATCTGGGCAAATTCTAGAAGAATTGGATCTGTGCTTTGAAAAGCATATAGAGCTGCAAGGAAAAGTGGAAGACAGTATCACTCTTCCAATGTCTCCTTCAGCTCCATGTAAGACTTCCCATAGTCTTAGAAGCGCAAAGGCTACGTGGTTGTCAAGGAAAGACCACCCCGGGGCAGCACTGATCCTCGCTAGCACATCAGATTCAGCTGAATTGTGTTGCTTTTCCTCTGTCTCACCCATGTATTTTACAGAAAAAGGAATAACTTGTTTCCCCGCCTCTTCTTTTGACAAGAATTTAAATACTAATAAGTATAATTTTATTCCCAACACGTAACTTAGGCTGTGATCCTGCCTCTTACGTGGTGTGTAAGCACCATTGGTATTCACTGTTGAGAAAACATGCTAGGATTGTACTGTTAGTCACCTTATTCTTTTAGAGATTATATACAGAAGCAGGATTCTCCTGTGTGGATTGTGAAAAGATCAATTGCGAGAGGGCAATATATTCTGCTTCATCCTGGATTTTATATATATATATATGCAATTTGTGCTTTTATGAGAGACCTCCGTTAAACCCAGCGAGTCCTCGGAAATAAATGCCTGAGAAGTAATGTACTCGAGTCAAGGGAGTTCTTGTGTTTTTATGCCAGTGTAAATAAATCCAAATTTGTATGGATGTTTTGCGTCGTACCAATTGTTTACATCCGCCCCACTGTGCCAGTTTACGCTCCCAGATAAGCACATACACCTGTGTACAAGTCTGTTGCGTTCCAACACCCATGGTTCAGTTCCAAAAGGACACCTGTGTAAATGACAGCACCTCTCTTTGCCCTTAAAGGTGAGAACATGGGGTACAAACCCAGGCTGCAATCTTACGCAAGCCTATTGGGAAGGCTTTCCAACTTTTCCCCTTCAGGGAGCGGTTCTTCAACAGAGGCAGAAATTCCACAGGTCCAGCCTTCGCTATGGCATGGAGAAGCAATGTAACAACTGAATTTCTGCCCAGCGCACAGCTTTTAAAAGTACTGAATTACAGCAAGGAAAAAAAGGTACCCAGAGGATACACAAAAATCAGAGAGATTGATGGCTGAGTCTAACTTCTCGATGCTATGAGGATCAAGCTTACAGACTTTAGATAATATTAAGGAGATTTCAGGGCAGTAAGAGAGGGTCACCCCCTACTGTACGTTGTTACAACTAAACAACAGGTGAAATCTTAAATGTTTCTGTATATCAGTGTAAGAAGCAAAGTTCTAATTCATAAAGAACTGGAATTTGTCTGAAAGTCCAGGTGTAGCATTTCTCGGTACAACTCATAACCAGTCCCCCAAGATTCCTCCTGGCACAGAAGCAAAGTATTTTCTCCCCCATCCAAACAGGGATCTTTCACGGCAGGGGTCAGCACACTTTTTCAGCAGGGGGCCGGTCCACTGTCCCTCAGACCTTGTGGGGGGGCCGGACTACATTTTGAAAAAATATATATGAACAAATTCCTATGCCCCACAAATAACCCAGAGATGCATTTTACATAAAAGGACACATTCTACTCAGGTTAAAACACCCTGCGGGTTGGATTTAGAAGGCGATTGGGCCGGATCCGGCCCCCGGGCCTTAGTTTGCCTACCCATGTTTCACGGCATGCATTTTGGGAAATGTTCCTAGGGTCAGTGCTGCCTGTCCTAACTTTGCTAAGCTGTGTTTGCTTAAGTTACAAGGCCAAAGTAAATTTGTTTAAAGACTCCGCTGCCATATGGTGACTTTGAAGGTCTTACTTGCTATCAAACTTTCCCCCTTTTAAAATCAGAGTGTATGTTGTCTGGGCTTGTTAACACTTTCCCACCAATTCTGTGAGAAAGTGATTTCTTGCTTTAGCAGTTTGAAAACTTTACTACATGCATAGCTTTACAGAATAAAACCAGATTTTCCCGTTAAGGTGGACTCATCCATCCGCAGGCTGGAATCAGACCTGGTCAACTCCTGGCATCAACAGTTTGTGGCCGGGCAAACCTAAACTGAGCTTTCTTTCTGCCAATACTACCAGGAATTCTGGTGTATACTCCGGCCTTTCCAGAGGCAAGCTACATGGTAGGGCTCTTCCTGGATTCAATCTCTGCTTTTAATATTTTATTTTTAGTGAGAGAGCATGTGGCTCATTTGGAGAGTGCAATATCCTCACCCCTTTAGCTCCTGTTACAACCTTGATTACTGGTGCGGGTGGTGCTGTGGTCTAAGCCACTGAGCCTCTTGGGCTTGCCGATCAGTAGGTCGGCGGTTCGAATCCCCATGACGGTGTGAGTTCCCGTTGCTCTGTCCCAACTCCTGCTAACCAAGCAGTTCGAAAGCACACCAGTGCAAGTAGATAAATAGGTACCTCTGCGGCGGGAAGGTAAACGGTGTTTCCATGCACTCTGTCACGGTGTCCCATTGCGCCAGAAGCGGTTTAGTCCTGCTGGCCACATGACCCGGAAAGCTGTCTGTGGACAAATGCCGGCTCCCTCGGCCTGAAAGCGAGATGAGCGCTGCAACCCCATAGTCGCCTTTGACTGGATTTAACCGCCCAGGGGTCCTTTACCATTTTACCTTTACTGGTGTTCTGCAGCCCTGTAGAATCAGGATCTATCACTGGTGTTTGTTTGGTGTGTTAAACTTCATTGGTTTGCAGTGCAAAGCTCTTAGATACCCAGGGACTGTATCATAACTTTACGTCAAACACACCAATTCTGCCTGGAAAAGCATGTTTTGGGGGAAATGACCTTCTCCCATGGTCTGCCATGTTTTCTGTTACATTATTAACAATTTACAACATTCCATTTTTCTATTTAATGGGTGGGCAGAATGTATAATGGGAAGTAATGGCAGAACTCATACAATTTGTAGCACATCAGTAAGAGTTTCTGATTCACAATGGTTTAACAAAAACAAGATGAGAAAGCCCCTGCTGAAAATCTGAATTAGGTTGCTGAAATGAAAGAAAGCAAGGTAGAGAGGACCAGGAGGGGTTTTGTGGGGGGATTGTGAGCTCTGTTGTTTTCCTTTTCAGTTAATAATTATATTAAATTTCATCAAACTGGTAAATTGAAACTGGTCAAGTTCATCATCTAAAAATTTAAGAATATACAGACATAGCCAGAAAAATGAAAATGACATCTCAGAAAGTACAGTAAATAAACCCCACTCCTGAAAAGAGGAAAGTAAGATTTCTAGCTACAACATGATGTAAATAAATTTCCCATAATATGGAAATAAAAGGTGCAACAGTTCTTCAAACAATCATTAACCAAAGAAAATCTATATCACTGAAAAAAATGCAGAGGGAACTAGGTGGGAGAAAATAACACTTTTGAAGTGAAAAATGCCAGAAAACGAGAGAAAATGAGAGGATCATCATTTCTTACCTTCTCTGCTGTTGAAGATTTCCAGAGCCTCTTACTTTCTCTAAACCTATGTGTATCTCATGTGCAAAACTGAGCATTCCTGCTGTGCATGTTTGCTTACCTGAGGATCCTTTGCCTTCCAAACATTCAGGTGTAAATGTTTAGTAAAAGTGACATGTGATAGGCAGCTTCCTGTAGCTTTGCTAGAGCCCATGCAGCTGAAACCTATCTAGTTATTACAGTTACAAAATTCAGCAAACAAACAGGAGTCTGAGGGAATGTTCCCAGCCGCCTCAACCCCAAAACATCTAAAAGTGCTTTTATTTGTTTAAATTCCCATCCTGCCCTTTCCTCCCAATGGAGACCACGGCAGAAAGCAACACAGTAATAAAACAATACAATTAAAAATCAAACCAAAACGCATTTAAAAACAATTGAGGGTGTCTAAGAACTTAAGTGGGACGTGGGTGGCGCTGTGGGTTAAACTGCAGAGCCTAGGACTTGCTGATCAGAAGGCCGGCGGTTCGAATCCCCGTGATGGGGTGAGCTCCCGTTGCTCGGTCCCTGCTCCTGCCAACCTAGCAGTTCGAAAGCACGTCAAAGTGCACGTAGATAAATAGGTACCGCTCCAGTGGGAAGGTAAACGGCGTTTCCATGCACTGCTCTGGTTCACCAGAAGTGGCTTTGTCATGCTGGCCACATGACCCGGAAGCTGAACGCTGGCTCCCTCAGCCAGTAAAGCAAGATGAGCGCTGCAACCCCAGAGTCATCCGCAACTGGACCTAATGGTCAGGGGTCCCTTTACTTTTACCTTTAAAAACTTTTTAAAACAACCACACACAGAGAAAGCTATAATTTCAAGGTTACAGGTGCCAGTTGGGCAGCACTCAGCTTAGGTCATCAAATTGCACCCCTATTTTCCCTGTGATATTCTTAAAAAAATAAAAAAGGAAATCTGAATGGAACAGAATTGTAATCTCCACAAGTCTGGATCTAATTGGCACCATTCTTGTGTCTTTTCAAGAAGTGTAGTTTTGATGTGTGCAGTAGGATATCAGGCAGCAAAGTCTCCGTGCACCTTTAACTTTCCACACCTTCACTATTGTCTTTCCCGCTCACTATTGACATTTAGTTTTTTTAATGGCCTCCTTGAGTGCTTTGGGCTAGATGGAATGTGTCCTTCAGCTGTGATACTGTCTCTTACTTGCCTTGATGGAGAATGGAGAGGTGTGTGAGTGGTAAGCTGCCAAGTGTACCAAGGTAGAAACAGCATCCTTTGCCACACTCCTTTTTGCCCTGCCTGCTTTTGCCTCTAATCTTGGTCACCTGCAGGCAGTTCCCAGAAGTTTGCCTGTGCAGGGATGTGGTCCTCAGCTGAACAGAAGATTCCTTATCCCTGCAACAAAGGACCAAAGAATGGGCAAGAGGATTTTCTCTTAATCTAAAGTCCTCTTCAGGTGAGGGCCAACAGATGAGCAGAGGTGGGATGGCAGGCCTAATGCGCATGGGGACATTTCAGGCAGGGCTGATAAGAGCATCTCGGCACACTTTTGTCCTCCTGTGTCCAGATCAGCTGAAGAGGACAAGTTGCAGACGAAGCTTGGTCTTAGGGTGTTGAAAACTCCACTGTTCCAATTGCTCATCCGGATTCTTCGTCTCATTTCCATCTCATCAGAGTCTAGACACCCACAGGAGCAGGAGTGGGAAATCTTGTAGGCACCAAGAGCCCTACTTGGTAGTGGATGGTGAGTGAGAAGTTGCACATGCTTGGATACACACACATCTCACACCTATGTAGGCAGGAAAGCAGTAGGATCTCAGCAATCACACTGTGTAATAGCCCCTTCTCAGCTGCCCAACTGATTGGCTCTGGGAATTGCTGTTAAGCATGTTGATCTGGTGCCTGTTTCTGCTCCAGAGCAAGGGGGAGACTGAGGGGACCACCGTGAATCCACCAGCAGTGGGGAGGTGGGATGGGTAGCCCACTCATCTCTGATTTAGAGGATATAGGGAGGAGAGGCCAAAGTCCGTGTGTCTAGCCCCTTTGAGGACATCAGCTTCCTAGCTCATAAGTGGTTCAAATGATGGTTTGCTGGAAGTGCCTTGGGCCATAAAGGTAAAGGGATCCCTGTCCAGTCGTGCCCGATTCTGGGGTTGCGGCGCTCATCTCGCTTTATTGGCCAAGGGAGCTGGCATACAGCTTCCAGGTCATGTGGCCAGCATGACTAAGCCACTTCTGGCAAACCAGAGCAATGCACGGAAATGCCGTTTACCTTCTCGCCGGAGCGGTACCTATTTATCTACTTGCACTTTGACGTGCTTTCGAACTGCTAGGTTGGCAGGAGCAGGGACCAACCAACAGGAGCTCACTCCGTCGCGGGGATTCGAACCGCCGACCTTCTGATCGGCAAGTCCTAGGCTCTGTGGTTTAACCCACAGCGCCACCCGCGTCCCGCCTTGGGCCATAGCAGGGAGTCACAAAGGGTCCAAAGAGATCTTCAGATTTTGTGTCTGACACCACATATTTACAGAATCAGCTGCATGGAAAGGTGGGGAGAAATGAAAATATCCTTCCCTTACAAAGGAATGGGTTGATCCGACCAGTGGGAAGCATTGTGATGTCAGAGGCTTTTTCCAGATAACTTTTGAACATGTCATTAGTGCCCAAAAGCTTACTTTGGAAGCGGCGTAACCTCCCCTAAGAAACCTACGTGCATTCCTTTTTTGCCCCCGCCTGGATTTGTTGAGGTCTCAGGACACTCCCAAAATATTGCTATTACAAAACAAAAGGGATCCCGTGTCACCCGGCTGCCCTTTATAAAGCTGCTGCAAAAATTGTAGGGAGCCTATCTGAGGATTCACTCCAAAGGAGAGGGAGACACAGGCGAAGGGAGGAACAGATTAACAGATCGAGTTTCAGGTTTCAGCCACTAAGAAAGCAGAGCCATGTGCCCGGTCACTCGCTGCAGCTTCCTGAGGTTCGTCCTGCTGGCCGCCTGTGGCTGGAAGACAGCTACTGCTTTTCCCAACGCCTCGCCGCTACTCAACCAGAACTGGGGAAACACAGACAGACTCTTGCACCTGTACACGTCCACAGCAAGAAATAGCTTCCACCTGCAAATCAACTCCAATGGCCATGTGGATGGAAGTCCTCACCAAACCGTTTACAGTAAGTACCACTGAAAGGTTGAGGGGAGCGGGGAGCGGTTTCTCTCAGTTTCTCATTTTTCCAATAATAAATTCAGTTCACTGCATTACTACATTGCTTGCCTTTTTTTAAAAAAAAAGTCCTCGTGAAAATTTGTCAGCATTTTAATCCGCATTTCTCCCCATCCACACATTTCCCCAAGCAATTATGCCTATTTCTGTAGGTTATTTTCATTTCATCTATGCATTCTTACGGAAACTAACCCCCTTTGTGAACTGCTTTGGGGTTTTGTTCTTTGTTTCTTTTACAATCGAAAGGCGTATAAACTTTACGAAATAAATCGATGACAACATAAGCATTTCCGTGCACGTTATTTGCTTGGAGAACTGTGTGGCAAAGTTTGGAGGAGTGCGGATTGTGAAGGGCAGATTTCTTTGAGTTTGCATATAGTTTGGTAAGGTGTGAATTGCGGAGGTTTGCAATAAAAATGTGACCTAAAACGACATTCCCCTCCATCCTGTCCCTCCAAAGGAAGAATGCTGGGAATAAACAAGGGGAAATGGGCTGCCTTCATTTGCTGTTAGTGGCTTCCTAGAAGTATTATTGTGACAGCTGCATTATCCAGTCCACTATTAATCCCATTTTAGGTGGAGAAACATGAAGCCCAGGGCTGCTCTCTAGTCCTAATGTTTAATATGGAGATTTAATATTTCAATATCTGTAAAAGTGGCAGACTTATTAGAAAGAGAACGTGCCCATGGTTTGTTTCCATTAAGAAAAACCAGAAACTGAGCTCTAATTAAAAGCACGATTCAGTCAAAAAATAAACATCAATTGCATCGTGCCTTAAATTTCAAATATATACAGAATCGGATTTATTCATTCCTTTCACTGCAGAGAAACTGAATCACAGCTTTGCATAGAGGACGGGGTGCGTTTCCTGGACACGTCTGCATTTTCCAAATTTTAGGGGAAATTAGAACCTATATTTTGTAAGTGGAAATATTCATTCCACAAGCGGGGACCCACTATAGAAAAGGGCTGTTCTCGTGTTGTCTCTGGACCAGGGGCCTTGGAGGAAATTGGTTTTCTAGATCCATTTCAACTGGGGTTTAGGCCTGGTTTTGTCAGGAGGCGGCACACAAAGAAAGGCCCCAAGGGATGAGGTCAGGGTCTGGGCCGGTTCATATCATGAGAGGCTTGGGTATTGCGGTCCTGAGCTATTTATGGCTTTATAGCTCAAAACCAGCGCTTTGAATTGGGCCCGGAAACTTATCGGCAGCCAGTGCAGTCGGGCCAGGATTGGTGTAATAAGCTCAAACAATTGGTCCAGAAAGATACCATGGTCGATGGTATCAAAAGCCACTGAGAGGCTGAGAATTAACAAGGACACATTTTCCATGTCTCTCCAGACAGAGGTTCTCATACAAGGTGACCAAAGCGGTTTCTGTGCCAAAGCCAGACCTAAACCCCAATTGAAATGGATCTAGAAGACCAGCTTCCTGCAAGACATCTGGATCCAGGTCCACAACCACTTGCTCAGAAATTTTGCCCAAGAAGGGAATATTGGCAAACTGGCCAGTAGTTACTTAGATTTTCCAAATCTAGGGAGGGCTTCTTGAAGAATGGCTTTACCATTTCAAACAGGCAGGGGCAACCAAATCTTGCATACACACATACACAGATTGGGGCAGAGGTATTGTTTAGGGGTTTTTGTTGGGGGTGGGAGTTGTTGATGTTAATTTTTTATATCTTTATTTTGGATCTTACGATTTACCGGTATGTGAAAAATTTTCAATTTGGTTGTGTACTCAATGTTTTGTTCATGACTACTTCTGCTATTGGGACGCGGGTGGCGCTGTGGGTAAAACCTCAGTGCCTAGGACTTGCCGATCGTATGCGATGGGGTGAGCTCCCGTTGCTCGGTCCCTGCTCCTGCCAACCTAGCAGTTCGAAAGCACCCCTAAGTGCAAGTAGATAAATAGGTACTGCTTTCTAGCGGGAAGGTAAACGGTGTTTCCGTGTGCGGCACTGGTGCTGGCTCACCAGTGCAGCTTCAACACGCTGGCCACGTGACCCGGAAGTGTCTTCGGACGGCGCCAGCTCCCGGCCTCTTAAGTGAGATGGGCGCACAACCCTAGAGTCTGTCACGACTGGCCCGTGCTCGCAGGGGTACCTTTACCTTTTACTTCTGTTACATTTATAGTTACGTAATTTTGCGTGTGTTGTAAGCCGTCTTGAGCATGGTTTGAACTTTGGAAAGGCGGCATACAAATAAATGATTGATTCTTTGCTTTTCCACGGGGTCTAGCAAAAGGGGAGATGTGGCGTGATGCCTCAGGATCAATGAACTGCTTGCCAGAAAAGTTTTTAATCAGCCAATCACTTTTTGCCTTAGCACTCCTTCACTCAATATGTACGTTCATACTTATCTTTGGATAAGTAAATAATAATAATAATAATAATAATAATAATAATAATAATAATAATAAT
>JAXCMG010000101.1:1077806-1124017 GCA_034642415.1 Podarcis siculus
ATAATAATAATAATAATAATAATAATAATAATAATAATAATAATAATTTATTTATACCCCGCCCATCTGGCTGAGTTTCCCCAGCCACTTTGGGCGGCTCCCAATCAAGTGTTAAAAACAGTACAGCATTAAATATTAAAAACCTCCCTGAACAGGGCTGCCTTCAGATGTCTTTTAAAGATAGGATAGCTGCTTATTTCCTTCACATCTGAAGGGAGGGTGTTCCACAGGGTGGGCGCCACTACCAAGAAGGCCCTCTGTCTGGTTCCCTGTAACTTGGCTTCTCGCAATGAGGGAACCGCCAGAAGGCCTTCGGTGCTGGATCTCAGTGTCCGGGCTGAACAATGAGGGTGGAGACGCTCCTTCAGGTATACAGGACTGAGGCCGTTGAGGGCTTTAAAGGTCAGCACCAACACTTTGAATTGTGCTCGGAAACATACTGGGAGCCAATGCAGATCTCTCAGGACCGGTGTTATGTGGTCCCGGCGGCCACTCCCAGTCACCAGTCTAGCTGCCGCATTCTGGATTAATTGCAGTTTCTGGGTCACCTTCAATGGTAGCTCCACGTAGGGCACATTGCAGTAGTCCAAGTGGGAGATAACTAGAGCATGCATCACTCTGGCGAGACAGCCCGCGGGCAGGTAGGGTCTCAGCCTGCGTACCAGATGGAGCTAATAAACAGCTGCCCTGGACACAGAATTGACCTGCGCCTCCATGGACAGCTGTGAGTCCAAAATGACTCCCAGGCTGCGCACCTGGTCCTTCAGGGGCACAGTTACCCCATTCAGGACTAGGGAGTCCTCCACACCCGCCTGCCCCCTGTCCCCCAAAAACAGTACTTCTGTCCAGTCAGGATTCAACCTCAATCTGTTAGCCGCCATCCATCCTCCAACCGCACTTATATGCTGTTCAACACGCAAAGTACCACCGTATTGCATTCTTGGGTTGTGTATCTTCTTGCAAGATTTATAAGAAAGTGTGCTCTAGATATATTTTGACTAAAGTAAATAAATAAATGCAGGGCTCTGATCAGGACTTGCTGATCAGAAGGTCGGCGGTTGAATCCCCGCGACGGGGTGAGCTCCCGTTGCTCGGTCCTTGCTCCTGCCAACCTAGCAGTTTGAAAGCACGTAGTACAAGTAGATCAATAGGTACCGCTCTGGCGGGAAGGTAAACGGAATTTCCGTGCGCTGCTCTGGTTCGCCAGAAGCGGCTTAGTCATGCTGGCCACATGACCCGGAAGCTGTACGCTGGCTCCCGAGGCCAATAAAGCGAGATGAGCGCTGCAACCCCAGAGTCGGTCACGACTGGACCTAATGGGCAGGGGTCCCTTTACCCTTTACCTTTACAGAAGCTCCACATTGCTGTCCTATAGCCTTGGGGGCTGTTCTGTTCTTCAGACGGTCTAAAGCTGGATGCTGATTAGGGGGTACATACTGAGTGCTCCGACTCCATAACCAAGTTGACTGGTTGGCATCCGTCTGTCTCAGGAGACAATGGAGGTGTGTTCCTTTGGGAGTGAGGTCAAACTGTTGGCGGGTTACAGTAGTGCCCGCTGTGGCTGTAGAGATGGGATGTAGGCGAGACATGTTTTGTTGCAGCCGGGGCAGAGGAAGGTGCCTGGCTGTGCTGCCGCAGATGCACCATGGCGCTTATTCTCTCTGCGCTCTTCCCAGTGGTCATTTCTCCTCTGGTCACTGCTGTGGATGCAGGACCTGACTGCCCATCTCCAGGCACTGCGGCCATCTGCAAGGGATTCCCAGATGGCAGGGTTAATGCTGCCAGCCTTAATCTCACGTTTGCAGACATCTTTGTAACACAGAGTTGGTTTGCCAATTGGCCAGCTCCTCATACGGCACATGTACAGAAGTATAGCATTACATATAAATATTAGCATACATTGTTGTTGTTGTTGTTGAGTCGTTTAGTCGTGTCCGACTCTTCGTGACCCCATGGACCAGAGCACGCCAGGCACTCCTGTCTTCCACTGCCTCCCACAGTTTGGTCAAACTCATGTTGGTAGCTTCGAGAACACCGTCCAACCATCTCGTCCTCTGTCGTCCCCTTCTCCTTGTGCCCTCCATCTTTCCCAACATCAGGGTCTTTTCCAGGAGTCTTCTCTTCTCATGAGGTGGCCAAAGTATTGGAGCCTCAGCTTCAGGATCTGTCCTTCCAGTGAGCACGCAAGGCTGATTTCCTTAAGAATGGAGAGGTTTGATCTTCTTGCAGTCCATGGGACTCTCAAGAGTCTCCTCCAGCACCATAATTCAAAAGCATCAATTCTTCGGCGATCAGCCTTCTTGATGGTCCATCTCTCACTTCCATACAGCACTACTGGGAAAACCATGGCTTTAACTATACGGACCTTTGTTGGCAAGGTGATGTCTCTACTTATTGTAAACCAAATTCGAAATGAAGTGATAGCATGACAGAATACACTATATTTTCTTAGAACTTTCCTGTTCCAATTAAAATTGTGGGCAAGCTTTTGTGCCATACCTCAACTAAAAAATGGAAGGGTTAGCCAGATAACTCTTAATCCTTTGGGACTGGATCTTGCCCTATGGCCACAAGATGGTCATCTTTGGTTTACGGCATTAAATTATCTCCTAATGTTCAACCATTTAAATTTCAGGTGCCCTGATGATCAAATCTGAAGGTGCAGGCCATGTGGTGATAAGTGGCGTAAAAACTGGGCGCTTCCTCTGTATGGATATTAATGGCAATATCTTTGGATCGGTGAGTTCTCATATGAATTTTTCTGGCATCTTTCAAGTGGTGCCACGTGCCACAACAGCCAAAGTGTGATTCTTTAACTTGGAGATGCAATAAGCCAGTTCTGCTGCACTTCTACGGAAACCATTGTCCTTTACCCTTTCGCTTATGCCTGGGATATCGTTTTCCTTCAGGCCCCTGCAGTTCTTACGAGACACAATGATTTATGAAGGATGTCCCACATTTCTTTCTGCCTCCACAACACCACCGGCATGCCACACCTGGATTAATTTTTTTATTTTGTGTTATTTTTGGTAAAGGGTTGAGGTAGAAGGGTTATCACCTGGGAGAGAAAAAATCAGTAAAAACAAAGAACCATTGACTATGCAATGGGAAAGACTAATAACTCACGAGTTCAAATGTTTTAGATGTGAATGTTTTGGAAGGTACCGAACATCTCACAAGCTGCAATCTGTCAAACAGTAACACTGTTTTCTATAAAACACTGCCAATGCTAATTCCATTGCACATGCATTAAAAATACTAAAATATAAAATATTGAAATCAAGTATTGTAAAGACATTTAGACATACCAAATATGTGGTAAGAACCTGGACACCATTCAACATCTGTAGCAGAGAATTTTGATGAGCATTTTCCACTCAAATTTTAATACTGTTCTGATTGTGGTTCTTATTTCCTCCTTCAGCACTTCTTCAGTTATGAGGACTGCACTTTCAGGCATTGGACCCTGGAAAATGGCTATGATGTCTACCAGTCTCCCAAGTACAACTATCTCGTCAGCCTAGGAAAAGCTAAGCAACCTCTATTCCCCGGTATGAATCCACCACCGTACTCCCAATTCTTGGCCAGAAGGAACGAAATCCCTTTAGTCCAATTCAACACACCAAAACCTAGCAGACATACGAGAAATGCGAGTGCCGATCCCTGTGGCAGCATCCTATCAGCCGGAAACCTCTCCGACAACCCAAAGGCACAATCATCCACATATCATGATGTAGATGATTCACATGCCGAAAACGGAGACCCCAACGGTGCAACGTTCAGCAGGTGGTTTTCAAGCCCTAGGACTGATATCAAAACCTGAGCCAATCTGTAACAGTAACCTGTTTTCTGTCCTGACGAGGACATAATCTGAACAATTATTTTAAAGTATTTGAAAAAATGCTTTAGGACTCTGATACAGTTCACAGTATCAGTTTAGAATAAGGGTTTAAGAAATAATTTATATATTTTTTTTAAATTCTGGGATGTTTAGGCGTTTTTGTCTATAAAAAAACAAACTCGGCAACTTTTGGGGTTTTACATTTTGAAATATGGCAACTCGAGGCTAAACAGTACTGAATCAGAATAACCCATGGTAGCTTCATGCTGAGAACATGTCTTGGAAGCAGCCATAACTCACAGAAGGGATAATTTTGTAATGTCCAGTATCCCCAAGAGTTGTTGCCTGACAGGTAGATAGATATAGCACGGGGTAAGATGGACCAATGGTCTGATCCTGTGTAAAATACATCACTTGTTTTCCTGCCTTACTTCTCTCCTCTACTATGCTGCAACTTTTACTACCAATTGTGCACTGTGTTTAACCATCACTTATTAAGAGCAGAATAGGTAAAAGGTAAAGGCACCCCTGACTACTAGGTCCAGTCGTGACCGGTTGCGGCGCTCATCTCGCTTTATTGGCCGAGGGAGCCGGCGTACAGCTTCCGGGTCATTTGGCCAGCATGACTAAGCCGCTTCTGGCGAAACCAGAGCAGCACACAGAAACGCCGTTTACCTTCCCGCCGGAGTGGTACCTATTTATCTACTTGAACTTTGACATGCTTTCGAATTGCTAGGTTGGCAGGAGCAGGGACCGAGCAACGGGAGCTCATCCCATCGCAGGGATTCGAACTGCCGACCTTCTGATCGGCAAGTCCTAGGCTCTGTGGTTTAACCCACAGCGCCACCCGCGTCCCTTGATTAAGAGCAGAATACAGTATAAGAAATATGAATATGCTTCTCTCCTGCGCAAATCATTGCCATAATGTAAGGGATTATTTGAATATTCCCACAGGAAATGAAGCAGTGTAAGCGTGGCAGATTGGCTACTAAACCATTATAGTCTGAAACAGAGCAAAACTTGGAAAAACTTCAGCTACAGCTGAATCGGAACCAGGAAACGTAGCAAATTGACTGCCCGGTTCTGTTTGCAAGGACCAAATTTTTCTTGACTGAAGCTGTGGGTGAATATATAAGCCATGGATGAGGAAAATAGAAATAAACATCTGTCTGGGGTTTTAATAATACTTGGCATGTGTATGGGAGGGGGGGCAGAGATACAAAGCAAATACATTTGTTTCAGCCCTAATGTTTTTGTAGCCTTTCAAGCTCTGAATTTTTGGTGTAGGGTGAAGAGAGGGCAAGTTATTAATACTACCACAATGGAAGATATTTCCTTCAACTTACATAATCCTGCTGGGCTCTAAGAAAGAAGCCAAGCTACATGATCAGCAGAATTATATGACAGAGCTCTTAGTGGAGACAGTATCACTTCAGACTTCAAGTTAAAAATTACATGTTTTAAAATCCACCTTTTAAAATCTGTTAACATATCCCTAGCTCTTTGACTTATAGCCAACTGTCATACTCGAAGCAGAAACAATGAAATCTGTAGACTTTAGTTAAGTCCACAGATATCTGTGAGCAGACTCCTGAGTATGACTTAATTGGATGCCACCCTCTATGTAAGTGAAAAAAACCCAGATCCTCCACATTTGATGTACACATTTTGTTCATCTCTGCAAAAGCTGCCCCAGGGACTCCCATGGGGTGCTTCAACACTGCAAGCTGATTTTCTTCCTTTCTTCAAATCTCTTGAAAGTGCAAGTAGGAAAATAAACCTACAATACGCTGGAGAATTTCACACTTTTCCTTAGCACATTATAATAGTGCTTTTCAGAATGGCTTTTTGTTTGCACTGAACTCTGAACTCTTCAAGATACTAGACCATATTAATAACGAGACAATTTTGCTGACCTGTTCTTAGGATAAGGGTGCCAGACAATCATGGTCATATTTACTCAGAAGTAGGTCCCACAGAAGTATGTGTGATTGTGGCCCCAATGCTCAGTTCTAAGGAAACATTGATATTATACTGTCAATTAACCAAGCCGCAGGACTGGCTCCCTGGCCTAGCACTATTAAGATGGTATAAAGAAGAGGTTTGTTTCAATGTATGCTTTCCCTGTTATGATTATTTCCCACACTATTAAAACTACAGGACTCTTACATCACTGGAAAATGTAAAATGGCTTTCTCCATAGTTGGATATTCCTAATCTCAAACAACAAGGGAATTGTTGGGGGGGAAAAGCCCCTGGATGTTTCCTAGCTAATAGGGAAAATGTGGTTTAATGCATTTTATGTTGTTCTATTTATTTATTTATTTATTTGAATTCTTGACCGCATTTAAGAGTATTTATTAATATTTATAATGATTATGTATACCCACCATTTCCAATTTGTAATGAAAATACAAATAAACTTTCTGAGAAATAAATCATGCCTTGTTTGTTTGTTTTTCTCTCCTGTGGTTTAAAAATGCCCCTTTCCAAGCCTATCCAATGTAATGAATCCTAAGCTGTAAGCCAGGGCATCCAACAGTGGTATCTTAGTGGTGCACTGGCTCCCGGTGGAATACAGGATCAGATTTAAGGTGCTGGTTTTAACCTTTAAAGCCCTATGACCCTCGTACCTACAGGACCGTCTCTCCTGGTATGTCCCACGGAGGACCTTACGGTCTTCAAACAAAAACATCTTGGAGCTCCCGGGCCACAGGGAGGTTAGGCTGGCCTCAACCAGAGCCAGGGCTTTTTCGGCCGTGGCCCCGATCTGGTGGAACGCTCTGTCACAAGAGACTAGGGCCCTGCGGGACTTGACATCTTTCCACAGGGCCTGCAAGTCAGAGCTGTTCCACCAGGCCTTTGGCCAAGGCAGTCCTTTGGTAATCCTCACAGAACTCTAGCCCAATGGTTGCCATTAATTTGATTTTGAATTGATTTTAGAATGAATTGATTTTAGAATGCATTTCAATTAATTGATTGTGATTTTATGTAAACTGTGTTACTTTTATTGTTGCTAGCTGCTCTGAGCCTGGCTTCGGCTGGGGAGGGCGGGATATAAATTATTATTATTATTATTATTATTATTATGAACACGGCCTTGTAAGCCTAGCAAAAAAGGAAACTACCCTTTACATCTTTGCATCATGTACCGCACTGGCCTTGATACCTTCCAACCAGCTGTTACTGGCGACAGGCAATTCTGTTCTTTCTACACTTGGAGTCACAGGAGCAATGCATCACTCCTGAAGAAGCCAAATTTCTGAGACACAGATCTGGGTTTGACTCCTTGCATGTACCTGCATCTTATAGTACTGATAAACCTGAGTCCTGCCTAACCTTTATAAAGTAGAGGTGGCGAGACAAAGCATAGTAGGGGTGGACAGGAACCCTTCCACCCAATCTGTTACTTTAACACACCCTAGCTGTATTCCAGATATTTTTCTGGGGTTACTTCCAGTTTCAGAGTCAAACTGTAGATCAGCTACAACCTTCTATATGGCAAAAAGTGCAGGCAAAGCCCAACTCCCTACCATGGCTGAACTTTCTCCCAGGTTAATAATAATAAATAATAAATTTTATTTATATCCCACTCTCCCCAGCCAAAGCTGGGCTCAGGGCGGCTAACAATAAAATAATACAACATTCTAAAATCATTTCATTATAAAATTAATTCAAATCAAATTGATGGCAACCATTGGGCTAGAGTTCTGTGAAGATTGCCAAAGGAGGGAGTCAGGCTGTGCCTTGGCCAAAGGCCTGGTGGAACAACTCAGTCTTGCAGGCCCTGCGGAAAGATATCAAGTCCCGCAGGGCCCTAGTCTCTTGTGACAGAGCGTTCCACCAGATCGGAGCCACAGCTGAAAAAGCCCTGGCTCTGGTTGAGGCCAGCCTAACCTCTCTGTGGCCTGGGACCTCCAAGATGTTATTGTTTGAAGATCGTAAGTTCCTCTGTGGGACATCATAGGAGAGGTGGTCCTGTAGGTACGAGGGTCCTAGGCCATATAGGGCTTTAAAGGTTAAAACCAGCACCTTAAACCTGATCCTGTACTCCACCGGGAGCCAGTGCAGCTGGTGTAGCTCTGGGTGAATGTGATCCCGCAGTGAAGACCCCGTAAGGAGTCCTGCTGCAGCATTCTGCACCCGCTGGAGTTTCTGGGTCAGTCTCAAGGGCAGCCCCACGTAGAGCGAGTTACAATAATCCAGTCTGGAGGTGACCGTCATGTGGATCACAGTGGCTAGGTCAGGGCGAGAGAGGTAAGGAGCCAACTGCTTAGCTTGGCGGAGATGAAAAAATGCCGCCTTTGTCATAGCTGCAATCTGCGCCTCCATGGAAAGGGAGGCGTCGAAGATTACACCCAAACTCTTAATGGACGGTGCTGGCACTAATTGCACCCCCGCAAGAGATGGAAGGTTAGTACTAGAGATGAGAAGGCCTGGGGGAAAAACCCAGAAAAATTGGGGAAACCCAAGCTTTTTCCCAGTTTTTCCCAAAGCCTATTTTTTCTGGAAAAAAAAAGTTTGATATAGTTGGAATATTTTACACAATTTTTTTCAAATTTTCCGGGGGGGAAATGGCTTTGGGGGAAAAACGGGGACGGGACAGGTCCCCCCCCCCATTTCCCCCCCAGGCCTTCCCATCTCCAGTTAGTACTGATCCTGCAACGGCAGCCTATAACTAGTCCTAATGATTTTCCATCCTATATACATAAAAATGTAATGCTGTCATCAGGCAGCCCCCATTGGAGGATTTGTGGCACTGCATCACAATCCCGGATTTGCACGAAGTCAGGGTGACGTAAGGGAGTAAAAGAGAATGCAACCTGTGAGCAAGGCATGGGAATGAGAAGGGAGAGACAGTGATGTGAGGGGGGGGGTAGCGGTTTTAAATAACAGCAGAGGTTTGAATAAGCAGGAACGGAGAAAACTGGGAGGTGAAAAAGTGATAATCTTAAACAGTGGCAGAGGTCTGAGTAGAGTGAGCAAGCAAGCGGTGATGGCAGTTTAAAGCAAGGTTTGAGGACCCTGAGAAGGGAGATGGGTTCTGTTGTATTAACTTTCTGTGTTGTACCCATCTCTGCCATTTCTCCTTTTTAAAACTGGTTGATCGCTCTACTCCACTTTACTCAAACGTCTGTTGTTGGGTGAACAGTGAAAAATGAGAAACACTGAAAGGAGGGAGGGAGCTGACCAATGAGGAATTTGTCAGCAAATGGCAGAAAACCATGGCTAAAAAAGCCACCTCTATTGGTCTGTCACCACCACCCCCAAACTGGATTACCTGGGTTATGAAGGTGCCCAAAAGATGTTAAAGCAAAGATTATGGGATAATGCACACAGTGACTTGCGATCTCAATCACACGCAGTCTGTAATCCGCTGGCATTAGGGGTACAATATGGGCATGTCTTTAAGTTAACATCTTACATTAAAAACCTGACAGTACCAAACTATCGAAGGCTTTTCACCAAAGCCAGACTAAACGTCTTTCCTTCTGCAGTGTTGGATTGCAGGTTGAGAGGAGTTCCCTACCAGGACAGACTTTGCTCCTGTGCTCAAGACATCAATTCCATAAAACATATTTTGTAGCTCTGTGCCAGCCAGGGCTGAACTGATAATACCCTTGCTGGTACCTTTCCCGGGAAAAACAGAGGCTCACTATGTCAGGTTCCTATTGGAAGACCGGACAAATGCAAGAACATTAGCAGTGGCAAAGTTTTTATCGGTGGTTGCAAGAACCAAATATCCTTATATTCTGAACAAAATGCTTGTTTAACCTGGAGGTAGGCTGTATGAATGGTGTATTGCTTTGTAACGATTTGTTGGGTCTCTGGACCGTAATAAAGATTGTTGTTGTTGTTGTTTAAACTTCTCCCTCCTCCATGGCTCAGCGGCATCATGTGAGAGAGATAAAGGATGCACAGCCCTCAAATATTCCATAATACCTTCCCACAATCATGGATTTCACTCCTGGTACCGTGTGTCGCCTACAACAGGAAGTTCCAGATTCAATGTAGAACAGATACTTTATTAACAAGCAAACATCCACACATGTACAATATTCATCAGTTAAACTTAACATTCTCTGATTGAGCTGACAGCCTTAAGAGTCTATTCAACTTAAAGATACAGTAACACACATCAGCTTGGAGTGCATGCGCCAAGGGGACTGCAGAATAGAGGAGAGGGGGAGGCCCAGAACTGGAGGTGGTCTGTGTGCAAGGGAGAGCAAGGAGGAGGGAGGGGAAAGGGAGTGCAGGTGCCAATGGTGTGTGAAAAGGGTAATAAATCTAATTCAGATTTTCATTTGCTCTTCGAGGTGGGGGCGTGCCATGCAGTTGGAATGATGCCCTCTCAATGAAGCATTACTGACGGCTGTCAATCAACGGGACAGCGCTATTTTGATTTAATTAACAAAAATCTTTGGGTTGAACATGTGTCAAATGCTTCCCATGTCAACTGAGCACTTAACAGGCAAATCATTTAGACAACACTGATATGTTTTGGTATCGTATAATGCGCTGTGGTTAGTTGCAACCCTAATTCATAACTTCTTCCATCTTTTTTCAAAAATGCATTCGTTGCTACAGCTAGAAAAGCAGTGGTAGCCAGCAGAAGTTGGCAAACCCATAATCCTAAGAGAAACCTGCTTAGGGAAAAGAGATGGCAACTCTTATTTCAAACCTTATTTCGCTTAATAAATGAGCTGTTTGTGTCTGGGCCACTGGAAGAGCAATGAAGTGCTTCACTAAGCTTCTCCCGCCCACCCCCCTCACTGATAGGAGGTAGTTACAGTGGTACCTCGCAAGACGAATGCCTCGCAAGACGAAAAACTCGTAAGACGAAAGAGTTTTCCGTTTTTTGAGTCGCTTCGCAAGACGAAGTTCCCTATGGGCTTGCTTCGCAAGACGAAAACGTCTTGCGAGTTCTTGCGAGTTTGTTTCCTTTTTCTTAAAGCCGCTAAGTACCGTTAATAGCGAGTTTGTTTCCTTTTTCTTAATTGCGAGTTTGTTTCCTTTTTCTTAAAGCCGCTAAGTACCGTTAATAGCCGTTAATAGCCATGCTTCGCAAGACGATAAATCCGCAAGACGAAGAACCTCGCAGAACGAATTACTTTCGTCTTGCGAGGCACCACTGTATGTAAATACCTTTACTATCATCTGAGAAAGCAGAAATAGAGAAAAGGGACCCAAAGGATATAACATTATGTGTCAGGTGCTCAACCTGCAGCATTGGGGGAAATTTGCTGGGTCCGCTGGTGTGAACTATCCAAGACAACTGCTTGCAGAGGAAAGAGGATGTGTGCTCTCCACTGTGTGTGGGCCCTGGTGGCTGGTGTCGATTGGGGCTGGTGGGGTAGACAGGAGGTGGCATGGGGGCACGGTGGCAGAGCACATTTGAGCTTCTCTGTGCTGTGCTGAGAGAAAGGAAGTCCTTTTCGCCCAGCCCAGCCGCCAAAAGGTCTTCCCATGGCTCCCTGCCCCTGCTTTAACCCAAAGCAAGCAACAAACCTGCTTTCTACTCACCTACTCCTTCCACTGTTTACCCCCTTGGATCCGAGTTAGCATTGCCTAGACTTCTCCCAGCTTCTCTGTCTCAGAACAGAACTTCGGAGGCAGAAGTGATTGGTTGGAAGCACCCAGAATGAACCACGACTGGTCCTGGGACACTAAATTGGGGGGGGGGGGATTGAAGCGCTTGCAGTGGATTGGGTGTGGCACCGGTCTGTTTTCAAAAAGTGCACTAATGCTCTTTTGCTCTTGGGTTGGCAACTGGCCCTAGAGGTCTCCAGTTAATCCTTGGTATATAATACACCCACCTAATCTCTGCAGCCTGCAACGTCATCTAATGTTAGTTGTGACAAGCAACATGTCAAGATCACATTACATAACCATCAGATTCCAAAAACACATGAGGACACTATGCATTGTCACCAACTCTGTTCCTGGATCTGATCCTGGAAGGAAGCAATTTGGGGTGGGGGAGCGGCTCTTTATCAAAGGCAAGGCAACCAGAACGTCTCCGACGCTGGGCAGGAGTTGCTGTTCTTCCAGACAAGAGGAACTTGTGCTGGAGCTTTCTTTTCCCTCTTCCCTCCCCTTACTTTTTCCTCGCGTATCATGTCTTTTTAGATTCTGAGCCTGAAGACAGGGACTGTCTCAATACTGATTTTTGCCATTCTGAGAACCTTTTTGACAAAAGGCCAGGGCGTGAACGTCTTAAAGTGAGTTAGTACAAAATAAAATGAAATCCAATCATTTACTTACTAATTTATACAAATTAAATGTTCACACAGCAGAGGTAAAATGCATGCTCAAGGGCATCAGAATGGCATGGCTCTCTGTAGAACTGGGCTGCGCACTTGAGTGCTACAGTGAACAAGTTGCTGTGAACCACACGCATCCAGGTTTAGCCATTTTAAGTCTTCATGCAGCAGAAATAAGCGCAGGGTGGTGGGAGGAAATGTGAGGCCCCCGCTCCATGTTTGCTCATGCTCCTTCATGCATATTGAAACAAGCAGCCAGGTTTAGAATGGGGTCAAAATGGCTCCAGAGGGTGAAATCTTGCTTTGCAGAAGAGCCACCACTGATAAATAATCCTCCGGTAAATACATGGGGTAACCGTACAGAGTTCTCTGTGCACAAATAGAACGTTTTCAGTTAATACTGCAGCACTTGCTAAAACGTTAAGGTAATTTCAGCCGTGTATATGAGTAAACAAGCGCTGCTTTCCATTTATGCAATACTGGGCTGCATGGCATGCTACCAATAAGCAGTTGCTACAAACTTTCCAAACTGAATCAACTCCATTGTTTTCCTCCTGAGTAAGAAGACCTTTGCCTTCCAACAGGCTAGTCCACTAAAATACTTTCAAAGAAAATATGCTTTTACAGACTGCATACATAAGCTTTGTGATTTTAATGTTTCAGAGCTCCATGTTCCCAGCCATCATCTTCTCACCTAAATGATCATCTCTATTAAGAAAGACGCAGTGGATTTTAGGTTTACTGTCCTCTCTCATCTCTAGTTTTATATTGAACCGACTAATTCCAGTATTGGGACTCACAGAAGACAGCTCAGTCTTTGACAAAGTGCTTGGCAAAGTGCACGCCAGGTCTGAAATGAAATAGCCCACCCAGCTTCTCATGAATGCCCCATGACTCACAACCAGGATGTTGGCATCCAGTATTTCAGCACCTCGGTCGGAATTAATTTCCAGTCTGCTATGGTGGTTGGTCAATGAGCTGGTAGAACTTCCACCTGCCATTTCTGTGCTGCTTCCTTCTGTCTCTTCTTCAGCTTTATTTTCTGGACGTGCTTCTTGGGCAACAAGACAGCAAAGGTGTTCAAAAAAATCCTTGCCACGTGCTTTTACCTAAAGCAAGGGGGAAGGACAGAGTAAAGTGATTGCAAATTATTTCAAAAACACTTTACCCTATTAAGTTATTACCCTAGTTATCTCCCGCTTGGACTACTGCAATGCGCTCTACGTGGGGCTACCTTTGAAGGTGACCCGGAAACTGCAATTGATCCAGAATGCGGCAGCTAGACTGGTGACTGGGAATGGCCGCCGGGACCACATAACACCAGTCCTGAGAGATCTGCATTGGCTCCCAGTATGTTTCCGAGCACAGTTCAAAGTGTTGGTGCTGACCTTTAAAGCCCTAAACAGCCTCGGTCCTGTATACCTGAAGGAGCGTCTCCACCCCCATCGTTCAACCCGGACACTGAGATCCAGCGCTGAGGGCCTTCTGGCGGTTCCCTCATTGCGAGAAGTCAGGTTACAGGGAACCAGACAGAGGGCCTTCTCGGTAGTGGCGCCCACCCTGTGGAACGCCCTCCCTTCAGATGTGAAGGAAATAAGCAGCCATCCTATTTTTAAAAGACATCTGAAGGCAGCCCTGTTCAGGGAAGTTTTTAATATTTAATGCTGTACTGTTTTTAACATTTGATTGGGAGCTGCCCAGAGTAGCTGGGGTATAAATAATAAATTATTATTATTATTATTATTATTATTATTATTACTACTACTACTACAGGCACTGCTTGCTTCTTTTGTGCCAGGCCCTGTATCACCTGTCCCTCCTTCCTTCTTTTTAAAAGTTAACTTAAAAAACAAACAAACATTTCTTTCAGGGTCGCTGGTTGCACTGCAACACACGGTGTCAGCCACATGCAATCTTAAGTTGCTTTCTAGTTGTGGCACGTGTTGTATTGCTCTGCGGTTACTTCCTGCAGCCAATCAGAAGCCGCGCTTTGGTTTCTGAACGTTTATGGAAGTCAAACGGACTTCCGAAATGGATTCCGTTCGACTTCCAAGGTATGACTGTATTGACTTGCATACAAAGGAGCGAAAAACACACACACAAACCACAAAAAGAACTTTGTGGGGTGACTTTCTGTATATGATAGAGCTCATCTTCCTAAGCATTTTGGTATATGTTATACTTTTGCCACATTCTTTGAGGCTAAGTACATTTCTGAACCAGACCAACTTCTCTGAATGGCAACTAGAGACCCTTCAGAGATGCTACCACTCTGCGGCATTAGGCAAATTCCACTGAATAATAGTTCTAGTGAGATAAAGGCTGGACTTGCAGTATGAAGATATATGCTGCTGGTACTGTATAGAAAAGGTTTTGCACGACAGCCAAGTATAAAAAAGGTAAAGGTACCCCTGCCCGTACGGGCCAGTTGTGTCCGGCTCTAGGGTTGCGTGCTCATCTCGCTCTAGAGGCCGTGAGCCGGCGCCATCCAAAGACACTTCCGGGTCACGTGGCCAGCGTGACGAAGCTGCAGCTGGCGAGCCAGCACCAGCGCAGCACACGGAAACGCCGTTTACCTTCCCGCTATAAAGCGGTCCCTATTTATCTACTTGCACTTAAGAGTGCTTTCGAACTGCTAGGTGGGCAGGAGCTGGGACCGAACGACGGGAGCTCACCCCGCCGCGGGGATTCGAACCGCCGACCATACGATCGGCAAGTCCTAGGCACTGAGGTTTTACCCACAGCGCCACCCACGTCCCTTTAAAAAGCTAAAGGTACCCCTGCCCGTACGACAGCCAGGTATACTGGACAACAAATCACTATGAAAAGTACTGCTTACTTCTTCGAGTGTTTCTCCTCCAGGAGGTGTAAAAGACGGACACTGCTCCCCTGCAGCTTTTGCCATTGTCCTGAGATCACTCAGAGGCCTCCCTTCTGCCGCTCCATATTTCTGTAAAAAATAGTAATAGGGCTGTATTAGGTGATGGTGATGCAAACCAAGTGTGTTGAGGATGCTAGAAGGCATCCCATGGGGAGAGAGCAGAGCCCTGCCAAGGTGATTTACAATAAAAGTCTTCTGGCTAGGAAAACTCTTCTTCCAAGCATCCAATATAGTGGGCCTGAAAATCCAGTAAATGCCAGTTTCTACCAGGTTCTTCCCATGCCCATAAAGATATAAAAGTTAAAGGTAAAGGGACCCCTGACCATTAGGTCCAGTTGTGACCGACTCTGGGGTTGTGGCGCTCATCTCACTTTATTGGCTGAGGGAGCTGGCGTACAGCTTCCGGGTCATGTGGCCAGCATGACTAAGCCGCTTCTGGCGAACCAGAGCAGCACATGGAAACACCCTTCACCTTCCTGCCAGAGCGGTACCTATTTATCTACTTGCACTTTGACATGCTTTCGAACTGCTAGGTTGGCAGGAGCAGGGACCGAGCAACGGGAGCTCACCCCATCGTGGGGATTCGAACCACCAACCTTTTGATTGGCAAGTCCTAGGCTCTGTGGTTTAACCCACAGCGCCATCCGCATCCCTATCACAAAGATATACAAGGCTTCTTTAAACACAAACACACACACACACACACACCAGGTTCTGTCCTGCAGAGACCAGCACTTTGGGAATCACTACACAAAGGCGCATGCTGAGGAAACTGTTCTATCCCCTGCTGTCATCTTCTGCATGCCCCGCTAACTCCCCTTAAAAACAGAGAAGTGGTAAGCAATGTAGGAACTGCCAACAGAGCCGCCCAACAGGGGAAATATGAATCAGGCCTATGTTGCATAACAGAGAAGACAAAAGCAGACGTAATTCATATCGCCTGGCGACTCTGCTTCCTCCTCTTCTGCTTTCAAGGGGCTTTTGCTCTTGAATGCTTCTTGTTATTTCCATCCTTCCTTTGCTTTTCCCAGGGCATGAAGGTCCTTCGTTTGATTTTAGTGGTCTCCGTGCTGTGGAGTGTTGGCAGGCTACCTAATTACTGACTGCAAACGGGTTCCTTCATTTTGACATTATTGGCACTTAATTGAGATAAATTTGGTGGATGTGGATTGCCTAATTGTGGGGAGGGGGGAGGACCTGCCTTAGGTTGTTTTTTTGGGTGGGCCTTTAGATCAAATAGAAGTAAACACAAATAATAAATAGAAATAAAATACATTTCATGGCATTTTTTTTTAGTTTATCATAGGTTTTTTAGTTGCAAAAACAATTCAAAGGCTATTAAAACTACCTCCAAATTATCTTCGCCCAAGAATTGGTACACTGCCATACATATTCTCATCCTATCTAAAGCCACTTTGCACACATGAATTCTGACATGGACAGACACCAAGGCATCCTATGCATGAATTGGGAGCCCACTGCATCAAGACTCTGACTCAGATGCTAAATATGACGTATGTTAAAGGCAAAGGTAAAGGGACCCCTAACCATTCGGTCCAGTCGTGACTGACTCTGGGGTTGCAGCGCTCATCTCACTTTACTGGCTGAGGGAGCTGGTGTACAGCTTCCGGGTCATGTGGCCAGCATGACTAAGCTGCTTCTGGCAAACCAGAGCAGCGCATGGAGACACCCTTTACCTTCCCGCCAGAGCAGTACCTATTTATCTACTTGCACTTTGATGTGCTTTCGAACTGCTAGGTTGGCAGGAACTGGGACTGAGCAACGGGAGCTCACCCCGTCACGGGGATTGGAACCGCCGACCTTCTGATCGGCAAGCCCTAGTCTCTGTGGTTTAGACCACAGCGCCACCCGCGTCCCTATGACGTACATTACAGAATCACAAATGCTGAAATAAATGTAACAGTAGAAATAAGAATTTCTGTTCTTACCCGCTCTCTGAGTCTTGCATCATATTTTACAGCAACATCTTTGCAGAACTTACTCTTCTTTAGAATTGCGTCTGTTGTCTGAAACATTAAGCAGGCAAGTCAGGCTTAAAAAACCCACAAATACTATGAAAGATAAAGGGCTTGAAGTTCAAACCAGGCAAGACAGATATCACAGAATCATAGAGTTGGAAGGGACCGCAAGAGTCATCTAGTCCAACCTCCTGAAATGCAGGAATCTTTTGCCGAACATGGGGCTCAAACCCCATGACCTTGAGATTAAGAGTCTCAATACCACCGCTGCTTTGGTTTGTTCTGATGCCCAGCTGAGAGATATGATCCCTTCTGTTTGCCACTGGTGGCTGCAATGATATCAGCAGATCTTGGACAGACTGTGCAAGCAGTGGAAGCATCACAACCAGATACTTAAAAGCAGTGGTGGTGGCACTGTAGAAATAGCAAGTAACAAGCAGGCAAAAATGTCAGAGTTCCCATACAGCCCTGAAGACAGAAGTAAGCTGCAGCAGAAGTTTCTGCATAAACATGTTGATGCGGGGTGGGGGAGTAGGGAGACTGGGTTCATAAGCACCTGAAACTATCTCTGGCAGAATTTCGGGATGTACGCCAACCTCCCCTTACTGATCAGGTGGCGGTGGTAACGGAATGGCAGGCTCATCTAGAATCATTCATTATTTGATGAGAGAGAACAGGGTTGCTGTTGGTGTACTGCCTATGATGCAACCCAACAGCCACCCTGACCAAGCTAGTGACAACTGTCTCTGAGATGGTGTTGGACGGAGGCTCCCTCTTCTGTGGTGCTGGGGAACTTCAACATTCATGCTGAGACCTCCTCTAGTGTGCCAACATGGGACTTCAGTGCCCTCCCTCCGTGAGAACCAGGGATGTCTCAATACATCAGAGGCACAGCACTTATGATTGAACCTGGTTTTTTTGCCATGGAGTGGGAATCAATACAGTGGTACCTCGCAAGACGAATGCCTCGCAAGACGAATGCCTCGCAAGACGAAAGAGTTTTCCGTTTTTTGAGTCGCTTCGCAAGACGAATTTCCCTATGGGCTTGCTGCGCAAGACGAAAACGTCTTGCGAGTTCTTGTGAGTTTGTTTCCTTTTTCTTAAAGCCGCTAAGTTAATAACGAGTTTGTTTCCTTTTTCTTAATTGCGAGTTTGGTTCCTTTTTCTTAAAGCCGCTTTTTCTTAAAGCCGCTAAGTACCGTTAATAGCCGTTAATAGCCGTGCTTCGCAAGACGAAAAATCCGCAAGACGAAGAAAATTGCAGAACGAATTAATTTCGTCTTGCGAGGCACCACTGTATAGGATTAGGGAGGTTGTTGGCAAGCCGGTTGTCATAGACTGTTAATTCTCTAGGGATACCGAGACTGTCAGCGGCAGTGCCCCCTTAGACTGCCCAGAAACATGTGGAATGGCTGGGGCTCCTTGTTGGAATACTCTAGAAGAAACTTGTAAATGGTCTTGAACAAGTTGCTAGGCAATGGGAAATTTCCTCAGCAACAGGTGTCCTTATCAGGGCAAGTTACAGGGAACCAGGCAGAGGGCCTTCTCGGTAGTGGTGTCCTCCCTGTGGAATGCCCTCCCACCAGATGTCAAAGAGAACAACAGCTACCAGACTTTTAGAAGACATCTGAAGGCGGCCCTGTTTAGGGAGGCTTTTAATGTTTGATGTAGCACAGTATTTTAATATATTTTTTTGGAAGCTGCCTTGGGCAGATATCCTTTTCTCCTCTAAAAACTATGGTAGGTGCATTTTTAAAAGCTTGGGCTTCCCCCGCAGCTGGGGGGGGATAATTTTTTTTCTTTATTCCCCCCCCCAAAAAAACACTAGGTGCGTCCTATGGGCCGGTGCGTCCTATAGGGCGAAAAATACGGTATGTACAGTAGATGCCTCACAAAAACAAATTAAACTGAAATTACAGAACGTCTGATCTTGCCTAATCCCAATTGCATCCTATACAAGCTTACCTGCTTTGCCCGAAGTAGATCACTTGTGAAGACATGAGTAAATTTTGTATTACTGAGATACAGGCCAGCTGCATTGGCTTGTCTGAAGCCAGTCTCTGAGAGGGGCTCATCTACACCTTGGCCTATAGGAGTCAAAATAAAAATAGGACAAATTATTAAGGAAAGCCTGTTTTACCAATCATCAACTTATATACAGACAATTTGTGCATGTATCGGGTCCCTCCACTGAAATTACTGAGAATCCTTTAATGTGCAAAAACCCCACCCATGAAATCTTTGGCTTGACCCCTTTGTAGACAGAGACAGAGAAAAATCAAAATTGTACTAGATTCATTCCATAGCCCTTGTCTTTTCCCAATCCCAATTCACATGTTCCAAACTCAGATGCAATCTTGTCGGAGCAGAGACCTAGCTTTTGCTTTTGTTACATTCCTCTCAAAAGTACCATATACATGAATGGCATGGTAGAATTCATGTGTGCTTCTGAAAATTCCATAAATGTCTGCCTCTTCCCCCTCTCCTGCGGCCTTTCTGAATTCCACAGAGGAAAAAATTCTTATTAATTTTTGCCTACTCTGCTAATTTGAAAGGGTTCAATTGCTTAAAAATAGCTCTGCACAGAATGAACATATCTTTCTCATTCTGCTTGCTCAGGTAGAACTGCAATTCTCCCAGGAAGGCAAGTTTCTGGTTTTGAAAATTTGAAATTGGGTCACCCCAATCTAGTCTTTCTTGTGCTCTAACCACTGACCCACAGCAGTTACACTGCTGGAGATATCCAATAGTTATTAAATTTGTCCTTTGAAGCCTTGACTGATAAAGAAGTTGTCACACAGAAAGATGACCAGGTTTCAAGGTACTACAGAGCCGTGTCAGCAAAGGCGCTTAAAGTGAACAGAGTCTACAGAGAAGATAAATCCTATTAACAATTTACTGAGGATACTAAACAAAAACAGTGTATAATTTAAGAAGGAACAGAAGAGTTTTTATCTTTCTTGCACAGCAGGGAGACATTCAACCAAACATACAGAAGAAAACTCCCTCAGAACTGCACAGCCAATCAGAGCATGTGCTATCTCAGCAAACACCATGTCACTCTGGTTTTAAGCAACACTTCTACCCCTTCAGTTGACTTTAACATTAACAGAATTAACACTTTAGCTGCACACAGAATAACGTTGCAACTCCAACATTTACTACAAATGAAAGATCTTCATTGGCTCCCAGTACTTTTCCGAGCACAATTCAAAGTGTTGGTGCTGACCTTTAAAGCCCTCAACGGCCGCGGTCCAGTATACCTGAAGGAGCGTCTCCACCCCCATCATCCAGCCCGGACACTGAGGTCCAGCACCGAGGGCCTTCTGGTGGTTCCCTCGCTGCGAGAAGTGAGGTTACAGGGAACCAGGCAGAGGGCCTTCTTGGTAGTGGCGCCTGCCCTGTGGAACGCCCTTCCACCAGATGTCAAGGCAATAAACAACTATTGTATTTTACTTTTTAGACTATTTTTCTCTGTTTAGAGAAGTTTTTAATGCCTGATGCTGTGTTGTTTTTAATATTTAGTTGGAAGCTGCCCAGAGTGGCTGGGGAAACCCAGCCAGATGGGCGGGGTATAAATAATAAATTATTATTATTATTAATCATCTTGCAAATCTTCACCTGATGTTTGAAAAAATGCAGGGCGACACACAGAGAAATGATATCTGAGACCACTCAGTGATGGACTTAGTCTGTTCTCAGGATACTGAACGGAAAAACGTTTCTGCCCTGCTTTTTCAAAAAACCATGCCCAATCTAATTAGGGCTCTGTGTGCACAGAAGCAAGTTTCTATGGGCATCTATCAGCTGTTTAAGAAAGTGTATGTACCAAAGTGTGCCTCTGGGTTTCTCCAAGCTTGGGAGTCAGAATTGCCTGGATCCAACCACCCACCCGACCTGGCAAGGTACTGCATGCTGCTTGAGTTCTTTAATAGCTTTTTAGTCCAAGGAGCTGCTGGGCGGAGGCTTGAGATATTATTTTAAAACAATACACTCAGCATAAATAATCATTTGACTATAAAGCAAAGCCAAAAATATTTGCCAAAATATTTCAGCATTTAATGAGGGCAGAACTGAAGGTAAAGGCAATTGTGAGTTGTTATGAAACATGACTTATTACTCTTGCTGCAACAGAAGAGACACACACCTTGCAGAATCTTCTCTTTGTTGTATCTTGTTTCCCCACTGAAAGAGACAAAATATTTTCAAAAAAAGAATTCTTGTTTATGGAGACAACTTACATAACACAGAGGAGGAGGGTAGAGAGAAAGGGAAGGGCTAGAGCCATGCTGGAAGTGGCCTCACCATAAAATTCGGGTGTTTATTTTCCTTACTGGTCAAATTGAAAAAAATATGGTTCAGCAGATTGTGGCTGAAGCGGACTGTGCAAACCATCTATTGCCAACCCCAGACACCAGTCAACACACAAACACATGTACATGTATGCGCTCCCCAAAGCACTTTTTTTAAAAAAAAAGAAAACAAATGAATTTATAAATGCATGAACATTCATATAATAGCAGACAACCCACCTGAAGCAAGGGAATAAGGGCAAGGCTGATAACCAAGTCAATACTTAATCTGCTGCATGCACATTTCAACAGGGAACCTGGGAGGAAGCCAGCTGAGGAACATACTGCAAGCTATTTTTAGATTTATTCTGCCTCTCTTTAACAGATCTCAAAGCAGCATATGAATTATTTCCCTGGGGAGGTCACTTTGGTGCAGCTAGCACAATCCATTGTCTCTGAAGGCAGATGGATGCCAACAAATGTCTGGTTTTTTTTTTGTATTTATTGATATTACTATTTCCAATTGTTTCTAGTATGTTTTTTGAATTACTGTTTATAGATAGTTTTTGATTTTACATGTGTGAGCCACATAGGGCACCATTTTGCGGAAAAGTGGCATATAAATAAACAGATTCTGACGATTCTCCATGCTTAAAAAGCACTGCAGCTAAAAATACTATTAGTAACTAAAACCAACATTTTCCTAGGTATCACAATGACTGCATTTTTATTTTTGGAAAACCTGCAAGTATTTCTGTGAAGCATTTGGATGTAAACATTACATGATCATTGCAAAGCCATGTATGTATTCCATCTTTTATGGATTTTGTATAGACCCTCATACTAGGTTTCCATTAAAACTTAATTAAGATCTGGAATAGGCCTCATCAGACCTCCTTGTGCAGAAATATATGGTGTGTGAGTGCATGTGTTAATATTGGTTTTTACGGTATGCAAGTTACCATAAAGACGGCTTTCAAATCTGTTCATAAATTAATTAAAAGGTAGCAAATTAATAAATTTAATTAATTAACTAAAGGTAGTAAGAATCCTATTTAAAATGAAATAAAAAAGATTCTTGTTTTTGTTATTTGGCGTCCACAACATGAGTTTAAACCAGTAGGACGTCTATAGTAAAATTTATACCTGGGTTTGGAAATCTGAAATCTCATGTCATTGTTAGTAGTAATCAGGACTGGATTTAGGTTTGATGAGGCCCTAAGCTACTGAAGGTAATGGGGCCTTTTATATGTCCAGCTGTCTTTGTCAACAACAAATTCTCGCTGTTTTTTGTCTTGAATATATGCTACATGGTAATTAATAATAATACTTTTTATTCATACCCCGCCCTCCCCAGCCAAGGCCAGGCTCAGGGCGGCTAACAAGCAATAATAAAAACAAGTTGAATGAATACATCTTAAAAGCAAGATTAAAATACAAGATTAAAATATTAATTTATGGACCTCATAGGTATCTAAAGCCATTTGCACATGCAGAATGGGAGCCTACACAACACAAAACACTGTTGCTGCGTGTAGCTTTTATTTGTTTTTTATCTTATATTTTGGAAATGTACATCCAGTCCCCCCCCAATTAGCATGTTTAGCATATATGTAAATCCGGCCCTCCCTCAGGTTCCCGAGAGGCTTTCTCCCTCCCTCCCCCCCGCCCCCCGAGCCAAGGGCCAGAGGCGGCCGCGTCAGGGGCGCCGTACTCACTGCCGGACGACGGTTAAGCCGAACGCGGCCGGCCTCATCCTGACCATTCGCCCGCCCGGCAGCCGCGCTCCGGACCCGCCCCGCCCCCAACCCAACCGCCGGCCGGCTTCCTCCACCGCCGCGCGCGGAGATGACGTCACGCGGCGCGCCAGCCGCTCCAGCCAAGGGGCGGGGGAGAGTTAATGCTTCCGGACCTGAGCCGAGAGGGGGAGGGCGCGGGGTAAATACTGCAGGTCCCCCGCCGGCCATCGTTTAAAGTAAAAAGTTCTGGTTTTGGCAGAATAAAGGCTCGAGCTTGCTCAAGGCTAGCCCCGCTTTGGTTTCCCACGTGCCTCGTCCCCCTCCGGGTGAAAGAGAAGCGGGCGGGAGTTCCCTTTGGCAGGGCCGGGTTTAGCTTTGATGAGGGCCGGATATAGGTTTAATAAGAATCCTATTTAAAACGAAATAAAAAAGATTTTTGTTTTTGTTATTTGGCGTCCACAACATGAGTTTAAACCAGTAGGACGTCTATAGTAAAATTTACACCTGGGTTTGGAAATCTGAACTCTCATGTCGTCGTTAGTAGTAATCAGGGCCGGATTTGGGTTTGGTCAGGCCCTAAGCTACTGAAGGTAATGGGGCCCTTTATATGTCCAGCTGTCCTTTGTCAACAACAAATTGTCGCTGTTTTTTGTGTTGAATATATGCTATATGGTAATTTATGGACCTAATAGGTGTCTAAAGCCATTGGCACATGCAGAATGTAGGCACCCGATATAGGTAAAGGTAAAGGGGCCCCTGACCATTAGGTCCAGTCGTGACCGACACGGGTTGCGGCGCTCATCTCGCTTTACTGGCCGAGGGAGCCGGCGTACAGCTTCCAGGTCATGTGGCCAGCATGACTAAGCCGCTTCTGGCAAACCAGAGCAGCGCACGGAATCGCCGTTTACCTACGTTTATCTACTTGCACTTTGACATGCTTTTGAACTGCTAGGTTGGCAGGAGCAGGGACCAAGCAACGGGAGCTCACCCGTCGCGGGGATTCAAAGCGCTGACCTGATCGGCAAGTCCTAGGCTCTGTGGTTTAACCCACAGCGCCACCCGCGTCCCTTTAGGCACCCTATATATAGAAATGAGCAAATCAGTGATATTTTAGGGAGTAGGATAGCAGGCAGGGCAAATGACTTACATCATAGGAGCCTACACAACACAAAACACTGCTGCTGTATGTAGGTTTTGTTTTATTTATTTTTTCTTATATTTTAGAAATGTACATCTTTTTTCCCCCTTTGAATTTTTTTTGTGGGGCTCCTAAGCTATAGCTTGTTTAGCTTATACGTAAACCCAGCACTGCCTGTTTCATTCACAGACCTGTTGCACATGGTGCGGCGGATTGGCGACCTGAGAAAGTGCTTTCTGCTCCCCTGTGCCTGCAGCATTCTTGGGATTGCATCCTTTTCTGCTCTCCCCCTGGCACCAGGTCTGCCCTTCTCCTCTGCTGGCGGCAGCCGCCATTGCATGGCCCGCTTCGCGCGGCAAACGACCAACCAGATGCTGCCCGGGGAGAGAGAGAGAAACGCATATTAGCGCAACACGGCATCTTCACAAACGTGCCTGGCGCGGGAAACGGTCCTGCCGCCTGGGCCTTAGGCAGCAGCAGCACGAGACGGGCCCAGCGGGTGGAGCGAGGCAGCGGCACGCAGGCAGCGGTGCCCTTCAAAGGCACAGCAGGAAAAGCAACAGGCGGCGGCTCCGGAGTGCCCGAAAAATCGTGAAAGCAAGCTCGCATTTCCTCGCAGGCGAGTCACTCTACCACTGCTCGGTGTTGTGGCTTCACGGGCTCTGACCATAGCTGTCAACCGTCCCTTATTTGGCAGGAAACTCCCTTATCCCAGCGCTGTGTCCCGCTCCTGTCCTTTATTGATGATGTCCCTTAAATTTCCCGGGTTTCATGCTCGCCCGGCTTGGGAGGGAAGCAGTGGCTTAGGGTCCTCCGCCGTGAGAGAGAGCGCGCACGAGCTGCCGCGTCTCTGTCTCTCCCTTTTTCCCCTTGGGGCGCGTCGTAAGGAGACGGGTGGTGGCGGGCGAGACTTCCACCGCGCTGCCAGGGGAAGCCGGAGGCGGCAGTGGCAGCTGAGGAGGCAGCCTGAGGGAGGATGAAAAGGAGGGGATGGGGAGGAACGCAGAAGGGCGGCACTTCAGCGGCTGCGGCGGCACCACAACCGCCTCATGCCGGGCTCGTGGGTGGCGTGGGCAAGAGTCTCCCTCCCTCCCCCCCTCTCTCAGGCGGGGAAGAGCCGATGTAACTCCTCGCGCCAGGACGACGGCAGCCCCAACGTGCTGCTTAGCATACCCTCCAACCTGTGCAGCATCTTAATGTAGTGATTTCCCCCTCTGCATCCCTTTCATAACTCTATTTTTATAAATCATTTGTCCATCCATAGTTCAACATTTTACTGTAAGTTTTCTTTCAATCCTACCAACGTATGTAACTCTTGACAATAGCTTTTCAACTAAATTATAAACTTTCCCCATTCTTTATTCTTTCCCCTAATTCTGCCTGTAAGCTTTGCCATCAGTTTTGTCTGCCCCTCTTCTTTGGTGGGAGTTGTAGACCCTTAGGATCATCTAGTCCAACCCCCTGCAAAACACAGTCAGTTGCAGCCAAAGCAGCCTGGCTCCATCAGTGCCGGATTTCTGCATAAGCGAAGCCAAAATCCCTTATTTTGGCTGCTGGTCCCTTATTTCCAAATCTGTAAATTGACAGCTATGGCTCTGACAGCTGAGAGGCGGCGGAAGGGGCGGGCACGAGAGGGCGGAAGCGGGGGGGCGGGACGCGCGCCCGTCCGTCAGGCGGGGCAAGCCACGCCCCCTCCCCGAAGAAGGGAAGCTCCGCCTGAGGGGGCGACGGAGGAGCGGCCGCCAGGTGGCTCTTCGGCGTTGCATGTCAACAAACGGCCCCGTTTCCCCGCGCGGCGGTCGCGGAGCGTGAGGAGAAGCCGGTGGGGGGTCCCGTTCTCCCCCCGCCCCCGCTTGCCGCCGCGGCCTCTTTCCTCACGGCGCCTCCCCGGCTCCCTGGGCGAAACCCGCGCTCTGCACATGCTCTGGGGCACCGCCGCCGCCGCCGAAAAGGCCAGAGCAGCGGGGCTCCCCCGGATAGCGCTGGGGAGGCTGGCTGTGCTCGGGGGGCTCGGGGTTTAGCGCCGAAGAGGCGGCTTCCGAGCAGGGGGGGCAACTTGAATATGAAGTATTGAGGGGGCAGGTAAGCCTGATCCATCACCAGATGTGGCACATGCGCGCCTCTGGAATGGCAATGCCCCATCACTTTTGGAAGGGAATCCGGCCCCCTTCAGATATTTTATTTGGGGTGGGGGGAGGCAAAGGGATCACGCCCCCCCCCCCCAAGAGCTGGCTCCGATGCTTCCCGGTTGACTTGGGGACCACCTGTTCCTCCCAGGATGCTCCCCCGGGATGTTTGCAGGTGAAGTTGCAGAACAAGGTGTTGGGAGTAGGAGGCAGATTTTGACAGGACACCACCCGGAGTGTCCTCAAAGGGCTTTTCCCTGTGATTCCAGTCCTGTATGAGGATCTGTAAGAACTCTGCATCGGTTTTAAACTTTGGAAATGTTTTCACCCCCCCCAAGAATTGCAAGCCAGCGAAAGCTTTTTGCGACCAGGATTTCACTCGTGCGATTGCTCTGATTCTTTCAGGAAATGTCTGGAGCGTTTCAAGAGATGTCTCAGGGAGCAGATGAGCTCTCCCATGATATGGCAGACCCCCTCGAAGAAATGGACACGTCGGATACCCAGTGGGGTTGGTTTTACTTGGCTGAATGTGGCAAGTGGCATATGTTTGAGGTAGTCATTTCTGTAGATAGCCCACCCTATTCATAGTTTTCTGTTTTCTTGTCCTCACACTCTGCAAAGTAGGTTGTTGTTTTCATTTCACAGATGGAAAAGTGAGGCTAAGAATCTCTTGCAAGTCATCGTATATTTTATAAATGTTATATTAAAATACATGAATGGACAACAACGTGCTCTGCTGGAAGTATCAGAGGGGTCAACTTTTATACAAATACAAATATATGCACAATTGGAAAACAGTTTTAGGTGTTAGTTGCAATACCATATTTTGGTTTACAAAAATCAGATAACTGATTGCCAGTTCTTCATGGCTCTGCTCCTCCACATGCAGCTGCTGGGTGACCTTGGGCCAGTCACACTTCTCTGAAGTCTCTCAGCCCCACTCACCTCATAGAGTGTTTGTTGTGGGCGAGGAAGGGAAAGGAGAATGTTAGCTGCTTTGAGACTCCTTCTGGTAGTGATAAAGCGGGATATCAAATCCAAACTCTTCTTCTTCTTCTTCTTCTTAGCAACCTTTTGCATTATATTGTTTACTCTTGCCTTCACTTAATTTAGATAGCTTTGCTTATTGCCATGCTTTCTTTATCAATTATTTTGTTATAGGAAATTTTGCAGAATGCCAGTTACTTGCAATAACTGATTTTGTGATAGTGGATAAATCAATTCCTTTGACTTCAGTGGTGCTTACTCACATCCAGTTGTGTGTAGTATTGCAGTTCAAAACAAGGACATTGTTCCGATTAATAATAAAGGTTGAAGGAGACCCCAGCCTACAGCTTTTGCAGAATTATGCTGGGTTTATTAGGTGTAAGATGCCATGAATGCAAAATCTCAAACAAAGAATGTTCTCAAATTTAAATGAGAACTTTGGCAGTTCTTCTGTACTTCCAACATTTACAAAATCTTGTAGCTGAAAGTATTAAAACTACTGAGGCCCCTCTGCATTTATTCTCCTAAATTCTTCTAAAATTCACTCTAAAATGCTGTGCTAATAATTATTGGGTCACTTGTTTATAACCTTTAAAAGTGTGCTTTTCATTTGTTTTGAAGACTGATTCTACTAGCCAGTGTTCACTTAGCAGTGAAGACATTGAAGGGATGTTCAAAATTAATCCACAAGGTTCCATTTCTTTTACAACTGCAAAATTCGACTATGTGCTGGACTTTTCAGGTATGTATATCTATTTACTGAGAAGGTATAAGACGTTTATAAGCCAGGGGAAATACCCTATGTTGTAATTGGGAAGTTTTCTGATTGCGTGGGTGAATAATTAACAGAGAACTTTTACTTGTAGTAAGGCTTAGGATGCAGTGACTATGTTGAAGATAAGCACATTCGTATGGGTTACTGCCTGGGAGACTTACTTGATTGATTTTTATCACATCATCAGTGGCTTACGACATTTTAAAACACAAGTTTAACTTATTCTTACACCCTTATTAAGTTCACAGTACCTTAGCATTGGGACGCGGGTGGCGCTGTGGGTTAAACCACAGAGCCTAGGACTTGCCAATCAGAAGGTCGGCGGTTCGAATCCCCACAACAGGGTGAGCTCCCGTTGCTTGGTCCCTGCTCCTGCCAACCTAGCAGTTCAAAAGCACGTCAAAGTGCAAGTAGATAAATAGGTACTGCTCCGGCGGGAAGGTAAACGGCGTTTCCATGCACTGCTCTGGTGCGCCAGAAACGGCTTAGTCATGCTGGCCACATGACCCGGAAGCTGTATGCCGGCTCCCTCGGCCAGTAAAGCGAGATGAGCGCCGCAACCCCAGAGTCGGCCACGACTGGATCTAATGGTCAGGGGTCCCTTTACCTTTACCTTTTACCTTAGCATTTGGTATGGCTTATTCTGTGAGCTGCCCTATGTGTCCTGCCCAGAGGTCTTGAAGACAAGATAGGATAGAATGCAGTAACTCAGTATAAATATAGTGTGAATCAGGAGTGAGAGCAGGATACTAACAAAAGGGAAAGTTGTCCCCCCGCCCCCAGTGTGCATTTCCTTAAAGCTTGTAAGAAAGGGCAAGAGCTACATTTGAACAGATCAAATCAATTTACCTACAACAGATTTTGATTGGCTTGTGAACTGATCATTGGTGCACTTTTATGTGCTGTTAACTAAAATTCCCATGAAAGAACACTGAAAAACGTGCCTGGCAAAATTCTGTCTGTCCATTTTCTAGATCAGCTTTTCCCAACTTGGTGCTCTCCAAAAATTGGGACTATAACTCTCATTACTCCTGACCTGGAGGGCACCAGCGTGTGGCAGGCTGATTTAGATTTTGGCTAACTCTGGTTTTTTACACAGGGATGAAACAAACTAACCAAACCACTGGAAAAGAACGTCCCATAAAAAGAGCTCCATTTTCTATCACTGCCTTCAGGTAACAGTCACTCACATTTTCCTTGTGACACAGTTATTTTTTTTCTTTAAACGTTTTAGTGTCCTGTTAGGTCAGGCTTCCTCAACCTCGGCCCGCCAGACGTTTTTGGCCTACAACTCCCATGAGCCCTAGCTAGCAGGATCAGTGGTCCGAGATGATGGGAATTGTAGTCTCAAAACATCTGGAGGGCAGAGGTTGAGGAAGCCTGTTTTAAGTTAATGCTGATAGTCATCCCCACCTTGAGTATATTAAAATGCAAAAGACAGATGAAACTATATTCACAGTTCATCACTTGGTGCACCTCAGACATTGTGGAAACAAATTATCGTAGCCATTTTGCAATACAGTGGTACCTTGGGTTAAGTACTTAATTCGTTCCGGAGGTCCGTTCTTAACCTGAAACTGTTCTTAACATGAAGCACCACTTTAGCTAATGGGGCCTCCTGCTGCTGCTGCTGCACCGCCGGAGCACAATTTCTGTTCTCATCCTGAAGCAAAGTTCTTAACACGAGGTACTATTTCTGGGTTACCGGAGTCTGTAACCTGACGCGTCTGTAACCTGAAGCATCTGTAACCCAAGGTACCACTGTATCTGATGCAATTTATACACCAGCCCTATATTTACTTCATTTCTATTTTTTTTCTTTTTAACTTTGCATCCCTGAAAACATTCAGTTTTGAATGAGCTCTCTTGCAGTCCGCTGAGCAAAAGTTATTTTGTTCAAGCCTCATTGAATAGAAGCTGTGCAGAGTACATTATTTATTTCCTTGTTTTCATCTCTCTTCCTGCTTTGATTGACTTCTTGATCATCTAAACAAGTAAGATATTCACTAAGGAAAAAGGAATGGGTAGGTGAATCAGACTTAATTACTTCAAGGGAAAGAGCTGCAAGTCTCTGGTTTCTGGCCATAGATCTCTGCTTTGCATGCAAAAGGTGCCACGACCAAAGCCTGACGACTGCAGGCAAGAGACCCCAGTCTGAAATCCTGGAGAACCACCAGCAGTCAGCATCAGCAGCACTGAACTAGATGGGCCAGTGGTATCACTAGGTTTAAGGCAGCTTCCTGTGTTCCTAACCTTTCCAGAACTGATTTTTAAAAATAATCTAAGATCATTTCCTCTTCAGGTGACCTCTTACATTTTCTTAGTGTTCTAGGTTCTCCCTAGGACAAAGAAGTGGGAATAAGTTAAGTAACCTCTGCCCCTTATAGGAAAATTGGAGAAGACATAACTAAATAGGCACATCTAAAACCTTAAACTTAAGGTTCTAATTCAGCAAATCATTAAAGCACCTGATTGACTGATTATTTTCTTTTTATTCTGCCCTTATTGTTCAAAAACAAAATCCAAAGAGGAAACTAAAACTCTTTCCAATCCTTTACATTTTTGTAAATGTACATTTTGCATTTTGTGTACTATTTCTGTCTTGAGTGGGGGATGTGACAGCGTACTGACTACTCCTTTTGTGCTTAAAGTTTCATCTGTGAAAATCAGTCTATCCCCATGCCTTCACACTGGGAGAATGTAAATTCAGAAGAGCCATACCAGGTAAGACCTTAGTAGGTTATTTTGAAAATGTTAGAAGCAAAGGACTTAATGCACCTGGGTAAAGTTCTGTGTTTCTCTCTCCTTCAGCTAATTACTTTGCATAAGCTGACAAATGAATATAAGGAGGTTGCTAGTCAGTTTGGGAAAACAATGGATAGTAATCGGATTAAAAGAATTCAGAGAATTCAGAATCTAGACCTGTGGGAATTCTTTTGCAGGTGAGACTATTTTTAAAGTGGTTTTTGTGCTAAATAGCATCTCTTTTAAAGACAGATCATTTCAGTATTTACATTGACTTAATTTCAAGCTTAAAATTCATGTTTCCTTTCGTTCATTCTTAATCAGACCTGTCTTTATCTGCCTTGCAGTGCATGTCTTTCATTCTTTTCTCTTTTAATACATTGTGCACTGAGCCCCAAACTACATAAATGGCCAGTATCAGCCCATATCTTCTACTAGCTCACCCTGGTAGTGTTTTAATTAAAAGACAACATTGTTATTGTGGTCCTGACAGTTGACTCTACAAGTTTTGGTGGTTGTTGTTTTAAAAATTCTTTACCGCTCTTCATCTGAGGATCAGAGGGCAGTTTACAGTATAAAAACACAAAAATCCATTGCATAATAACAAATTCAATTATTTAGGTTTAACTGACTTGAATTCGCCTGCTCAAATGTCACATTTCAATTCAAAGTCCCCAAATATTGTTGTTGAAGGTTGCAGGAGTTGAAGGCAGTATTTAAAAGAAACTGGACCAGTCTGCACATTTTCTTCATCACAGAAATGCCACTTGAAATGTTCTTTGCATGATCTTTTTACATAACATTGACTCATCATGATTTTCCCTTGATCTGTTTTGTATTTCCATGCCAAAATATATCCATGTCATTAATTTGCTAATTCATAAAGTGCTCTGGCAGCAGAAACCTTGTCGGAACCAGTATGGTTTACTCATCCTTTCAATTAGACTGGCATAACTTAAGTAGCCTACCTGCCAGAGGAAAACAGCAACAACTTTTTTGAAGCCTCCCTTCCTGGTTATCTAGAAACATGTCTTACCACAGGCAGCTGGGCAAGTATCTGCTTACATGCCTGTAAAATGTTTTAGAAATTGCCGTTTTGGAGCCTTTTTAATCAGCTTTTTTATCATTAGTTTCCTAGCTGTATTCAGATACTTACAGAAATACATTAAGCAAAGATCTTCTATTTGTTTTGCATAATGATTTCTCAGCCAAGAACCCCACAACAGGGAATTCATTAGTCTCCAATGGTTGCGCCGAAACTATTTTATAGGTCAGCACCAACAATATTTGCTAGCAGTAGATCCGTTAATGGTTTTTGCATGATGAATTATAGTGATATCCCAGTGTTGTTTTTTTCAATTTATTTAGGGCTCTGATTTATAAAATATCAAATTTCTAATGTGTGCGATTGTGCGGTAGAAAGGACTGTATTAGTTCATGCAGCTGGTGTATGGAGAATATTATTTTTGAAATGTTACCTTGTGTATAACTAAAAAAGTCACAAAACATTTCTGCAAGTAGAAGACTAGTTTATCAGTGATCTGGCCTAGGCCTCTCCCTGTGTTGACAAGTGCAGTCTCCTACCTGCAGTCTGCAGTCTATTTTTTTTAATACTACCTCTTCAACTGTGAGATGGCAATGGCTTTCCAACCTTGGCTTTTGCTTTGCTCACATTTTTATTCTAGTAGCGTATTTCCATTACAAATTGTTTGTTATTTTGTCCTTTTGACAGGAAAAAGGCTCAGCTAAAGAAGAAAAGAGGTGTCTCCTTCATTAATGAACATATGTTGTTTCATGGCACCAGCAGTGAATTCGTGGAAGCCATCTGCATTCATAACTTTGACTGGAGAATCAATGGCATGCATGCTGCTGTATATGGAAAAGGCAAGGGGCTGCATGAACTGTCTTTTATGGGTTTTCATATACATTATGTTCTTGCAGCTTTCTCCTAGTTAAATGTTTTACTGCAAAGTAGTTTCATGCTGCCCTTGTGAGGATCCCTTAATTAATCTGAAAAAAAGTCTTGCTAAGGGTCAGAATTGAGAAGCATAAATTAGAGCTAATCCCAGAAATTAGACCCGCAGCAAATCACCAACAAGTTCCCAAGCACACCCACTAGTCCTTGAGTGAGTGAGGTTCCAAGGAAAAGTAAGCAAGGACTGGAATTGGCGCTCCATGATCTGGATTTCTCTGGAAGCTTTCCACATAGTCCCAGCAACCAATCGCAGCACAGGTGGTGCATATACTGCTTCCACCTCCAGCTGCTTTCCAATGGTGCGGGTCATCATTATATTTTATCGTGTGCTTCCATTGATACATGTTTTAGGCCATGGGTAGGCAAACTAAGGGCCGCGGGCCTGATCAGGCCCAGTTGCCTTCTGGATCCGGCCCATGGACAGTCTGGGAATCGCCGCGTGGATCGCCAGTGTGCACATTCTTTCCCTCTCCCTCACACGGTGGCGGCGCCTCCTCCCTCCCTCCTCCTGGTTTCTCCCCGCCCTGCCTAGAGGAGGAAGGGGGCTGGGCTTTGTTGGTGCCAGCAGCAGCAGCAGCAGCTCTTGAGCGGCTGCCATTTTAAGCAGCCCCTCTCTGGAGCCCTTTTGTGCACTGCTCATCATCCCTCTGCCACTGCCGCCAGCCCCTGCCGCTCGCAAGACACAGGTAAGCAGCCACTGGGGCTCATGGTGGTCTTGCATCATTTTTTCCCCCAAAATATAGTCCGGCCCCCCACAAGGTCTGAGGGACAGTGGACCGGCCCCTGCTGAAAAAGTTTGCTGACCCCTGTTTTAGGCGATAGATAAAGGTAAAGGGACCCCTGACCATTAGGTCCAGTCGTGACCGACTCTGGGGTGCGGCGCTCATCTCGCTTTATTGGCCGAGGGAGCCGGTGTACAGTTTCCTGGTCATGTGGCGAGAATGACTAACTCTGGGGTTGCGGCGCTCATCTCGCTTTATTGGCCAAGGGAGCCGGTGTACAGTTTCCTGGTCATGTGGTGAGAATGACTAAGCCGCTTCTGCCGAACCAGAGCAGCGCATGGAAATGCCGTTTACCTTCCCGCTGGAGTGGTACCTATTTATCTACTTGCACTTTGACGTGCTTCCGAACTGCTAGGTTGGCAGGAGCAGGGACCGAGCAACGGGAGCTCATCCCATTACGGCGATTCAAACCGCCGACCTTCTGATTGGCAAGTCCTAGGCTCTGTGGTTTAACCTACAGCGCCACCCGCATCCCTAGAAGTGGGGATTTGACACGGTTGCCATTTTTGGCAGCAATCCCCTGTCTTTGATCATGTGTGGTTCCACCCTCAGTAAGTAGGATGCCTGTATTTCTAGACGATGCTCAAGCACTTGTTCTTTTTCTGTAGGGACGTATTTTGCAAGGGATGCTGTATATTCCAGCCGCTTCTGCAAAGATGACTTGAAGCATGGCAGCACATTACAGATTCATGGAGTTGACCTGCAACTTCAGATGTTTTGGAAGCATAAAGTGATGTTTCTCGCTCGTGTACTGACGGGGGACTATGTCAATGGGGACTCCAAATACGTGAGACCACCTTCAAAGGACGGGAGCTTTGTGAATTTATATGACAGCTGTGTAGACAGCACCTGGAACCCAAGGATTTTTGTCATCTTTGATGCCAACCAGATCTATCCAGAATATTTAATAGAGTTCAGCTGACTGAGCTGAGTGGCAGTATTTAATCTGTTTGCTAAAGAAAATAAAACTTACTTCGTGGATAAGTGTTTGGCAGAATGGAAGTATGAAGCTTGGCTAACTTCAAATTTCAGATCATTTATATTTCAAATCCTACAATGCTTCATATCGTGCTACATTACATATGGCCATTAATCTTGGAACTTGGGCCAAATAGGAATTGAAAATATCAGGGCAACAACTGGTTCAGCTTGCTTACTTCACAATCCGTCACCTGTCAAAACTGGCTGTATCATAAAATTCAAGTAACCAGCAGAGCCGGGTGGTTGTTCAGTAGGATTGTGACATCAAACTTAAATTTATCCCTGTGATAAGATGATCAGCCGTTGTGGCTAAAAGTGAGATATACTGCTCATATCGAAATGGACATTTTTTAAAATGGGAATTAGGTTTGGCATGTTATAAATCCTGCAGCTTTCCTACATCCACCAGTTCAAAGTGTTGGTGCTGACCTTTAAAGCCCTAAACGGCCTCGGTCCAGTATACCAGAAGGAGCATCTCCACCCCCATCGTCCAGCCCGGATGCTGAGGTCCAGCGCCAAGGGCCTTCTGGCGGTTCCCTCGCTGCAAGAAGTGAGGTTACAGGGAACCAGGCAGAGGGCCTTCTCAGTAGTAGCACCCACCCTGTGGAACACCTTCAGATGTCAAGGAAATAGCTAACTATATGACTTTTAGAAGACATCTGAAGGCAGGCCTGTTTAGGGAAACTTTTAATATTTGATGTTTTATTGTGTTTTTAATATTCTGTTGGAAGCTGCCCAGAGGGGCTGGGAAACCCTGCCAGATGGGTGGTGTATAAATAAATTATTATTATTATTATTATTATTATTATTACAGCCACTGAAGTGGAACGGGGGCACAAGTCCAAGGGGATGGTAGGCAGTATGGGGTAGAGCTAATAGTCAGACCAAATATGTGTGGTAGCATCTTGTTCCAGTCTCAGTAAAACCAAAAGCCTACATTCGCACAGGAATATGAGAATGGTCACATGACAACATGAACCAAGGGTCATGTGACGAGGGCTCTACCATGTGTCTGAACTTCTCTAGAGTGGGGTGGGAGAGCTGGGGGGAAATTCACACCTGGCAACCCATGCGCCCCTTTGGTTTCAGATAGTACATGGTTTAAAAAGCCCAGGGCACAAATGTTCACAACCCTCTAGCGGCTACGATGGCTCATTTACCAGAAGCAATGTACCGTAATTTTTGCTCTAAAAGACTCACTTTTTCCCTCCTAAAAAGTAAGGGGAAATGTGTGTGCATCTTATGGAGCGAATGCAGGCTGCGCAGCTATCCCAGAAGCCAGAACAGCAAGAGGGATTGCTGCTTTCACTGCGCAGCGATCCCTCTTGCTGTTCTGGCTACTGAGATTCAGAATATTTTTTTTCTTGTTTTCCTCCTCCAAAAACTAGGTACGTCTTGTGGTCTGGTGCGTCTTATAGAGCGAAAAATTAACTCTGGACATGTATACTCGATTCTGACCAAACTAAGCCTCCTAAAGCAAAATATAGATCAGGTTTAACCCCATATATATACATATATTAGATTCATAGAATTGAAGAGTTGGAAGGGACCCCAAGAGTCATTTAGTCCACCCCTGAAAATAACGGCTATAAAACCTGCACACACACCCCCACTCGATTTAACAGCATCCCACTGTATATAAAGTCTCATTATTCACGCTGTCACTAAAGAAAAAAATTATAGATAAGCCGTCTCCTCTGGGCCTGAGTGTTACATTATTTTCAGCTCTCCCACCCCTGCCCCATATTTAATTCACTATCGTGTGGACGATGTAGGTGAACCAACATCAAGTCCCACTGAATGCAATGATATCTGGGACACTTCTCTGTGTGTTATACTTGGGGCTTGCCCACATGCCTGGAAAGCAGGGACCCAAGAGGTTTTCCACTTGCCTCGTACTTTCTAGGCACAGGTATGAGCGGTTTTGCATTTGCCCTATGGATTATCCCCCCCCCCCCCCCAGAAAACGTGATGTTTACCACTAAATTGGAAGAAATGGCAATCTGTGGAGCCTCGATTAGGAAGCTGCTGTTTCTAGAGGAAGCACTGTGAGGGGAGAGAGACTTTGTGCTGTTCATCAGGCGATGGCTTTTCCCACCTGCCTTGCGCCCCACACCAGCCCTAGGGGCCTTTCCCACGCCATGACTTTAGGACCAGCAGAAGCAGCTGGTAAGAGAGAAGAGGAGGTCAGGGGTATTTAAAAATAATAATAATTATAAGTTGTGTGTCTTTGCTTCTCAATTTGTATTGCATTATTTTATGCACTGTTGACTTGCTGTTGTTTTTATGGATTCTAGTTTGGAAATTATTTATTGTAATTGTTAAGAGTGAATTTCTGTTTAATGTTTGCTGACATTTAATTTTATTGTGTACTTTTATAATCTAATGGATTATTTAATATAATATTTTTAGATATAAGTTGTTTATTTTAAAGGGTTTTTTTATTATGGCATTTTTGTATTGGATCAGATTTTGTGGTGTGTGAGATCTTTGTTGTTTCTTCAGCTTTACACAACCGCCTTGTGTACAGTAATATAGAAAAACGGTACAGTGGTACCTCGGGTTAAGAACTTAATTCATTCTACAGGTCCGTTTTTAACCTGAAACTGTTCTTAACCTGAGGTACCACTTTAGCTAATGGGGCCTCCCGCTGCTGCTGCGCAATTTCTATTCTCATCCTGAAGCAAAATTCTTAACCCGAGGTACAATTTCTGGGTTAGCGGAGTCTGTAACCTGAAGCGTCTGTAACCTGAGGTACCACTGTATACGAATTAAAAGTGAAATGAAATGGCTTCAGCTGGCTGGCTAAACCAGGTGAGGGTAGCCAATGGGTCTTGAACCCGGTACTAATAGTGGATCCAATGGTCAAGGTGGTTTCTACATGATTCTATGTGCTGTTAGTGGGAGGGAGGGGCAGATGGGGCTTGTCAACCTGGGAAGGTAGACATCTAGGAGAAGGAAAACTGATTCTAAACTTCTGCCGCCTTGTGGGATACCTTTCAGAGAAGAAAAGGCTAAAGATCAAACCCTACACAAGTCCAGAGTGGAGTCCCTAAGACAGTTGGACAGTGCATTGTACTCCTTCCTGTAACTCCTGCAGACGTACAAGCTGGTGACAAGTGTATTGCTCTGATTTACTTTGGACCACATCAGTGAGTTGGGTTAGGGGGAGTCTTGTCGTCTGGGTAGCCCAGGACCTCCAGAAACACTGCCCAGGTTTGCACCCTGGGGAGGTCACTTCCGTGCTGGTAGTGCAGCAAAAAAAGCAGGATGCAGCTTTTACCAACCAATCAGCTTGGCGTTGATACCAGGAAAGGCACTAGGGCAGATAATTAAACGGTCAGTCCGTGAGCACTTTTAGATGCTGTGGTTCCTAAGCTGCAGCCTAGAATAGCATTGGCTTTTTTTGCTGCTGCATCACACTGTTGGCTCATGTTAAGCTTGTGGTGTACTAAAACCCTCAGATCCTCCAAAACTCCGGCTAGCCTCGTTCAGTGGTTTCATGTAGATGATAAATAGTATAGGGGATAAAATTGAGCCCTGAGGAATCCCACATTGAAGGCTCCATGGGGCCAAAGAACACTCCCCATGCATCACCTTCTGGAAATGACCATCCAAGGAGGACTGGAACCACCGCAAAGCGGTGACACTCACCCGCAACTCGTACAGCTGCTCCAGAAGGATAACCAGCGTGAAAGTTGCTGAAAGGTTGTGGGAAATTAACAAGGATGCATTTCTGTGCCAAAACAGGGGTCTAAACCGTGATTGAAATGGATCTACAAAATCAGATTCCTCCAGTGCCTGGATCTGATCCATGACTCAAGAACCTTGCCCAAGATTTGCAACTGGCTGGTAAAGGTGAAGGTACCCCTGACCGTTAGGTCCAGTTGCGGATGACTTTGGGGTTGTGTGCTCATCTCGCTCTATAGGCCGAGGGAGCCGGTGTTTGTCCGCAGACAGCTTCCAGGTCATGTGGCCAGCATGACTAAGCCGCTTCTGGCGAACCAGAGCAGTGCACAGAAACGCCATTTACCTTCCTGCCAGAGCTGTACCTATTTATCTACTTGCACTTTGACGTTCTTTCGAACTGCTAGGTTGGCAGGAGCTGAGACCAAGCAACGGGAGCTCGCCCCGTTGCAGGGATTCGAACTGCCAACCTTCTGATCGGCAAGCCCTAGGCTCTGTGGTTTAGACCACAGTTACTTAGATTTCTGAGTCCAGGGAGGGTTTCTTAAGGACTGGTTTCACTACTGCCTCCTTCAAGCAGGCATGCTAAACATTAGAACTTTCCGGTTCATTTCAACAGTGAAACAGACTCCCACAGAAGGCAGTGGATTCTTCTTATTGGTGTTTTTTCAACAGAGGTTGACTAGGTCTCTTCCCACCCTACAATTCTATGATAAGGTAAGATAAAGGAATAGGATTACACACAGCTTCCACCAGGTGGCCTTTGCAGCAAACATCACTGCTCCCCTGGGTTTTAATGGGGCATCAGAACCTTGACATTTGAACCGCTGCTCAGAACATCTCTAAACCAATGAAAACATGCATTTCTTAACAAGCATGAGGAAATTACCTCAACAGTAGTTTTCATCAAAATCAGAAATCGCCATTTAAAAATTGAAATAAAAAGAGTAAGTATCTGTTTTAACCTGCTGTACCTTTGGCAATTTTTATTGGATTGGGCCAAAAATTGACACATTTGTAGACCATGAAATCCAAGATTCAAGTTTTTAGGTCAACAGGTATAATTTTTTAAGCAGCATAATATTGAGGCTTCTAATGGTGGAACTATTTGTGGGGTGGTGGTTGTTGTTTTCGCCATGCCCCTATAATAAGGAATGAAGATGCTATTTGCCTTTCTGTGTCTTGATATGGGATAAATATAATAATTAGGTTACTGAGGATTTTATTGTTTTAGAATTGTATTATTCTGTTGACATTGCCTTATAATGATGGAATGCCTTGAATAATGTGGTTTGCAAATATCTCAGGCCTTGATAACCTTGCCCTCCTTGAATTTATGTAATCCCTGTTCAAAGCTGCCCAAGTTGATGGATGTCGCTACATCTTGTGGTAATTAATTAAGAACATAAGGAGAACCTGCTGATCAAGATAGCTTATCACCAAAGTCCACCTGTGACAAAATATGTGAGCTGTATGAAGTACCTCCTTTTTTTACTTCAATTGATGCCACTTGCCGGCTTATAATATTATGAAAAGGGGAGGAAAATGTCTCATCACAGGGGCCAAGGTCCCTTTGAGGTCCTCCCCATAAAATATTTGAGGGGGCCGTCAACCCCAAGTTGATAGGCATTGCCATTCAAATGGTACATATGCATCCATGACAGATGGCCATCCGACCTCTGCTTTAAAATCTCCAAGGAAGGAGGGTCCACAACCTCCTGAGGAAGACCATTCCACTGTTGAACAGCTCTTCCTGTCAGAATGTTCTCCCTGATGTTTACTCAGAATCTCCTTTCTTGTAACTTGAAGCCATTGGTTCAAGTCCTGCCCTCCAGAGCAGGAGAAAACTAGCATGTTCCCTCTTCCATGTGACAGCCGTTGTGATATTTGAAGATGGTTATCATAGCTCCTCTCAGTTTCCTCTTTTCCAGGCAAAACATACGCAGCTTCTTCAACCGTTCTTCATAAGGCTTTGATATCAGACCCTTGATCATCTTGGTCACCCTCTTCTCTGCACACATTCCAGCTTGTTCACATCCTTCTTAAATTGTGGTGCAAGAATTGGACACGGTATTTCAAGTGTGGTTTCACCAAGACCACCAAGTGTGGTCTCACTCAGAATAGAGTGGTACAGTGTTACCTCGGGTTAAGTACTTAATTCGTTCTGGAGGTCCGTACTTAACCTGAAACTGTTCTTAACCTGATGCACCACTTTAGCTAATGGGGCCTCCTGCTGCTGCCGCGCCGCCGGAGCCCGATTTCTGTTCTCATCCTGAAGCAAAGTTCTTAACCTGAAGCACTATTTCTGAGTCTGTAACCTGAAGCGTATGTAACCTGAAGCGTATGTAACCTGAAGCAGATAAGCTAAGCAGCAAAAGGTAGCCAGCTCAAAGAAGAAAAGACTAGAACATGCAGTACAGTGGTACCTTGGGTTACATATGCTACAGGTTACAGACTCCACTAACCCAGAAATTTTACCTCAGGTTAAGAACTTTGCTTCAGGATGAAAACAGAAATTGCACGGCGGTTGTGCAGCGGCAGCAGGAGGCCCCATTAGCTAAAGTGGTGCTTCAGGTTAAGAACAGTTTCAGGTTAAGTACAGACCTCCAGAACGAGGGTTTTTTAATGTATTTGCTTTTAAAATGTTTTTGTCTTGTTTTTTGTTTTTTGTTTTTCTTTTTTACTGTAATTCTTGTATTGTCTGTTTTAAATCTTTTTTGTATTTGTTGAAAACTTAATAAATATTTATATATATAAAAAAGAACAGTTTCAGGTTAAGAACAGACCTCCGGAACGAGTTAAATACTTAACCTGAGGTACCACTGTACCTGCAAAAATGAACGACGACTAGACCTCAGCACAACAAAATTGCACTGTCACTGAAACCTGCCAGCACTGCTCATGTAGCTGGTCTTCTCTAAAAGGCTGGAGGCCTGCATATTTCAGTGCAATCCAAATTGCTGCTCACATGTCAGAAAAAGGGAGCACAACCCAGTGGCCTAATCCTTATACAACCCAGATAGCAGTGTGTTGCCAATACTGGACACGGTCCTGAATATGTAAAGGTAAAGGTACCCCTGACCATTAGGTCCAGTTGTGGATGACTCTGGGGTTGTGCGCTCATCTCGCTCTATAGGCCGAAGGAGCCGGTGTTTGTCTGCAGACAGTTTTTCTGGGTCATGTGGCCAGCATGACTAAGCCGCTTCTGGCGAACCAGAGCAGTGCACGGAAACGCCATTTACCTTCCTGCCAGAGCGGTACCTATTTATCTACTTGCACTTTGACATGCTTTCAAACTGCTAGGTGGGCAGGAGCTGGGACGGAGCAACGGGAGCTCACCCCGTCGTGGGGATTCGAACTGCTGACCTTCTGATCGGCAAGTACTAGGCTCTGTGGTTTAACCCACAGCGCCACCCGCGTTCCCAGAGTTAATGCTATACACGTCCAGAGCTATACACTCTTCGTGACCCCATGGACCAGAGCACGCCAGGCACTCCTGTCTTCCACTGCCTCCCGCAGTTTGGTCAAACTCATGTTAGTAGCTTCAAGAACACTGTCCAACCATCTCGCCCTCTGTCATCCCCTTCTCCTTGTGCCCTCCATCTTTCCCAACATCAGGGTCTTTTCCAGGGAGTCTTCTCTTCTCATGAGGTGGCCAAAGTATTGGAGCCTCAGCTTCACGATCTGGCCTTCCAGTGAGCCCTCAGGGCTGATTTCCTTCAGATTGGATCGGTTTGATCCTCTTGCAGCCCATGGGGCTCTCAAGAGTCTCCTCCAGCACCAGAATTCAAAAGCATCCATTCTTCGGCGATCAGCCTTCTTTATGGTCCAGCTCTCACTTCCATACATCACTACTGGGAAAACCATAGCTTTAACTATATGGACCTTTGCTGGCAAGGAGATGTCTCTGCTTTTTAAGATGCTGTCTAGGTTTGTCATTGCTTTTCTCCCAAGAAGCAGGCATCTTTTAATTTCGTGACTGCTGACACCATCTGCAGTGATCAAAGTCCTCTAGACTCCGCTATCGCATTGCGCCCTCACAGCTCCACCCATTTAGCCGGATCTGTACTGCTTGTGGCAAGACGGGAGTGAAGTAGATTTAACTCTCCTTGGAGGCCTCAGTTTAGTGGTAGAACCTGTTGTGCAATGCAGGTCTAAGGTTCCATCTTTCCTTGGTGCCTCCAGGTAGGGTTTTAAAGACTTCTGTGTGAAAACTTGCAGACTGTAGTCAACAGTACTGAGCCAAATGGAGCAATTGTCTGATTGAGTGTAAGACAGTTTTCTTTTTTCATGTAATGCGTAGAACACGCCCCCCCCTTCTTACTGTATATTTCTATAGGGACAGCTACCTTGAAACATACAGTTTGTCCAAAAGATGCCCTGGAACTCTGATGAGTATAGCTATATGATCCACGTGTTTCCAAATATGTGTTTGTGTAATTCCAACATTTTTTAGGAGTCAACTCAACCACAGAGCCTAGGACTTGCTGATCAGAAGGTCGGCGGTTCGAATCCCCACAACGGGGTGAGCTCCCATTGCTCAGTCCCTGCTCCTGCCAACCTAGCAGATCAAAAGCACGTCAAAGTGCAAGTAGATAAATAGGGAAGGTAAACGGGAAGGTAAACGGCGTTTCCGTGTGCTGCTCTGGTTCGCCAGAAGCGGCTTAGTCATGCTGGCCACATGACCCGGAAGCTGTACGCCGACTCCCTCGGCCAATAAAGCGAGATGAGCACCGCAACCCCACAGGCGGTCACGATTAGGTCAGGGGTCCCTTTACCTTTAATGAAGAAGAAGAAGAACACCTTAAAACGTGTGTTGAGTGTCTTTAAAACTATGCATTCCAATACCAGCTACCATGAATTAACTACTGTTACTTGAGGATCAAAGCAGCAACTGCATATAAAATGAAACTACTCTTGTGGCAAAACGGCATGTATATGTATGTGGGTTTGACAAGATGGGAGGAAAAAGAAGAGGCAGAACAGGTTAGACTCGCTCTGTCCCGCCCACAGCTTCTTGTATAAAATTCATGTTGACTCAGCAATGTTTTGGAAGTGCTTTTGCCCCTCTGATTCGCTCTTCCTTCTTCCTCTATGTGCACACAACTAGCCTCAGAAAACAAGCTTGGGACTTGCAGCCGGACGCAGCTGAGCGTGTTCCTTTGCACGAGAGCCATCTGCGGATATGTATTCTGTTCTTCCAGGGAAGTGAGCAGAGGTAAGTTGTCGGTGGGGGGGGTTTAAAATAAAGTACAAATAACTGGTCAGAAAGCAAGCAGAGTAATGTTTAATGACACATATGCAGAAGCTAAAGCTAGCTGAAGGAATGAGCCTGCCAGCAACCACTGGAACATGTCTGTTACTGAAGCTGAAGGGCATTGGTTTCCACTTCCTCTGTCTTTTATGTGTTGAAATGCGGCAAAGCCATAGTCTCTTTCCTGTGTCGAAGATCCATTGGGGGCCCCCCTTGCTTAGAGTAAATTCAAAGGGTGTAAGTGTAACTCACTGAAGATGACAAGACAAGTAATACGGCACTTCATCCTAGTTGCTGTTAACAAAAGGAAGCAGTTTCACTTGGTGGGGTGTCAGGGGAGGAGAACAGATATTCAGAACAAACTAAAAGTTATGTAGATTTAGTTGCAATCTCAACCTGTTTTAATAGCATTGGTGGGTTTGTTTCTCTTGCTTTTCTCATTATAACAATATAAATATTCTAAACATGATCAAACAGGCACCCTTTCTTTAAGTAAAGGGTTTTTTTGTTCTCTTTGATGTGGGCAGCTAGCATGTAATTTGCACCACCATTTTTAATGTGTCTACTCCAAAGGAAGTTCCACTGCATTCAAAACTCAATGGGGCTTACTCCCAGGTAAGTGAGTATGTGATTGCACCCTGAATTGTTTGTAGCTACAGGAATTTGTGGCGCAGGAATCTCATTTAGAGGGACTTGTTTAGAGCTAAGCGTGTGTAAGATCAACCAAGTTGTTGAAGCATCTTAAAAAGGATGCATCTCCAGGTTATGGTGTGAAGGTACATGAGACCATCACCTTGCTATGGCTAAACAGTGCCTGGATGGCTGACTATCTGGGAATTACATGTAAGCTTCTTGGGTTCCATAACAGAAGAAAGGGGAGTATATAATTATTCTCATGTAGTATATGCAGTTGTTAAAACCAACACATAAAAAACCCATTTCTGGGGCAAACCTCCAAACTAATCCCTGAAAATTGCCAATACCAGTTCAACTAGACAGCATAAAAAAATTAAGGAAGTGGTTTCATCATCATCATCAATTTATTATTTATATCCCGCCCATCTGACTGGGTTTCCCCAGCCACTCTGGGCAGCTCCCAAGAGAATTAAAAGCACAATAAAACATTAATCATTAAAAACTTCCCTAAACAGGGCTGCCATGTGCTAGCTTGATATTAAACATTCCCATATTTAGCAGGGTGTATTTAAGTGGGCTTAGGTAAATGCACTTAGAATCTTCCCTTTGCTTGGGACTCCACTGTAATTATTATTATTATTATTATTATTATTATTATTATTATTATTATTATATCATTTATTTATTTATACCCCACCTTTTATCAAGAGTTGATTTTATTTATTTTATTTCATAAAACTTATACACTGCTTGAGTGCAAAAACATCAAAGCTATTTTACATAAAAAGTTTCCAGTTGCAGGAATGGTTCTAAGTGAACCCCTGCCTTCTCAAAAACCCCTGTGCATTAATGTCTGTGGAATAAAAAGTTTGACAATGAATCAATAGATAGATATAGGTTCAAAGATAGATCAGCAACCTGAGATTATTAGGACATAAGGACAGTGGAACAGATTCCCATGGAAGGTTGTGGACTCTCCTCCCTCGGAGGTTTTTAAGCAGAGATTGGATGGCCATCTGCCATGGCTATTTTTTGAGATTCCCACATTGCAGCGGGTTGGACTATATGACCCTTGAGGTCCCTTCCAGCCATACAATTCTATGGTTCTGTGAAAAGCCTGCTGGATCTGGCCAATGGCCCACCTGATCCAGCATCCTGTTCCCACAGTGTCCAACCAGATGTCTGTGGGAAGCCTGCAAACAGGATTCGAACCCAAGAACATCCCTCCCCTCCTTAGTTTTCCAGCTGCTGGTACAGTGGTACCTCAGGTTAAGTACTTAATTTGTTCCAGAGGTCTGTACTTAACCTGAAACTGTTCTTAACCTGAAGCACCACTTTAGCTAATGGGGCTCCCGCTGCCGCCACGCCACCAGGGCACGATTTCTGTTCTCATCCTGAAGCAAAGTTCGTAACCCGAGGTACTATTTCTGGGTTAGCGGATTCTGTAACCTGAAGCGTATGTAACCTGAAGCGTATGTAACCTGAAGTGTATGTAACCTGAGGTACCACTGTATTTAGAAGTGTTGCTGTGAAGGCAAAGCATAGCTCTCATGTCTCCCTTTTCATCTCCATGAATTCGTCTAAATGTTTTGCAAAGCCATCCAAATTGGTGGGATTGAGTGCCATAGTTTGACCATGTTCTGGGTGAAGAAGGATTTTCTTTTCAGGATTTTCCCGAATCTTCCAATATTCGGCTCAATTGGATGTCCATGAATTCTAGTGTTATGGCATCCTCTCACCAACTTGAGACAAAAAGAAAATCAAATATGTGTGTAGAAATATCTCTCTCAACTAATCATTTGCTGTGTTGAGGAGGGTCAGCTGGAGCAGGGAGTGAGAAATGTCCCTATTTTCATCTGAGGAACATTGAAGAGTATGTGGTTATGCTTTGTGGAGGAAGGGAAGTCTCAGTACCCAACTATATGTCAAGGAAGGTTGATAATATTACCCCAGATAACAGAGGACACCCCATTACTCCCCATTCTTTTCAAAGCACTTCTATTTTTCTTGCTCACTCCCTGTATTTTTCATTTCCCAAATTTTCTGTCTTCCTTCCTTCCTGTGTTATTTTCTTTCCTTCCTTCCTTCCTTCCTTCCTTCCTTCCTTCCTTCCTTCCTTCCTTCCTTCC
>JAXCMG010000101.1:1124027-1151421 GCA_034642415.1 Podarcis siculus
TCCTTCCTTCCTTCCTTCCTTCCTTCCTTCCTTCCTTCCTTCCTTCCCATGTCCTTCTCTGTTCATTTTTATTTTCTCTTCCATCTTCCATGTTCTTTCTTTTAGTTGCAAAAAGTTTGGGGGTGGGTGGAAATGCTTAGAATGAACTCACACTTGAAGTGGCCGTTATGTTTCCTGTGGTCACACCAATTTCCTCACCCACCCCCACTTAACGTAGACATGCTACAAGCACATGTGAGTTTCTGAACCGGCAAGGGCGCATGCTTGCGAGCCACAGCCTCTTCCCACAAATGAGCATGCTAGCTCAAACCTCATGTCCTTAGGTAGTGCTGCATAATGTTGCCTGCCACCCCAGTCTCAGAGCAGTGCAAAATTCCAGCAGTTCCAGGCACCTTAACCCAGGATTTGGTTTCCTTCAGAATGAGGAATAGCGGAAACAGTAGTGTCTTTATGGTATATGGTCACACAGTGACTTGCGATCTCGATCACACGCAGTCTGTAGTCTGCTGGCAGTAGGAGTACAATATGGGCATGTCTTTAAGTTAACATCTTACATTAAAAACCTGACAGTACCAAACTATCGAAGGCTTTTCACCAAAGCCAGACTAAACGTCTTTCCTCCTGCAGTGTTGGATGGCAGGTTGAGAGGAGTTCCCTACCAGGACAGACTTTGCTCGTGTGCTCAAGACATCGATTCCATAAAACATATTTTGTTGCACTGTGCAAAATATGAGCAAGCCAGGGCTGAACTGATAGTACCCTTGCTGGTACCTTTCCCGGGAAAATCAAAGGCTCACTATGTCAGGTTCCTATTGGAAGACCGGACAAATGCAAGAACATTAGCAGTGGCAAAGTTTTTATCGGTGGTTGCAAGAACAAATGAGCCCTATATTCTAAACAAAATGCTTGTTTAACCTGGAGGTAGGCTGTATGAATGGTGTATTGCTTCGTAATGATTTGTTGGGTCTCTGGACCATAATAAAGATTGATGATGATATATGGTATACCCATGGCATCCTTCTTGATGGCACTGCTCTCCCCAAGGAACTTCGCCTGGTGCCTTCATTATATACCTTTAGGCGTGAGGCAAAAACATTCCTTTTTAACCAGGCCTTTGGTTGACCTGATCGACATCCTATACCCTTTTAAAATGTGTTTTTTTTGGGGGGGTTCCTATTGGGTTGTTGCTTTTATTTTTATCATGTATTTTGTGGTTTTACATCTTGATTTTATTCCATGAACTGCCCTGAGACCCCCGGGTTTAGGGGGGTATATATATAAATTTAATAAATAATAATAATAATAGCCACAGCCTTGGATTCCAGCAGCAAGCAGGCCTGGTTCTGTCTCCCAACTGCCCAGCCAGCAGTCTTGTCAACTTCCAGGTTCTAGCTCATTAAGTTCAACTCTCAACTCTAGCCTTTCTCGTTCTAACTCCCAGTGAGTTGAGGAAGGCCCACCCATTTGAAATCTGGCACAGAGCCACTTCATTTGTTAGCTTAATGGCCCATATTTAGAGGGTCAGTACCTCACCAGGAAACAAGTCTTTCTATGCAAGGAATTGAATCCGTGCTGGATCCAGGAATCAGAAGGGGGCTCAGGCATACAGCTGCCCCAACCCATAACAATATTATACTATATTAACTATTAGGAATTATAAAAGAAACACTAGTGCGTTTATAGAAGTGGAAACCACCCTAAGTAATTATTTGCTAGTGCAATGTGTTGGGAGATAAGGCTCTTAAGAGTTTATTCTCTTGTCCTGTGACTCAAGTGACCTGTGTTTACACTTTTATACAAACAGGATCTAACACGGGACAGAGAAAGGCAAAGGTAATAAAAGGGAGGAACTTCTGTTTAGTTAAGTCTGATATATTAACAGGTAGTGGATGAAAAATTGTGCTCAATGCATTTTTGCATTTTTACATGCTGGGTGAAATGGTCTGAAAATTGTCAGTGAACATTTAATGTTCTCCCCTCCATGCGTTGGAGGTCCCACCTGAACATCCTACTCTTCCTGTGAACTATACATGAAAAAAAAGGGACGTGGGTGACGCTGTGCTCTAAACCACTGAGTCTACGGCTTGCCGATCAGAAGGTCGGTGGTTCGAATCCCCGCAACGGGGTGAGCTCCCGTTGCTCCGTCCCAGCTCCTGCCAACATAGCAGTTCGAAAGCATGCAGTGCAAGTAGATAAATAGGTACCGCTTTGGCGGGAAGGTAAACAACTACCAGACTTTTAGAAGACATCTGAAGGCAGCCCTCTTTAGGGAAGCTTTTAATGTTTAACAGACCACTGTATTTTTATTTTATTTTATTTTATTTTTAGACCACTGTATTTTAATACTTTGTTGGAAGCCACCCAGAGTGGCTGGGGAAACCCAGCTGGATGGGCGGGGTATAAATAATAAAGTCTATTCTATTCTAAACGGTGTTTCCGTGCGCTGCTCTGGTTTTGCCAGAAGCGGCTAAGTCCTCCTGGCCACATGACCCAGAAAAATGTCTGCTGACAAACGCCGGCTCCCTCGTCCAGTAAAGTGAGATGAGCGCCACAACCCCAGAGTGGTCTGCGACTGGACTTAACTGTCAGAGGTCCTTTACCTTTACACATGAAAATACATTGAGTTCAGAGGACAATATTGCAACAACATAGATTAGAACTAAGGAATTAGAATAAGGGAGGGCTTCTAACCAGAGTTCCCATCATCCCTGACCATTGGCCATGCTGATGGAAACGGGAGTACAGTAACATCTGGGAGGCCACAGATTCTCTAACCCTATAATAGGGGAAGGTTTTGATGCACGCAACCCCAAACTCTGAGTTGTGCAATATGTCAGGGGTTCCAGGCACTTACCTAGCATCTCTGTTTCCTTTTGGGAATGAGGCACAGCGGAGACTGCAGTGTCTTTAGGCTATATGGTTTATTTACACATATATACAGCCTGAGCCTACGGTGGAGGAGCTCACAGCATCAACACCTCAGAAGGGTCGTGCTTCTCCTATAGCTACAGCCTTGCATTCAAACAGACATCAAATATCATTCTGTTGCTATACCAGCTGATTGCTTTCCTTCTAATTCACATCACATCTTACTAATCTCTCTACTCCAAACTCTGGTTTAGAGGGGAGACGTCTCACACCGAACCCCTTGATCCCTTGTTCTCTTAATGGCCCATCACCCATGCGATCACCTCAAAACAGGAAGGCAGCCCATTTTAATTAGCTCTCAGCACCTGCTGAATCCAGGGATTATAACTGTCTGGCACCCACAAATTCATAACAGTATTAAAGGTGTTTAGCGCTTTTGATCAGGCTGGCTTTATTTTTGATATAATTTCTAGATGTGCTCCATCTTCCCCAGCCCCACTTTTCTGTTTATTGACCTATTTGCAGTCTGAGTTGTCCACTCTATGAAAGGAAGAGATCGTGGTGGCCATTTTGTCCAATAAAAGAGACCCCTTCCTTCTTCTGTGCTTCAGCAGCTACCTAAAGAGAGGTGGTTGCTAAAAGATGAAGGAGAGCATCGTTGAGATGTATTTTATTTCTTTCAGATTCAGGTGCGGGGCCGAAATTGGAGACCAAACTATATGGTTGCTTCCTGAAATGCTTCTGCAGTCAAAGCGGTGAAGATGGAAAGAAAGAAAAGAGTCATTGCTCCTCGTGGGACACAAGAAAATGCAGAAAGCAGCAAAGCAGCAGATGGAAATTCAGGAGCGCAACTGGATATGTTAGCAAAAGCACACGAGTGCTTTCAGATCTGTGATGTAGAAGGCAAAGGATTCATTGCTCGTTGTGACATGCAGGTAAAGTGTACAATGCAGCTTTGTGGAGCATTGTGTCATTTAGTTGACCAGGCAATCTTCTGCAAATCTAAATTATTTGTTGTTGTCTGACTTTAAGATTTACATTAACTGAGATTCATTTTTATACGAGGAACAATTTGTCATTTCAGAGGCTTCATGGTGAGTTACCTCTTAGTCTGGAAGAGCTGGAGAATGTATTTGATACTCTAGATGCGGATGGGAATGGTTCACTTACGCCAGAGGAATTTTCCACAGGATTTAGTAAGTTCTAAAATGAAAATGGTGCTTCAAAGACCTTTCAGATGATGATGATAATGATTTATTATTTATACCCCGCCCATCTGGCTGGGTTTCCCCAGCCACTCCAGGTGGCTCCCAGCAGAATATTAAAAACACAATAAAACATCAAACATTAAAAACTTCCCTAAACAGGGCTGCCTTCAGATGTCTTCTAAAAGTCAGGTAGTTGTTTATTTCCTTGACATCTGGTGGGAGGGCGTTCCACAGGGCGAGCGCCACTAAGTAACTTTGCTTCTTGCAGTGAGGGAACCACCAGAAGGCCCTTGGAGCTGGACCTCAGAGTCCAGGCTGAATGATGGGGGTGGAGACGCTCTTTCAGCTATAACAGGGCCAACGACCTATTAACTGATCTAAATAGCCACACTCAGCTAATTTGGTGGCCTCGCGGAGCACACCCATTCATTTGTTTAGATTATCCCGTCGTGGGTGGTTGGGGAGAGGGTGGAGCTCCCCTCCCTGGCACTGGTCTCACTGCAGTTTACCTAGACGGGACAAGGGTGGGGCAGGGCAGTTGCAGTATTGTGACTGTGCCCTCGCCAGTTCCAGATTGACTTGGCCAGTTCCGCCTTGGCCTCAATGCTGCTCTGCTGTACTCCTGCCCTATCCAGGTCTGCTGCAGGGATGCTAGTTTCAGGTGAGTGGCTCCACAGCTCTGCCATACTCACCAACGGCTATTGATTTTGTTGTTGTTGTTTAGTCGGGTCTGACTCTTCATGACCCCATGGACCAGAGCATACCAGGCACCCCTGTCTTCCACTGCCTCCCACAGTTTGGTCAAACTCATGCTGGTAGCTTCGAGAACACTGTCCCACCATCTCGTCCTCTGTCGTCCCCTTCTCCTTGTGCCCTCTATCTTTCCCAACATCAAGGTCTTTTCCAGGGACTCTTCTCTTCTCATGAGGTGGCCAAAGTATTGGAGCCTCAGCTTCAGGATCTGTCCTTCCAGTGAGCACTCAGGGCTGATTTCCTTCAGAATGGAGAGGTTTGATCTTCTTGCAGTCCATGGGACTCTCAAGAGTCTTCTCCAGCACCATAATTCAAAAGCGTCAATTGATTTTACCCAATGGAAATTGATTTGATTTTACCCATTGATTTGATTTTTACCCTATTGATTTTACCCAATGGAAATCTGGCCCTGCAGATGCTGTTGAAGTACAACTTCCATCATCATCAATCCTTCACCAGACTGCCGGGAACCAATGGGAGTCCAACAAAATTCCTCTTGTAGAACCTGGGATGCGGGTGGCGCTGTGGTCTAAACCACTGAGCCTTTTGGGCTTGCTGATAAGTAGGTTGGCGGTTCAAATCTCTGCAACGGAGTGAGCTCCCGTTGCTCTGTCCCAGCTCCTGCCAACCTAGCAGTTCAAAAGCACACCAGTGCAAGTAGATAAATAGGTACCACTGCGGCAGGAACGTAAACGGATTTCCATGTGTTCTGGTTTCCGTAACGGTGTCCTGTTGCGCCAGAAGTGGTTTAGTCACGCTGTCCACATGACCCAGAAAGCTGTCTGTGGACAAACACTGGCTCCCTCGGCCTGAAAGCGAGATGAGCGCCGCAACCCCATAGTCGCCTTTGACTGGACTTAACTGTCCAGGGATCCTTTACATTTATCTTTACTGTTACTTTGTAGAACCTAGTTTTGAGAGTTACGTAGTTCATTTTCCAGGCTGTTGTAAATCAATATTTTCAATTCCTTGGAATTATCCTGAGGGCCAAACATTTTATCAGATGAATGTTGGGAGTCATTCTGCAAAGAAACAGTAAATATGTTTGTAACTTTAAGAACTGTTTCTGTGAGTTCTGGGTGTGAGCTCTGGGCAGATTAGGTACAGCTGGTCATGACTACAAAAGTAGGAAAAGTTGCAGTTTGAATTTTGCCTGAAGAGAAAACACCCACAAGCTTTGTTGTTTTTGTAAGAAAACCTTTGTTTGATTTGTTTTACCCCGGTCTCGTGGTGTTGTAGTTTCTGTCATCTGCCACCAGAGGAAACCCCCCTCTAAAAATGAACTCTTTTTAATTTGTAGGTCAGTTTTTGTTGGGTCGGACGGCATCTGTTTCCGACACACAAGAATGTGAAACTGAAAATGTGTACCAGTCTGAATGGAAACAAAACAGCATGGAAAGCAATGAAGAGGAATATCAGTTCTCGAATCTTATGGAGAGGCTTGGCGCTAACAATATCTTAGAAGAGTAAGTGTTGTCAAAAAACAACCGAGAATCACATGGTGCTGTACTTTGGGGGCTGTACCATCTCAGGTTGTATGTGCAGTATCACCTATCTGCACCTGCAAGATAACTGTGAAAAAGACACAACACAAAGAGCGACATTCTTTAGGATTTCCACTTGGCAATTTGGACACCAAATCTCTCAGTGCAGCAGAAAACAAGAAAGCTGTGGTTCCTCTCAGTCCTGTTGCTTACCTTCTGTGCAGCCCTGCAGTCCTAAACTCTACGTTGCTTTGTCTTGAGGTTTCACAGAGTTCTCCATTTCAGTACGTTAAGCAGCTAATTCAGAGCTAAATTCACAGGTTCAGTCTTTTTGGAGCCTTCCTATTCTACGTTGGCCTCCCCACTTCATGGACTGCTTGGATGCAGAGAAGTGAACCATAAGTGCCATGTTCCGCCCAACTTTTGGGGGGCTGTGGCATGTGTGTGATGTCATGCATATGATGCGCATGTGTGATGTCACACAGCGGGAGGAGGCCACGAGGCCCACCGCAGTTGCAGGGAGGCCTGGCGAGGTCTGGCGCGGCTCACAGCAGCCGCGGGAAGGCCCAGTGCAGCCATGGGTAGTGCCACTCCTCAGGCAAATGGGAACAGATTCAGAGGAGGATAGCAAAAATGGCCAAGTCATGCAAAATAAGGTCCATGAAGAAATAGTATGTTTAGCATAGAGTGGGTAACTCTGCGAGGGAGACATGAAGGCAGTTTTCAAATACCCGAATTATTGTCACAAAGAAAAGTACAATGAATTGTCTTCAGCCTCCCCAGAGGGCAGGACTGCAGCTAATGAACTTAAGCTACAGGGGCATTGTTCAGCCAAGGGCCAGAGGCTGTTTTTAGATATGGACCCAAAACACACTAGGCCAGTTATTTAAGAAACAGGTTTTATTAATTGGATGAAGTAATAAAGAACAGAGCAAAGCAAAGACAGTCAACTTAAGTCCCTTCCTTTGGTTGCTGAAAGCTCCACAGGACAGCATCCAATATTTGCTTTAAAGCAGGTCATAATTTCAAGCTATTTGTTTGGGTCTACCCTCCCGAGCAGGAGAAAATGAGCTTTTTCCATCTTCTATTTTTGCACTTAGTCATTCTGAGACTAGCAGATAAACCTACCAGGTGGCACCGCAGGACTCTGCTAAAATATGACAAAAATCTTACCTTCAATTTCTCCTTTTTCTGTTACGTTTTGGATGAGCATAAAAACTCAGCCCAGCATCGGGAAGTTTTTAAATGTCTGGTGTTTTAGTATGTTCTGATATGTGCTGTGAGCCACTCAGAGTGGGGAAACCTAGCCAGATGGGCAGGATATAATAATAATTATTATTATTCCTTGACCATTCTTTCTTTTATAATTTTATCAAGCTATCATGCCTCTCACAAGGTCAATTATCCCTGCCAACTTTCATATTGATAGGATACATTGTCCTGATTTTATAATTTCATCGTGGCGGTAAGCATATAATAGGCCTCATGACTACAGTAGTGATGTGATTTTTGCTTTGCGATACACAAATGCTGAAACTTTTGCTGCTACAGGAACCACGCAAGTAACACTGATTCCTTTTTCTTTCTTTCTCCAGCGAGAGTGACATAAAGCAACTATGGTCTCACCTGAGGAAGGATGAGCCACATTTACTGTCTAGTTTTGAAGAGTTCCTGACAAAGGTTTTCTCTCAGCTTCAAGAAGCTGATAATGAGAAGAGTGAATTGGAGCGTGTCCTGAATAGGTTAGTGCTTTTTATGGTATCCTAAAGGCTTTGGGGGGGGGGAGCAGATAGGAAGTAAATAGCTGGTGCAGAAGCACCCATAGGTTTTGTCTTGCCAGGGCTCAGGGTAGCAGTTTGCTTTGAGTAGCACTAAGGTAAGTACTTACTTAAGGTAAGTAAGCACTATGGTGCTGGAGGAGACTCTTGAGAGTCCCATGGACTGCAAGAAGATCAAACGTATCCATTCTGGAGGAAGTCAGCCCTGAGTGCTCACTGGAAGGACAGATCGTGAATCTGAGGCTCCAAGACTTTGGCCACCTCATGAGAAGAGAAGACTTCCTGGAAAAGACCCTGATGTTGGGAAAGATGGAGGGCACAAGGAAAAGGGGACGACAGAGGACGAGATGGTTGGGCAGTGTTCTCGAAGCTACCAGCATGAGTTTGACCAAACTGTGGGAGGCAGCGGAAGACAGCAGTGCCTGGCGTGCTCTGGTCCAGGGGGTCACGAAGAGTCAGACACGACTAAGCGACTAAACAACAACAACAACAACAGCACTAAGGTTCTGTGTAGCACTTTGTCATCACAGATTTGGGGATGGAGGTGGACCAAAGTGTGTGTTGGGGGGGGTGAGGGAGAAAATCTAACAGTTTCCAGTGTTTTGCCTGGGAAAAACAGTGACAAAAGCACCTGCCTCTTCTGTTGTCTTTCTTAAAACAGTTTTGTTGCTGCCACAAGAGGCAGCTACTTCCCTCCCATCCATCTCTTCTATATGCTGGGCTGTTCCCACTGCAAAACTAAGTTTAACAGTGCAGGTGGCGCTGTGGTCTAAACCACTGAGCCTCTTGGGCTTGCCAATCAGAAGGTCAGCGGTTCGAATCCCCGCGACGGGGTGAGCTCCCGTTGCTCGGTCCCTGCTCCTGCCAACCTAGCAGTTCGAAAGCACATCAGAAAGTGCAAGTAGATTAATAGGTACTGCTCCAGCGGGAAGGTAAACTGCATTTCCATGTGCTCTGGTTTCCATCATGATGTTCTGTTGCGCCAGAAGTGGTTTAGTCCTGCTGGCCACATGACCTGCAAAGCTGTCTGTGGACAAATGCTGGCTCCCTCGGCCTCAAAGCGAGATGAGCGTCGCAACCCCATAGTCTCCTTTAACTGGACTTAACTGTCCAGGGGTCCTTTACCTTTAACTTTACCTGCTGGGCTGTTCCCGCTGCAAAACTAAGTTTAACAGATAAAGAAGGAAGAGCTGCTACTGCTGGTGATTTTCTTGGCAACCATCCACCGCTGGAAATCACTATAACCTATCTCTCCCTGCCCACCCCCCACCCCTCAATTACTGAAATGGTTCTCAAAAATTGCTCCGTCTGAGTTAAGAGGTCAAAGTTGGGGGGGATATTTACTAAAACACCTTGCTTCTCCATCCATGTATCTTCCTGTCCTCAGACTTCTTTTTCAGCTCTGGGAGAACAGAGTGCTGGTAGCCCAAAGCACCTGGTTTTCACAACTTTAAACCTTTTAGGAGGAAAGGGGGGGCGTTACTAATAAGTGCACTTGAAAGGTTTTTCTTTTTCTTTCTCACAGACCACCAATTGTAATTGGTGATCAACAACTTGCAATAATTTATGGGGTACCAAAGTTACAGCACATTTGTTTGATGCATGTTTAATACATCTGTTTGATGTATTACAGTATTTTAATATTTTTTGGGAAGCCGCCCAGAGTGGCTGGGGAAGCCCAGCCAGATGGGCGGGATATAAATAATAAATTATTATTAGCAGTAGTATTAGTATTAATATTTTACAATAAAATGAAAAGGAAGAGAGGAGAAAATGAGGTTCTCACACCTCTGAAAAACAAGGTAACTCTGGCTGGTGGGTAACCTACCCTATTTTCATGATTTGTGAGCCTTTTTTGGCTGAAGAGCTGAATAAAGATAAAAAACGGAATGAAGAAATAATTGCACGAGGGACAGAATTTAGCACAACACAACTTTTATTCAGAGAAATCTTCCTCCTCCCACTGAAACACACACAGGTACTCAGAAGTAAAAATGTGGGATTGGCTCCTTATATATGAATCCAAAAGCCACTACTGCAGCAAGAATTTCACCTGATGTACTTTTCTCTTTCTGTCTAGGAAGATTGCCGCCTATGATGAGGAAATCCAGCATCTCTATGAGGAAATGGAACAGCAGATCAAAAATGAGAAAGAAAAATTCCTTTTGAAGGCAAGTTCCTTATTCACAGCATTTTATCATGGATTTCTTCTCAGCTGCTCTAATGTTGTAATAATCAACGAAAAGGAAAGAACTCACTCTGAAACTCACTTACAGGTGGTACCTAACACCAAGGAAACTAGCGCTAATACACCCAGGAACCTCACCAAAATGCTGGAGAGGGTGCACCTCCATAGGCACATACCTCCACATGTGGTGGGATTGCCCGAAATCCAACTCTTCTGGAGAACAACCATACGAGAAATATGCAAAATAACTAAGCAAGTATTAGAAGTCACCCCAGAAATGGCCCTACTCACATCACAAAGATTATAATGCCCACTCACATCACAAAGAGCTCATAACCCACCTACTCTCAGCAGCCAGAAGCATCATAGCCAGACACTGGAGGGACCTGTCAGGAGTAAGCATGGGCCAATGGTACCAAATAGTATGGGAAACAGCCCTACTAGAAAAATTAACCAATAAACTGAAACTGACACTGGCACAAATCGAAGAAGACACCTTCACCCCGGTATGGCTCCCCTTTATCAAATACACAGCCCAACAAGACAATGACAAGAATCCACCAACAGTATACCAATCAATATGGCTAACCTGACTCAAAAACACCCACCCACCCCACTCACACATGAAAACAAAGTTCACCACAGCCAGTCACAAGCAAATAATCACACCCTAGGCCAACCCCAACCTCTCTCACCACAAATAGTCAAGCAAATAGTCAAGAGAACCTGCACAAGCGACGCTGACACAAAACTCCACACATATATTAAGTAGAATAGAAACATCGCCACCCCACTCACCACGGCCCCCTCCACCTCTTTCCCCCTTTTCTTCCTAATGTAACACTAATGTCTCAGCAAATGAAACTGACCTGTAGAAAATGTAACTTGAAAAAAGAGACATTGCCCATACTTTTGTAAACCAAGAAATCTTTAATAAAAAATATGTTTAAAAAAAATAAGAAGAGTGAAGACACTTACAAGTTCATTTGCACCAAAGAACATAGACATAAAGATATGAGACACTGATTTAAATGATTTATCTCAAGTAGGGAGAACAAACAACAAAAAACCCATACAAAGTGAAGTAAGCTAATATTTAATGCACACATCCCTTGCTCATATTCTTGTACGATATGGTGATATGATAAAGTCAAAGTTAATGTGGACTTCGAAAATCATTTTGTTAGATGTACCATATTAAGAATTTGGACTAGAAATAAATATAGGTTATGTGCAAAGATACCCTTATGGATTTCAACACAAGAACCGTTTCCTAGAAAACAGGAGACAGGTAAAGAGAAATGGTTAACTTATCAAGAGTTATTAGAGCGGAGTCAAAGAGACTGTAAAATTAAAACAAGGAAACAGTTAATAGCAGTTTATGGCCTTCAGTTGTTTTTTCTCATTTACAATCAACAGAGAGATTTAAGTTAGATAAAGAGACCTTTGGTATAGAACAAAAAATGATATTTCGAAACCAACTGTGTACAAATGACAAATATGTTATTGCAAAAATTTATAACCGTTTAATATGTTCTTCTTGCATTTCACATTTCAACAAAGAATGCATTATTAAATGGGCAAAAAGTGGTTATAATATACAGATGGAATACTGGGAACATCATCACATGCCTTTTTTTGTTGTTGTTTAGTCATTTAGTCGTGTCCGACTCTTCTTGACCCCATGGACCAGAGCACGCCAGGCACTCCTGTCTTCCACTGCCTCCCGCAGTTTGGTCAAACTCATGTTTGTAGCTTCGAGAACACTGTCCCACCATCTCGTCCTCTGTTGTCCCCTTCTCCTTGTGCCCTCCATCTTTCATACCCTGGTGCTCTTACGGTAATTTCTTCTAATTTTACAGGACACAGAAAGGTTTCAGTCCCGAAGTCAGGATCTGGAGCATAAACTTACAGCAAAAGAGCAAGAACTGGAACAACTGGCTCAGAAACAGAAAAGAGTAAGTGAGATACAGATACAGAGAAAATTTTGTTTGCTTGCTTGCTTGCTTGGCAAAACTTGACATGTGAGTGGGACAATTGTAATTATATTTATTACAGCAGGACACCATTTTGTTTTTTGCTTTCTTGGTGAAGCAGTGCTCACGTCCTAAATCATCAAGAGGCTGCTTTGTGATGTTCTGTCTTCATCTGTTTGAACGTCTTCTCCCTAGCAGAGAGCGTGTGTTGTGGTGGGGGATACAAGCCACCCCAGTGTTGCTGGGCGGATTTGCGGAGCGACCCAGGCAGTGAATTGGTTAATTGGGTCGCTGGGGAAAATTGCTTGTTGCCAGTTTTGAAGGAGGGGGTCAGAGGTTTTAAATATTGGACGCCCAACTTTGGGCGTCCTCTCGGCTGCTTGCACCAAATCACCCGCCCACCCTCCCTGTATTGGGGGGGTTGTTCGCTTGACCTTGCTATGCCTGTCATGGGGTCGTCTGCTTTTGGGGCAGGGGCCTGGTAGGAATTTTGTCCATTTGGCTGATTGGCTGGTGCCATTTGGTTTTTGCCTACTGCGTAGCAAATCGTCACAACTTTTAAGGTTGGCGGTAATGCATTGGTTCAAACTGGTTGGTGGAGGGGTAAGTGCCTACCCCTCCAATGGTGGTGCAGAAAGGGAATTCGGTTAAAGGAATCCAGGGGCTTGCCATTCTTTTCGTCCTTGTCCCTGGCATCGGACTTGGGCCGTGCAAGCCGCCAGGAGCATGAGGGTGAGAAGTGAGGGACTGAGGCCCAGCTTCATTTTCTCCCCAAAATTGTTTCCCTCACTGGCTTCCGCTGGAATCCGGAAGTCAATTCTGTCCCTGGGCAAGGACAGATAGTCGGAACCAATGCCTAAGCAACCACTCACTTGTGTGTATTTAAATAAAGTTGTGGCCAAAATCGTGCCAAAAACCCAAACCAAAATTGATGTGTGAATTATTGGGGGGTGGCTTGGGGACCTTGACACGCAACAGCTATCTTTGAAAGAGTGCATTCCTGATATGTATCCAATGGTTTCTTTTTGCAATGTTTTGATTTTTTTCTTTAACCTGACATGAGTATAAGTTACATAAGTTATGTAAATAAGGAGCATAACTTGCGTAACCTATGTTAAATAGCTGACAGCAAGATGAATAACTTAGTATTCAGCAGAAACTGAACTGCAGTCAAACAGAAACAGCGCTGATTGTGACAAAGGCAAGTCAGAATGAAAAGAGCTGCCATCTAGCATAAAACTTTGTTCCTTTTGGTTCTCGTATGAACAAGACTTCCATTTCCTAAAGGAAGTTTCCTTGCCTCTAATAGCTTCTTTGACTTTAATTGTTAAGCACACTAGCATCTTTTTGTCTCTGGGTTGCTTTCCTGACATGCATTATACATTTCAGCTGAACTTTTAATACTGTGTTTTTAAACAGCTCCCTAGCATTTTGGAGAGATTTGACTCCCTTGGCTTTTCTGTTCCTTTCTTTTCCAATCACTTCATTTGTGTAAAGTTTCCTCTTATGAAGTCAAGTGTGACCATGTTGGATTTTCATCATAATTTGCATTTGCTGTTGTTGTTTAGTCATTTACTGGTGTCCAGCTCTTCGTGACCCCATGGAACAGAGCACGCCAGGCACTCCTGTCTTCCACTGCCTCCCGCAGTTTGGTCAAACTCATGCTGGTAGCTTCGAGAACACTGTCCAACCATCTCGTCCTCTGTCGTCCCCTTCTCCTTGTGCCCTCCATCTTTCCCAACATTAGGGTCTTTTCCAGGGAGTCTTCTCTTCTCATGAGGTGGCCAGAGTACTGGAGCCTCAGCTTCAGCATCTGTCCTTCCAGTGAGCACTCAGGGCTGATTTCCTTCAGAATAGATGGGTTGGATCTTCTTGCAGTCCATGTGACTCTCAAGAGTCTCCTCCAGCACCATAATTCAAAAGCATCAATTCTTCGGCGATCAGCCTTCTTTATGGTCCAGCTCTCACTTCCATACATCACTACTGGGAAAACCATAGCTTTAACTATACGGACCTTTGTTGGCAAGGTGATGTCTCTGCTTTTTAAGATGCTGTCTAGGTTTGTCATTGCTTTTCTCCCAAGAAGCAGGCATCTTTTAATTTCGTGGCTGCTGTCACCATCTGCAGTGATCATGGAGCCCAAGAAAGTAAAATCTCTCACTGCCTCCATTTCTTCCCCTTCTATTTGCCAGGAGGTGATGGGCCCAGTGGCCATGATCTTTGTTTTTTTGATGTTGAGCTTCAGACCATATTTTGCGCTCTCCTCTTTCACCCTCATTAAAAGGTTCTTTAATTCCTCCTCACTTTCTGCCATCAATGTTATGTCATCTGCACATCTGAGGTTGTTGATATTTCTTCCGGCAATCTTAATTCCGGCTAGGGATTCATCCAGCCCAGCCTTTCGCATGATGAATTCTGCATATAAGTTAAATAAGCAGGGAGACAATATACAGCCTTGTCGTACTCCTTTTCCAATTTTGAACCAATCAATTGTTCCATATCCTGTTCTAACTGTAGCTTCTCGTCCCACATAGAGATTTCTCAGGAGACAGATGAGGTGATCAGGCACTCCCATTTCTTTAAGAAATAATTTGCATACACAGACATAAACAAATTTAATAGCACTATGGTTGCTGTTCCCAATCCATTCAATTAAAAAATGAAGTTGATTGACCTTTAAAATACATTTGTTTGTTTTTTTCTTTCCCACCCAGTTAGAGGGACAATTTAAAGAGCTGCACAATGACAAGCAGGAGACCAAAGTAGAAAATACCAAGCTGAAGCTTACAAACAAAGAGCTGCTGGAAGAACTGGAGAGAACATCCCAGGAGCTACTCATTGCTCAGCAGCACTTGCAGATGCTCCAGGATGAGGCCAAAAAACTGCAAGAAGAAAAGGAAATGTGAGTGATTCCCAGGACTGGAATACAGCTGAATGTGTCTGAAATAGTTGAGAGTGGATTTCATGCTCTTTATTCAGCTCATAGTGGTGAGGAGGAATGGAAGTTCCCCCACAATATCGGCTTTATATACATTATTTACACAATGGGTCGCACGTGATTGGCTAATTCCGGGATTCTCCTGTAGGCCAATCAGGTTGTGGGTTGTGGATTCACTTCCTCCTAGAGCTGGATTGGGTGGCTCTTGCAGATCAATCATACTGCTGCATTGTTCTAGGACCAATCAGACTGCTGCATTCTGAATCCTATTGTTCTAGGACCAATCAGACTGCTGCATTTTGGATCCTATTCAACTCAGTACAGTGTCCAATTTGCATTGGTGGCACAGTGAATGACAGCTCACCACCTTTGGAGGCAGTCCATTCCACTGTCAAACAGCTCTTACTGTCAGAAAGGTGTTTTTTTCCAGATGTTTGCTCAGAATTGCCTTTCTTGTAACTTGAAGCTATTGGTTCAGGTCCTACCTTCCAGAGCAGCAGAATACAGGCTTGCTCCATGGGCAGCCCTTTAGGTATCTGAAGATGACTACCATGCCTCCTCTCAGTTAAACAAACCCAACTCCCTCAAGCCTTATGTTCCCCATAAGGCTTGGTTTCCAGAACTTTGATCATCTTGGTCACCCTCCTCTGCACACATTCCAGCTTGTCAAATTCCTCCTTACATTGTGGCACACAGAACTGGACACAGGATTCTAGGTGTGGCAGAATAGAGCGGGACAATTACTCCTCTTGATTGGGACACTCTACTTCTGTTGATGTAGCCTAAAATAGCATTGCCCTTTTTTGGGTGCTGCATCGCACTATTGATTCATGTTAAGCTTGTGATCTACTCAAACCCCTAGATCCTTTTCAAACCCAGCAAGTCAGATGTCCCCCATCTTATATTTGTACAGCTGGTTATTCCCGACTTAAGTGTAGAACCTAATTTGTCCCTGATGTACGTAATTCATTTTGTTAGTTTTGGCTCAGTTCTCCAATCTGGGTTAGCAGACATTTGTGTCTAGTACCTGGAGTTGAAAGTAAGAGAAACAGACTCATTCTGAACTGTACGAGAATGTGGAGGGAAATAATGACCCCTGGGGTCCCTTCCAACTCTGCAATTCTATGATGTTTGTCTCAAATTATTTAAAAGAAGCCCATATAGTTAAGTATGCATTTTTAAAAAAGGGAATTACAGTCATACCTTGGGTTACAGACACTTCAAGTTGCATTTTTTTGGGTTACGGACCCGCCGAAACCCGGAAGTACCAGAACAGGTTACTTCTGGGTTTTGGCGGTCGTGCATGCACAGAAGCGCTATATCGCGCTTTGCACATGCGCAGAAACGCCGAATTGCAACCCGTGTGTGCGCAGACGCGCTGTTGCAGGTTGCGAACGCTGCAGGTTGCGAACGTGCATCCCATACGGATCACATTCGCAACCCGAGCGTCCACTGTCTTAAGGTTGCTGGTTAAAGGTAAAGGGACCCCTGACAGTTAAGTCCAGTCGCGAACGACTCTGGGGTTGCAGCAATCATCTAGCTTTACAGGCCGAGGGAGCCGGTGTTTGTCTGCTCCGCAGACAGTTTTTCCGGGTCATGTGGCCAGCATGACTAAGCCGCTTCTGGCGCAACGGAACAGCGACAACAGAGCAGTGCATGGAAACGCCGTTTACCTTCCTGCCAGAGTGGTACCTATTAATCTACTTGCACTTTTTGGCGTGCTTTCAGACTGCTAGGTTGGCAGGAGCTGAGCAACAAGAGCTCAACCCGCCGCGGGGATTCGAACCACCAACCTTTTGATCGGCAAGCCCAAGGCTCAGTGGTTTAGACCACAGCGCCACCTGCGTCCCTAAGGTTGCCGGTTATTGTTACAAAAACCCCAACACTAAACCCACAACACAGATCCCAGTTCTCTAAGAATGGTTGTTATTATTAGGTTTTATTGTGATGATTTTTATTTGTCTCCTTCAGTGAGGTTTACAGAGTGACAGAAATGCTACAGAGGGAGAAGTCAGGGCTTCTTAAGCAGCTGGACTTTTTAAGGTAAGAAAATAAGGTGCGGCAAATCCACCCCTGCCAGCACATTGAAAGGGGGTGGAGCAGGGCGGGGCAGACTGGACTGGACTTGTGTACATCCTGCAGAACAGAATCACCGTGTAAGCTGGGATTCCCCTGTAATAAGGTTTGGTTTAATATCCTCTCAGCTTTCTTACCACAATACCATATCAATTTCTTAACACACTGGATAAGCGGGTAGAGTTGGAGGATATGTTGTAAGTTCCATGTTGTTTTCCTTTCTTTTCGTGCCCCACCACTGCAGAGAAAGGAACAAATATCTGAGAGATGAACACGACGAATGTTTACAGGTGAGTGTGCTGCCCAGACTACCTACTCATAAAGCATGTGTTTTTTTCTTAGCCTTGACAGATTCTGAACTATATTGTAGCGACACACCTCTGTAGTTAAGTGGAAGAGCACCTTCTGTGCATGCAGAAGGTCCCAAATTCAAATCCCAACATTTGCAAGTGGGGCTAGGACAGTTTCCTGCAAGAATCCCTGGCAAGTTGTTGCCTGTCTGTTCTGAGCCCGATGGACCAGTTGCCGGACTTTGTAGATGGCGACTTCCTGTGTTACTGATTCACAAATGTTCACATTCATCATCGTCAACTTATTTGCACCCACTTTTACCACAAGTGCTAACAACATCATCAAAAACCAAATACAATACCGTATTTTTCCGTGTATAACACGCCCCTGTGTATAAGACGATCTCTATTTTTGGGGACTCTAAATTAAGAAAACGGGGGGAGATTGCCCAGAGTTGTTGAGCTTTTTTTGATCACCCACCTGACCGACGCTGCCAATCGCGTGCATCGTTGAAGCCACCAGTCACCCGCCCAATTGCTGCCACAGCAGCCAATCGACAGCAGCCCTTGCCACAGCCACCAATCGCCGCAGACAATCTCCTGCTCAAGGCTGCAACCAATCACCCGTCGCCCCTCTGCGCTATCCGTGTATAAGATGCCCCCCAATTTTAAACATTAAAGGTAAAGGTAAAGGGACACCTGACCATTAGGTCCAGTTGTGACGGACTCTGGGGTTGTGGCGCTCATCTCGCTTTATTGGCCGAGGGAGCCGGCATACAGCTTCCGGGTCATGTGGCCAGCATGTCTAAGCCGCTTCTGGCGAACCAGAGCAGCGCACGGAAATGCCATTTACCTTCCCGCCAGAGCGGTACCTATTTATCTACTTGCACTTTGACGTGCTTTTGAACTGCTAGGTTGGCAGGAGCAGGGACCGAGCAATGGGAGCTCACCCTGTCACGGGGATTTGAACCACCGACCTTCTGATCGGCAAATCCTAGGCTCTGTGGTTTAACCCACAGCGCCACCCGCGTCCCTTATTTTAAGCATTATTTTATAATTTAAAAAAATCATATTATACACGGAAAACTACTGTACTTTCAGATGATTGGGACATTGGTGTATTATCAATCTGCAGGAGGCAACAATTTGGGCACAAGCTCCTCTCTTCCAAAGATCCTTGCATATTTGCTTTTCTAATTATTCCCAATCCCACTCATGGTTTTCTGTTTTCACCTCCTTCCCTGCACCCAGTCCCATCTTGGTACCTTTAATGCTCATGTGGTTGAAATGCCGTTTCCATTTCCTCTTGGCGCCCAGATATTCCAAAGGTTGATATCCCCAGGCCTTTCTAGGGTACATCCAAGAACATTTGTCCCCAAATCTAGCCCTAACAGAACATCTTTTGTCAACTAGCTAAGGGGTGGACCAAGAGACAGGGAAGTTTCCTTGCTGATGTAGATCCAGAACACAATTTATGGAAAGTTCTCATGTGCAAATGCCATTGAAATGAATGACTGTCCCACAGGAGCACAGTAGGATGCTTGTACAGTCCCCACCCTCCTCATCCACTGTTTAAATGGCACCTTAATAGGAGTATAAAAAGGTAAAGGGACCCCTGACCATTAGGTCCAGTTGTGCCCAACTCTGGGGTTGTGGCGCTCATCTCGCTTTATTGGCTGAGGGAGCCGGCGTACAGCTTCCGGGTCATGTGGCCAGCATGACTAAGCCGCTTCTGTCGAACCAGAGCAGCACACGGAAACACCATTTATCTTCCCGTCTGAGTGATACCTATTTATCTACTTGCACTTTGATATGCTTTTGAACTGCTAGGTTGGCAGGAACAGGGACTGAGCAACAGGAGCTCACCCCGTCGCAGGGATTCGAACTGCCGACCTTCTGATCGGCAAGTCCTAGGCTCTGTGGTTTAACCCACAGCGCCACCCACGTCCCTTCACAGGAGTATACTGCTCTGAAAATAGTGTTGAGTCTGCCATTTTATGCAACTCATTTTGAGGCAGTTTCTATAATATTTCTACAGAAATGTAAGAATGTTCCAACTGCAAGGTGGAAAGAAAGATCGGGCTCGATCATCGGCAAATATATGGAGAAAAAGGTTTTGCCAAAAAGGTAAGGTCCTAGTTTTGCTATTGCGCACATTTATTCTTAATGTAGGGTGCAGAATGTACTGTAGTTATATAATATTCAAATGAGTCCAAGAAATAGTTCTTTATTGAACTACCATATTTATTTCCTGCATCTATATAGTTTTTCTCCATACAGAAATATAGATTGCTTTTATATTTCTCTGCTGTCCCGTTCGGATAGGGATCATATTCAAAACATATTCAAAACATGAACCTAAATTTCAAATTCAAAGTTCTGAATTAAATTTGCACAGACATCCAAAGTGATATAGAGATGTGCTACAGAGAGTTTAAATGATAGAGAGATGTGGTATAGAGAGTTTAAAATACGTTATGTTTCATAATGCTTTTTCTAGCCAGTCTTCAGAAGACGACGAAGACACTGAAAGGAGAAGAAATTCCACTGGTTTGAACGGGTATCTTTCATTCGATTCTGATTCTGCTGCTGGCGAGGGACTGACTCAAAGAAGGCCTCTACAAAGACTAATATCAATTGAAGAAGATCACCTGCCCCAGCTTCTAAATAGACCGGGGGAGAGGACGCTAACCAAATGGTCTGAAGAAGATGAAACTAACTTGCCAGAACTGGAAATGAATGAGATCCAAACAGAATCGCCATCTGAAAAAACACCTTCCTTTCCCAGGGGGCAACCAGTAGGAAAAGAAACACTAGCAAATGTAAGAAACAAAACTGCATTGTTTTTATTTTGGAGGTGGATTTTGGCAAATTTATGGCTATCTCCGCTGTGTGCATTATATTATTAAGCCTATTTGTTGTTTTTTTGTTTTTGTTCAGTGAAACGAGGTTTGTAGCTGGCATCCCGTTAAGGCTTTGTTCTATTTTAGGTTTTTCTAATTTTTTCCTTAAGGTTTTTGATTTTTATTATTTAGTTGATTTCTGTAATGTAGCTGGCTTGAAAAGAGCAAATTACTAAACTCTCAAACACAGGGATTAAAAATTATCTCACTGGCCAGCTTTCCTACCAGATGAGGAGATAAGCTTTCAGCTGCCTACAAGAAGACTGTACTGTTTTTATCTTTTGATGTCATGAGTTGCAATGAGGGCAGCGTGTTGGGGTTTTTTTGGTTATTGTTTATTTGAATTATATAAGCCAACTTTGAAATACTATCAGACTTACGTTAGTTGCCCTTGGGTGTGACTCAAATCAATTAGAAAAGCTATTGATATCAATTGATGTAAGCGGAACCAAAATTTACCTTATTTATTCAGGGTCCAGCCCATAGTACTGAAGAATGGATATAAATGCAATAAATAAATAGATATTTTATTTCTAAATATCTCCTCACCTCAAAAAGCAAAATGATTTAGCAGTAGGTGCAGTGCAGCTTACTGAACAATTTCCACATGTGTTTGTTTGAAGGATGAACAAGTGTCCTTTGCTCCCAATGGTTTATTCAAGATTGTCATCGTAGGCAATTCAAGTGTGGGGAAGACTTCCTTTTTAAGGCGTTTTTGCGAAGACCATTTTTTCCCAGGCACTGCTGCTACAGTCGGTAAGTAAGTTAAAGGAAAAAAGAAGACACAAATCACATTTGTCTGGGCCGCTGATACATATCCAGACTTGGTGACCCACACATATTTCCATTGTTTATACGTGTCCTTGTATTTTCAGTCTTCGCTTTTTAAAAGATGTGTCTCATTACTCTTATTCTTTGGAATTGTTTCTAATTATACCATGGGTATGCAACCTAAGGCCTGGGGGCCAGATCCAGCCCAATCGCCTTCTCAATCCAGCCCGTGGATGGTCCAGGAATCAGCGTGTTTTTACATGAGTAGAATGTGTTCTTTTATTTAAAATGCACCTCTGGGTTATTTGTGGGGCATAGGAATTCATTCATTCCCCCCCAAAAAAAATTATAGTCCGGCCCCCCACAACGTCTGAGGGACAGTGGACCGGCCCCCTGCTGAAAAAGTTTCCTGAATTATACCTTTAGTGAAGTCAACTGATGGAAAGGTGGGTGTGGTTTGAGGGAAACAGCCTGGCAAGGCAAATTGGATTCCCTTGTGGTTCAAGACTGGCCTGCAGGCTGTAGGTCCCCCCACACACCTGGAGATAATCTAAGCTGTGTTCCTTTACAGGTGTGGATTACAGTGTAAAAATGGTGCCAGTGGATAACCACCAAGTACTGCTGCAGTTCTGGGACACTGCTGGGCAAGAAAGGTGAGGAAATCCCCTTACATCCTGCTGCAACACTGGCAGGGCTGCCCTTTATTTATTGGAGCCAGGCATGGGGGTCTGCTGGAGGGCTAAGGTGGGGGCAGTTGAAGAATCGTTATTTGCATCAGCCACTAACCATAGCAACAAAATAAAATAAAATGTACATCCCTAGCTAACAGGACCAGTGGTCAGGGAGGATGGGAATTGTAGTCCCAAAACAGCTGGAGGGCCAAGTTTGGGATGCCTCAGTTAAAGGAGTTAAAACTCTTGCCTATCTGCTTCCTGGTGGTTTCTACCTGTAGCAATCCAATAACCCTTATGTCAGGGGTGAGAAACTGGATATATGCTATGCCCTGCTGTGAATTGTGGGCATATCCTGCAACCTTGGGGTCACCCTATACAGTGGTACCTCGGATTAAGTACTTAATTTGTTCCGGAGGTCCATTCTTAACCTGAAACTGTTCTTAACCTGAAGCACCACTTTAGCTAATGGGGCCTCCTGCTGCAGCCGCACCGCCGGAGCACAATTTCTGTTCTTATCCTGAAGCAAAGTTCTTAACCTGAAGCACTATTTCTGGGTTAGCGGAGTCTGTAACCTGAAGCGTATGTAACTTGAAGCGTATGTAACCTGAGGTACCACTGTATAGTCATATCATCTGTTTTCTAGGCTTGTTGTTCTGTTGGCTTTATCTGCTGTATGTTTTTGGTGCTAATGACAGAAGATTCATAAAGAGAACTGATTTGCAGGTACCGCAGCATCACCAAGCAGTTCTTTCGAAAAGCTGACGGCGTGGTTGTGATGTATGACATAACAGCAAAAGAGTCGTTCACAGCTGTGAAGCAATGGTTAGTGAGCATAGAGGTAAGAAGGATTGAGAGTGTGAGCACATCAGTGCTTACCCGGCTCCAGGGATGTGGGTGGCTCTGTGATCTAAACCACTGAGCCTCTTGGGCTTGCTAGTCAGAAGGTTGGCAGTTTGAATCCCCACAATGGGGTGAGCTCCCATTGCTCTTTCCTAGCAGCTCGAAAGCACACAGTACAAGCAAATAAATAGGTACCACTGTGATGGGAAGGTAAACGGCATTTCTGTGCACTCTGGCTTCCATCACGGTGTCCCGTTGTGCCAGAAGTGGTTTAGTCATGCTGGCCACATGACCCGGAAAGCTGTCTGCAGACAAACGTCGGCTCCCTTGGCCTGAAAGCAAGATGAGCGCCACAACCCCATAGTCGCCTTTGACTGGACTTAACCGTCCAGGGCATAGCTGTCAACTTACAGATTTGAAAATAAGGGACCAGCAGCCTCGAAAATAAGGGATCAGCAGCCAAAATAAAGGATTTTCGCAGCACAAGTATGTTCAACTTCTGAGCCCCTCCAAGCCAAAGGCAGAAAGCCCAGCCAGCAGCCAAACGAAGCCTCAAGCGGTGGTTCCCACAGCACAGCAACCTGGCAAAGGGGATGCAGCAAGGAAAACCACCGTCACCTCTCCGCTTGGAAGCGCTGAGCAAAGGCAAGTCCCCAGGCAAGGCGGCCGATTTGATCGGCACAAGGCATGCAAGCTCCACCCCCCAGTCATTCTTAGACTCCTTATTGGGTGAGCAACGCAGCCAAGCAAGACAGTTGGAGCCTCCCTCCTCTCTGGCAGGCAGGCAGGGAGGGAGAGGAGCTGCTTCCTTTGAAACCCGGGAAATTTAAGGGACATCATCAATAAGGGACAGCAGCAGGAAACGGCGCTGGGATAAGGGAGTTTCCCGCCAAATAAGGGACAGTTGACAGCTATGGTCCAGGGGTCCTTTACATTTACCTTTACCCTGGCTCCCGCACACTTCTACTGCTTGTGTTTGAAACAGGACATTAGCCACAATCCAAGGTTATCCTGTCTCTTCTTGAGAAACGCTCCTGTTGGGTGTGCTTTCCCTCAAACAAGCTTACATTCAGTTAGAAAACAGAAGCCACGGTTAAGCCGAGATGCGTACAATTCAAGCAGCTCTTGGGCGTGTGCATGACAGCATCAGTAATTTGGAGTTCAGTGTGGGGGTCATCCACACACACTTCTCTGGTGTGAACAGCAACATAAAAAAAGCACTGGAAACGCAGCCGTTTGTTCAAAACCACTTATGTGTACGTAGTTAAAATAGGGATGTGGTTGATTAATTGTATTACTATGCCACTTTTCACTAAAATTACTCTCAAAGTGGCTTGTTGTTGTTTAGTCGTTTAGTCGTGTCCGACTCTCCGTGACCCCATGGACCAGAGCACACCAGGCACTCCTGTCTTCCACTGCCTCCCGCAGTTTGGTCAGACTCATGTTTGTAGCTTCGAGAACACTGTCCAACCATCTTGTCCTCTGTCGTCCCCTTCTCCTTGTGCCCTCCATCTTTCCCAACATCAGGGTCTTTTCCAGGGAGTCTTCTCTTCTCATGAGGTGGCCAAAAGATTGGAGCCTCAGCTTCACGATTTGTCCTTCCAGTGAGCACTCAGGGCTGGTTTCCTTCAGAATGGAGAGGTTTAATCTTCTTGCAGTCCATGGGACTCTGAAGAGTCTCCTCCAGCACCAGAATTCAAAATCATCAATTCTTCGGCAATCAGCCTTCTTTATGGTCCAGCTTTCAAAGTGGCTTACAAACAATAAATCACAATAGCATATTAGAAAATCACAAATACAGCATAAATCATACAAAATAATTAACAAACCATCAATAAAGCAATCTGTAAAACACCATTAACAAAACAGCAACTAAAACATAAGCTAAACAGAACAACTACAGCAAAAGGCATATTATATTATTAACTAATCAATTAGGTATTTATAATCTATAACGGAATATTATAACCACAATGTACCGGTATATCTGGAATGTCGGGTGTACTTATTTTTGTGTCTGCTTGCAGTGCTGGCTATGAGCTTTCAATGCTCTCAGGAGAGAACCCGTATTTTAACTGTTGTTCGTTATCTTCTAGGAAGCAGCAGGGGAGAATATTCCTGTCCTCTTGCTTGGGAACAAAACAGATAATGAAAAAGAACGGGAAATCCCCCGGGGATTAGGAGAGCATTTAGCCAAGGTACAGTATGAAGAACATACAGTTCTAAAAACAACCAGTAATGTACATTGAACAAAAAAAGACTCCATGTTCCTCTTGGGAACAACTTCTGTGATAACAAGGTCAATGAATATTACCCATCTGTGGCATGAAGTCAAATATTTGATTTTGTATATCTCAGTAAGCTGAGGCTTTTGAAGCTATCTCATTACGACTGAAGAAGGGCTTGGTTTCACAATGTGACGATCAAGTTTCAAGAAAAAACCCCTCTGAATTGCCTGTTTCAATTAGAGCTGGTTTACTTATCCTCTTCGTGAGGGAGCACCTTTCTTTGAGTACATCGATTTCGTGATCCTGGGTACAAGAACAGCTTTCCTTTTGACCAGAAGGCACTATAGATGGTGAAATATACTCAGAGTCGAGAGTGGATTTCATGCTCTTTATTCAGCTCACAGTGGTGAGGAGGAATGAATGTCCCCCCACAATATCTGCTTTATATACATTATTTACACAATGGGCTGCATGTGATTGTCTAATTCCAGGATTCTCCAATCAGGTTGTGGATTCACTTCCATCTGGAGCTGGATTGGGTGGCTCCTGCAGACCAATCATACTGCTGCATTGTTCTAGGACCAATCAGACTGCGCATTTTGGATCCTATTGTTCTAGGACCAATCAGACTGCTGCATTTTGGATCCTATTCAACTCAGTACATAACAGATGGATGGGAATCTATGGGCAGCTGCAAATTTGCCCTGTGGCCCTAGAGAAGAGGAGTAAGATACTTCTCCTCATTCCTGGCACCAGCAGTTGCATCCTACACCTTGGTTTAAAGCTGAAAGTCACAGCTCTCTCACAGTATATAAAGCTGGATACTACCAAAATTAAGCCGTGCACTACTTTTAAGCACGTTGAAGAATGAGCCCAACTGAAGCAGAAGCAACTTGACTTCTGCAAGAGGAAAAACCCTGTAGATCTTACAAACTTATCAGAATTCTTTGAGAGTGTCAACAAGCACATATAGAGGTAATCTGGTTGACATTGTGTACTTGGACTTCCAAAGAGCTTTAGATAATGTACCCCACCAAACACTCCAGAGTAAGCTTAGCAGTCAAAAATAAAAAATAACACTCAGGACAAGGGTGATTCTGGTTTGAAGCCTATATGGTGGTATCTTGGTTCTCAAACTTAATCCGTTCTGGAAGTCCGTTCCAAAACCAAAGCGTTCCAAAACCAAGGCACACTTTCCCATAGAAAGTAATGCAAAACGGATTAATCTGTTCCAGACTTTTAAAAACAACTCCGAAAACAGCAATTTAACATCAATTTTACTATCTAACGAGACAATTGATCCATAAAATGAAAGCAACAATCAATACTGTACTATAAAATAAATAAGACGATGATAAAATGATAAAAATTAAAATTACGTTTTTTTCTTATCTGCACTAATGATAGTTATTGTTTGAATAGGGGGGCTTTTATCCATTTCTGCAGTCACACAATCAGTAGCTGAACTGGGTTTCACACAGTCACAAAAACAAATTAACTGAAAAAGCCACAAAAACAGAAAATAAATAGCTAAAACAAATGCGCCAAACTTAATCTGTTCTGGAAGTCCGTTTGACTTCCGAAATGTTTGAAAACCAAGGCGCAGCTTCTGATTGGTGCAGGCGCCCTGGAAACAATAGCTGACAGCTGCATCGGACGTTCGACTTCCAAAAAACGTTCGAAAACTGGAACCCTTAACTTCTGGGTTTTGGGTGTTTGAGAGCCAAGGCGTTTGAGAACCAAGGTGTATTATTGATCAATGTGTCAGAAGGAGTTCTCCCCGCTCCTAAACCCAAAGGATATGTTGGGGTATTTAGATAGCCTTCAAAAGGGCCATATGTAAATCTCTTCCAGCAAATCCAGGCCTTAAATTATGTAACTATCGGTGTGTATCATCTCATTATGAAAAGTGATTGTCTCAACGCAATACATGACCACAGTGGCAAAATTATATTTTAAAAAATCTAACCGCCTCACTGCAGAAATAAAGGAAGTCATAGTGGCTGTTACATAAATGCAAATATATTTTAGGGGACAGCGGATGCTTTTACAGTAGAATGAGATTCTTGAGATATATGTATAAATTTAGCTTTAGTCCCCAAGGGTGCTTGTTGCTAAATGATGTGAGCAATGCTTTTTTTTTTCTTTTCTATTATAGGATTACAATTTAATCTTCTATGAATGCAGTGCTCTGTCAGGTGACGGCATAAACAAGTCTGTCCGACACTTGGCCAGGTAAGGAAAAGTGTTAAGGATGCTTTGCAAACTAGGGTCCATCAAGTTTTATAAGTGGGTTCCAGTGAACGAGTGTGTTCATGAACGTTTGAATGGTCCTGGTCCTGGTGTTGCTTCTCATACCAGGAACTCAGTGAAGAAACTTGACATGAGCCAACAGTGTGACGCGGCAGCTAAAAAAGCC
>JAXCMG010000101.1:1168529-1210224 GCA_034642415.1 Podarcis siculus
TATAGTATAGTATAGTATAGTATAGTATAGTATAGTATAGTATAGTATAGTATAGTATAGTATACTGTAGTATAGTATAGTATAGTATAGTATAGTATAGTATAGTACAGCACAGCGAAATCTTCTTGTTGTGTTTTAGTCAAGCTTCTTGGATTTTGTTTTTAGGAAATGCAGTTGGTTGTTATGTTTATTTTTTTAACAGCCACTGAAGCTGAAGGGGATTGCTTTTCCACCTATGGGACAAAATAGGGGGATTCTTGGGTATATTTATGTCAAAAGCTCAAATCCTTTTCGCTCATGGAAAAATAAGTGTGTGACTGGGCTGTATTTCAGTGTTGCAGTTATGATGACACGCATAATCCTAACAAACGGTCGAGGTTATTTATGTACTGCTGGCTTTTAACGATTTCAATCTGAATTTGGTTTAAATCACTTAGATTTGCCCTCCATCTGAAACATCCCAGCCATGGAATGTAGCGCTAGCAGCCCGAGATCAATACTGTAGATCAATTGGCAGTATTGTAGATCAAGACCCACAAGTAACAAATGTGGTTTATAGGTCATTAGATCTGAGTTCTTTGCTTCTTTGAAGATTGGCAATGAAGAGCAGCAGGGCTCTTTTGCTGTCAATAGCAACATCCTATGCCCTTTTAAAATGTGGGGTTTTGGGGGGGGGGCTATTGGGTTGTTGTTTTTATTTTTATTATGTATTTTGTGGTTTTATATCTTGATTTTATTCTGTGACCCTGAGACCCCTGGGTTTAGGGCCTATAAATTCAATAAATAATAATAGTCGTGCAGCAGCAAAAATTCAACAGGTTCAGCAGTTCCCTATTATAGAAATACAATTGCGGGGAACTCTTCACCAGTTGACATTCCTGTCTATCAGATGTCTTGCTACCTGGATGTGCAGCACACGATTCATTTTGGGGGCCCTCCTTACCCCCAGCGAAAGCAAGAGATCAATTTACACACGACCCAAAACCTTTGCACGTTTTAGGCAAATCTGTGCATGCAAGTGGGGACAGAGAGCCCAGAAAAAATACCGTTGGCATCCCTGAGCTTGCCTGCCCGTCTTATATGCCTTTCCCCCCCTTGGTGGCTCTGATTTTGAGACAGACCCCCTCTCTCCAGTCCTGCAGCGGCAGCTGCTCTTGCATTCTTGCAGTGGCTCTGCAGAAGGAGGTCTCCATCACCTCTGCAGCAGTCCTTGCCTGCCTGCCTGCCTGCCTGCATCCCCAAGCCCCGCCTCCTCGGAGCACCGGCTGCAGCTGGCTGCTTCTTAAAGGGCAGGGTTGATTGCCGCATTCCCTTCCCCACCAGCCCCCCCCACTCGCTGACGTCAGGCCCACCCGAGGAGCCCGCCCCGATTCGGAGCCTCGGCCAATCCCAGGCCCCGGGTTATTTATAGCCACGAGTTATAGTTCAGTTTGCCTAGCAACAGAGGAGGAGGAGGAGGAGGAAAGGGAGACGGGAGAAGGTGAGGATCCCGTGAGAACAGTTCTCCAGCAACAAAGCCCAAAGGCGGGCGGCGGGGGGGGGGGCCTGGATGTCTCGGAAGGAAAAGATACCTGAGTGTGCGCTAGATGTATTTATTTAAGCATAAAGTGTGCGCTATATGTACCGTATTTTCCCCTCTATAACACGCACCCGACCATAACACGCACGTAGTTTTTAGAGGAGGAAAATCCGTAGGCATGTCACCCGTAGGCATTCCCTCCATAACATGCACAGACATTTCCCCTTACTTTCTAGGGGGGAAAAAGTGAGTGTTGTGGTGCAAAAAATACGGTATTTATTTAAGCGTCAAACCAGGGGCTTTTTGTGCAGAGAGCCAGCCCCATCCGCCTGCATGGGGGTTTTGGCTGCCCTCTCCAAAAGGAAGGGGGGGCCAGAAAGGCCTCGATCCCCGAACAATGACGGCGTTTCCTAGCCCACCTACCTGCCCGTGTCCCTCCACCCCCCAGCATTTAAGCACGATGCCCTTGCGCCGCGGAGAGGCAAGGAACCGGGGCGCGCTCCCCGGCTGCAGGCGCGGCCAGCTGCGCCCCGATCCGCCGCCTCGGATGCAGGAAAGCAGCCAGCAAGCGGCTGCAGCCTCCCGATCGGCTCCCCTCCCTCTCCTGCCGCCCCCGCCGCCGCCACATTCCTCGGACGGGCACCTACCATGGCTTGCTCGATTTTGTTGTCGATCGCTACGACGCTGGCACCGGAGGAGCTGCAAGACACAAGGGGGAAAGGGAGCGCGTTAGCGGCGGCCGAAAAGCAACGGCGGCTGCATCGCGCACACGGCCAGATCGACGTTTCCAAACACCCCCCTCTCCGCCCCGCCACCCCCTTCTCCCGCTAAACCAGGAAGATGGCCTCGGGATTACATAATGCGGTGAACTGCCGCGGTGCAAAGCCGGAGGTGTCCACGCCAGATCTCTCGCCCGCAGGACAAAAGGAGCCGCCGGCGAAAATAAAAAAGAAAACACGCCCGAGATCGGGGGTGGTGGTGGTGGGGGGGGGGGGTGGAAAGCGATCTGCGACACCCCCCCTCCCCAAATCGCGGCTAGCGCACAACAAGAGATCGAGACCCCGGGACTGGCATTTACCTACTGTCGAGCCTCAGGGCAGAGCTGTCGGTGCCCAGCAGCGACGATAAGAAAGAAATGGAGAAGTGCCTGAGCTGGTAGACGCCTAGATCCATCGCCACCTGCGCCCTACACCATTGGGCAGTCATGCAATGGCAGGAAAAGGGAGGGGTGGGGGCAATAATAATAATAATCCTCGGCCGGGCTTCTGGAGCGCAGCAACCCGGGGGGGGGTGGAAAAAAGGGGGTGCAAGGTCTGGGCAGTGGGAGAAAGGGCGAAGGGGAGATGCAGCTGCGCAAAAGCAAGCGCCTTCTCGTCCTCCTCCTCCGTGTAAGCAGCGCTTCCCTGCTTGCTCCGCCGATGGAAAACCTGGCGGGGGCTCCGGGCTCATTGCATAATCCATGCAAAAGGAGCCGGCGCCCATTGGCGGGCTGGAGGCTTTGGGCCCCGCCCCCGACCGCCCCCCCCGCCCGCCCGACTTGCCACAACAGCCTCGCTGGAAGCGTCAGAAGCCAGTTTGGGCAGGAGCCAAGGCGGTGCGCGGAAACGTCCGAGGGGAAAAGGCAAGGGGCGCGGGGAAAGGAGCCTCCGATCCCCACGGGGCGCGCTCCAGATCCGCCTGCCTTGGGGATCCCGCGGAACGAGGCGCTCCCCGTGCCCATAACGCCGCTTGGGGGGGCGATTTTCCTAAAAAAACATCTCCCTTGCATTGCTCCAGAGGCCTGTTATTGCGTTGCAGCCCCTCCCATAGCGCCACCTAATGACACATAAAAGGCGAAGGTGGAGGGGAAATGACTAAGATGACTTTGAAGGGTCTCGCTAGCCAAGTCTAGCTTTGCATGGAAAGTGGTTGCTACTCCTTTTATGGTGTTAATTTGTTTATTTTGTTTATTTTGCCTCTATCCATCTCTGGATTGTAGGAGCACCCCTTTATGACTAACGTGCATAAATTTCCATAGGACAGAACGGCGAGATGCTATCTTACGTACAGCGGCGTTAATTGCAAAACCGAAAGTGTAATTTGATTATTGGGGTGTCTCCCTAAGACCCCAACAAATCTTTATACACACTGGATCATCCTAATGAGGCAAAACACTGGATCCAGTGTGCACCCAGGATTATTCTCCTATCGGTTCCAATCATATGATCCACTCCCAGCAGGAGCAGCCAATTGCTTTGCCAACCCTCAGCCACCTTTTGCCTTCTCTAGGTGTTGCTGGAATACAACCCCCATCTTTCTGTGCTGGCTATGCATGATGGGAGTTGAAGTCCAACAGCTTCTGAGAAAGTATCTGTAGCAAAAAAAAGTTAAAGAAGTGCGCAGGCTTGAAGACTTCTAGCAACTGCTAGAAGAGTAAAGCTGTTATTAGCCACACTATTCAGAATACCCACACCATACTGATATGTGTGCAACTCTCTACCACCATGTTCTTACTGTCTGCAGCTCTCGTTTGCTCTGCCCATGAAGATTTTAGCAATATATTCTTGATTTCCCATACACAAGAACATGCCAAATGTTTTCATCAAGTTTGTCTTCAAAGGTTAAGTCTCCTTCCTCCTGCAAATGTTCTCTTTGTATGTTGGAGATTAAACCACATACACCACAGTACACATGCATTGCATCCATATATATATATATTGGTACAAAGGCCTTTTGTAGCTTTCTAGACATTGGACTCTTAAGTCTGATCAGCCCCAGGCAGCATGGCCAGTAGTCAGGGATGATAGCAACTGAAGGGCACATGATTTCCCCATCTCTGCCTTAAAGAGATTCAGCCGAAAAGAAGAAAAAGGAGGAAAGGGCAAAACAAATAGGCTATGATGAGAGCATTTACTTCAACAACAATCTTTCTATGGATTGGGAATAAGATTCACAGTTTAGGGGCAAGTGGCCCAGGCAAGCATTTAAAGGAGGGTAGAACATGCTTCAGAGAGCAGTTTGGTTTCAGGCAATGGCTGGGTGGGTGGGGTGAGCCGGGAGAGGAGGGGATTGAGCAAGCTGTGAAATGATAGGTGAGGAGATGGGTGAGGTGTAAAGCGAGGGGCTGTCAGGGGCGGTGGAAGATTTGGCAAAGGGATAGATGCGGTTGGCAAGCATGGACCCTTGTAGATTGTCATAGATTCACAATTTAAATATGAGCACAATTACAATAACTCTGGAGTGGGGAACCCTTTTAGCCTGGAGGGATCTTTCCATCGCTTACCGAACCCAATTTGAATCCTTGCGTCTCAGAACTTGCGTCTTGAAGCTTTGCCACTTAACCTAAGGGGCTGTGAGGAAAGTACTACAGATACTTGCAGCCTCACTGAAAACATGCATGAGGTGTGATGTGTTAAGCACAGCAACAGTGAAGGACTAGCACAGCAGCCACAAACACCTCTGATCCAGTTTCACTTCAGCCACGAATTTACTAAGGGCACTCAGGGGACCCTTGAACTGCAATTGGGGACAATACGACAGGGAGTTGAAAATATTACCATAATGTATGTGCAGTGCTTGGAATGCTACAAATGTATTATATTCGACACTAGGCGTTGATGTTATCAAAGTAGTGAGTCATCATGAGCAAACTACATAATAGTAGTAAACAGAAGTCCTAACCTTTATACTTATTTACCAGATTCCCTTCCTGCCGAAGGAACCCTGTCTGTAACGCTAGGAATATATAACACTAAAATCCTTACCAAGGAGATGTCCGAAATCTCTTTAAAATTGCATGGATAAAACAATTGAAACCAGGCCATAAATCTGTTTGATCTACATCCCCTCCATGAAGAAGCTGTGGTTATAAGTATATATAAATGTGTGTGTGCGTTCTTGCCCCCTGCCCCCAAGCAGTTCACAGACAAACAACTAACTTACAAAAACAGGGAAATCATAAAACATGTCTGAGGATCAAAAAGACCCCTGCATTGCAGGGGGTTGGACTAGATGACCCTCATGGTCCCATCAAACTCTATAGTTGTATGATCAGACAGCGTCAAAGGCATGTTTAAATAAAACCATGTTAACAATCTTTCAGAAGACCAGGGGCTTAGGTGCCACCTCTGAGAAGACCCTGTCCCACACATTACAGCACATACAATACGTGGAACGGAGGATCCCCACAACATTTCAACAGGTGCATGCAGGCAGTCCTTCAGATATTCTGGACCCAAACCATACAGGGCACAACTGACACATTGAATAGGGTTCTGAAACACATGGCAAGCAAAAGGCAACCACAGAATGTACTACAATACAATAACCAAAGCATGTGATACAGCTATGTAATTAACTATCCCTTCCCTTTTCCCATTCCTGACTTAATTTTTATGTGTGTACACATTAAACAAATTCCACAGCAGTCCTTTCTATGCAAACTACAATTTTTAAAATACCCTCCAAGTTTCAGCAACTTGCCTGCTCCTGAAATAATTAGACAGAGGCAGAAGATGCAAAACGATTTAAGATGCTCACGTGCAAATTATCAGCTACAACTCAAAAGATACGATGTTGACTATAAGTGAAGAAGGATGGTCTAGAATGGTGGTGGGCTGACCATCTCCATCAACTGGCGGCTGGCCAAGATAGTTGCATGGCGTTTAATGATAGCCAGACACAAGTAAATCAGATGAGGCATTTGGCTGGTGGAAGGAGACGAAAAATGACGTGGTCTGACAAAGTGGTTTTGTGGGATGAAGGTAGACTTTAATGAATGGCACATGTCCAGGGAGTGCCATGCCTTTTTGGAGGCGTGAACTGGAGATGGGCAGAAGGATGGAAGAATGAGCTCTTCTTGCTGGCAGTGGATTTGGGAGAGTACCTTAGGTAGGAAAGATGGACTAATATGAGGAATCACTCTATCTCTATGGAAGATGCAACAATGCTGCACTACTGAATGTCCTGAGCATACTATGCCCAAGGAGGACAAACAGCTGGTGGTTTAATTCTTTACTGACAGAGCCAGCTAAGATGCAGCAAACACACAAAACACACGCTTCTGGTGGCTAAGTAGCTGGCTTGCACTCTGAGCTAGACGGTTGGAGCAACAGCACGGCCATGCCCCCCCCCCAACTTAAGTACCCATACCTGACAACATGCACACAAGCAGCCTGCAACCTCTCCTATATGCAAGTTGCCTCTTCCAACACCTCCTGGTCCTTGGGAGCAGCGGGGAAGAGGATGGAGGAAATTCTACCAGCCCCCCGCAGCTCAGGAACAGTCTCCTCCTCTACTCCTACTGCGTTCTGCAAAGTAATGAGTCTTTAAACACTCTATATAACTCTTGACTTCTGATTCACCACTCCACTCATCATCACTGTCCTTGTAAGTCTGATGGTCAGAGTCAAGGTCTTCGGAGGAAGTGGAACTCATGGGTTGGGGTCGAGTTCCCCTATCCTGAAGCTCAGGGGAAGCAAGGCCTCTGGACTGGGACTGAGGACCTTTGTGGGGACATTTGATACTTGAAATATTTGATATTTCGTCTGAGACGGAGCTTGTTCTTGTCTAGCGCTGGGTGTACTTTGCAGAGGTGCAATAGAGTGCCTAGGAGCTTCAGAGATGCTGTGGGCATAACCCACCTCTCTTGCTACACTAGTAGAGCCTCCTTGAGGCAGCGTAATAGATCTGGGCAAGTTATCAGGAGCCAAATAAGCAGTGCTCTCAACCTGGGTAGGACAGCTGCTGGATTGCTCTGGGAGACGTGTGGATGGCAGTCTGAGCTTCCTGCATTACATACCCTGGAGGAGATGGGGAAAGTACGGCAATTTCTGTGGAAGAAGAGCTGCCTTGATACTGATCTGAAGGCTGCCTTATTGGTTCCTTTCTTCATCAGACTCTGCTTCTCCTATCTCCCTTCATTGAGAGTGCTCATCCAGCAATGCAGGGGTTACGCCACCTGAGGACCTTCTTTGTAAATCATCCCCTATTGTAAAGAGATCAATACATGGTAGGGGAGAAGTCAGAGGGACACCTGAACTGGCCCTCAGACCTATCATTAAGGATTTTGCTTAATGGGAGGGAGGGAGACTCTCTTCTCCCCAAGTCCAAAATGGCAGGTGGACACTATTGTTTTTATCGCTTGAAGAACTTGCAAGAGGACCAAGCCCTGGTTTGCAAGGCTTGGAAGTTTGGCTGCTGTTAGCCGCTGCTTAAGGGTGGAAGTAAGACTTTATAAGAGCTTTCCATATGTTAAAACACAATTTAATGCTGCAGAGCAGGCAGGAAAAGGTGCAGCATTTGAAGGGCAAATATAGCATTAAGGAAGTGTTTGTGGGGGGAGCTCAAATGGAACAAAGAGGAAGAATAAAGGGAAAAACACAGGCAGAGGGGGGACAAGAAGGGGCTCTAAACTAGGCAGGGGGGGGGGGGGGAGGACATAGAGGAACAAAGGCCCAGAATGGGAAAAGGCTGAGGGGAAAAGACGTGAGAGACAGACGTTTTTCTAAATGGTTATAAACGGATGCAACACAGACAAAAGGAGGCGAAATATGAAAACAAGGAGAACCACAGGCCTGAAAGTTGAAGAGGAGTAGCCAGGAGTCTCGGGGAAAAACAACTGCTTTCTGTGAGGCAAAGATAAAAAAATACTGGCTCAAGGTGTGCGGGGAGGAGCCAAGATGGAAGTTTCCTCTTTGTTTATTTAAGCTTGAAATGTTGACTATTGACCACCAGATGGTGCCCGATTCCCAATCAGGCTACAGCTTCTCTCAGGATCTCAGAAATAAAGGGATCTCCACATCATGTACAAAGGACTAAGGAAGATAGACCTCCCAACGTTATCCAAAACTGTACAGGGCTTTAAAAAGATACAAACAAGCACAATGGGGTATGTTTGGGATCGGACCACCAGCCAGGAGAGTTGTAGACCACAAGGGTCTTCGGGTGCAACCTCTTGCAATGCAGGCATCTTTTGCACAACGTGGAGCTTGAACCCGTGACTCAGATATTAAGAGTCTCATGCTAACCCAGTGTTGCAGCATTGCTGTAAGCTGCCCAGAGTGGCTGGGGAAACCCAGCCAGATGGGTGGGGTATAAATAATAAAATTATTATTATTGGTGGTAGTAGTAGTGTAAGATGTAAGACGTATGGAAGTGAGAGCTGGACCATAAAGAAGGCTGATTGCTGAAAAATTGATGCTTTTGAATTCTGGTGCTGGAGGAGACTCTTGAGAGTCCCATGGACTGCAAGAAGATCAAACCTATCCACTCTGAAGGCAATAAGCCCTGAGTGCTCACTGGAAGGACAGATCCTGAAGCTGAGGCTCCAATACTTTGGCCACCTCATGAGAAGAGAAGACTCCCTGGAAAAGACCCTGATGTTGGGAAAGATGGAGGGCACAAGGAGAAGGGGATGATAGAGGGCGAGATGGTTGGGCAGTGTTCTCGAAGCTAGCAGCATGAGTCTGACCAAACTGCGGGAAGCAGTGGAAGACAGAAGTGCCTGGCGTCCTCTGGTCCATGGGGTAACGAAGAGTCGGACACGACTAAACAACAACAGTAGTAGTAAGAAATGTTCCAGTGTCTGGTCCCTGCTTGTAATCTAGAAGCAGCACTTTGGACTAAGTGCACTTATCAAATGGTAGCCCAATGTATAAAACAGAACTCAAACCTGAATGCTACTAGGGTGTGGAGAGCCAGGCTCTCTCTGCCCAGAAGCTGTTGGACCTGCACACCTTTCTAAACTGTGACCTCATGCCAGCTTTGTTTGGCCACATCCATGAGCCCTACTAAACTGTGAATTATTCTTCTGAAAGTAACACCATCTAGAACTGGCTGACCACCACATCCTTAAACAGATGAGCGCTTCTATCTGCGTAGTTGCTTGCAGGGGATATTTTTAAGGGCAATTTGTCATTGAAATTTTACTTAGCATTGATCCAGAGTGTATTCCAGTGTATAGTTAGCAGAGTAAAAACTTAAACACACTGCAGGGTTCTCGAAAGATAGACCAGAGGCAATTGTATTTCATCCAGCAGAGCTTTACTGCTACTGAAGGCAAATGGTCACAAACCCAATGTATTCAGGATTGGCACTGTCCATAAGAAATCCAGTTGCAGCAGACTTCACTTAAACTTACAATAATTTATAATACAGTCATACCTCGGGTTACAGACGCTTCAGGTTGCATGTTTTCGGGTTACGGATGCGCCGAAACCTGGAAGTACCGGAACGGGTTACTTCTGGGTTTTGGCGCTCACGCATGCACAGAAACACTAAATCACACATGTGCAGAAGCGTGGAATCGTGACCTGTGCATGCGCAAATGTGGCGCTGCAGGTTGCAAACACTGCAGGTTGCGAACGTGCCTTCTGCACGGATCACGTTCATAACCCAAGCATCCACTGTAAGTCTAAACCAGGCTTCCTCAACCTCGGCCCTCCAGATGTTTTGAGACTACAATCCCAATCATCCCTGACCACTGGTCCTGCTAGCTAGGGACCATGGGAGTTGTAGGCCAAAAACATCTGGAGGGCCGAGGTTGAGGAAGCCTGGTCTAAACCTTAACGCTAATCATACTATGTGCAGAACACCACACCAGAAGGAAAAGAGATAGAGAAAGTGAAACCCAGACTCCCTCTGGCCTTACTTTAATCGTCAACATGCCCTTGACAGAGAGAGATAAGAGAACCAGTTTAAGCCAGCTGTACTCTGTTTCTCTGAAGGAATAACCAGAACATCATGAACCTTATGCTTGTTTCTTTCACCAGAGAAGCATCCAGGACCTTCTTGAATTACAGTGGTACCTCGGGTTAAGAACTTAATTCGTTCTGGAGGTCCGTTCTTAACCTGAAACTGTTCTTAACCTGAGGTACCACTTTAGCTAATGGGGCCTCCTGCTGCCACCACACGATTTCTGTTCTCATCCTGAAGCAAAGTTCTTAACCCGAGGTACTATTTCTGGGTTAGCAGAGTCTGCAACCTGAAGCGTCCGAGGTACCACTGTAATTGGAACAGGAAAGATCTCTACACATCAGATCAATACTTTCTGCACTAAGAAATGCAAACTGACAGTTTGTAAGGGCGATTAGTGTGAAAGGCAGAAAGTGCTGCCCCATGGTGTACACAGGCTCCAGAAACATGGGCAGCAAGGGAGCTGCGTCAACAGCTGTGCCATGCTTGCCTTCCTGCCTGAGAACGTGAGAAATTACACCTACAGCAAGTGCAAGCTGGTTGCCTTGCAGGAAGAGGTGGTCCACCAACTGGAGGCCCACCTATTGACCCTTCGAATCATCAGGCAAAATGAGGAATTTCTTGAGAGAGCAGAGTGGACTGTCCTGAACCAGTGACATGGGGGTGGGGTGCCTCTAGGGAGGAGGAAGATTGCCCAATGCAGGAGAGAAATCTCTGGAGGAATATGACACACAGAAACATGACTGTCAGGAGTCATGTTGTGAGACTGGAACTGCAAAATTGACCTTCTTGGACACTGCTTCTGAGCCAGAAGAGCAAGGGCAGCCATTGCTGACCTCAGAATACACCCAAGTGGCTGTGAAAGGGGCCGTGTACAGAATGATTCCTGCCACCCCCCAAAGGAGGAAGAGATGTCTGTTGGTGGTAGGTGGCTCCCTACTGACAGGTGAGCTGAGATTTAAGAAGGGCATGGATACGAAATGGAAGAAAGGGGAAATCACGAAGTAAGAGCAGCCAACAGTTGCAGGCTAAAGCTCAGAATGAGATCTTGTTTGCAAGAGAGGTTAAAAATAATAAATAATTATTATTATATTAAATAAATAAATAAAAATAATCTCCCCCGGCGATGCTCAAACCAAAAGGGAAGAACATGGAAGTAGTAGGTCCTCTGTGGGAAGACAGAGAAATGCTGCTGGATGACAAGAGAGAAGGTGGAACTGCTCAACACCAACTTTACCTCCATCTTCACCTAAAAGGAAAGCAGTGCTCAACCTGCTGATAACAGAATAACCGATGCAAGGAGGGAGTTGTAGCCCAAGATAGGAAAAGAGGTGGCAAGGGAACTCCTAGTAAAGATAAAGGGACCCCTGACCATTAGGTCCAGTCGTGGCCGACTCTGGGGTTGCGGCGCTCATCTCGCTTTATTGGCCGAGGGAGCCGGCGTACAGCTTCTGGGTCATGTGGCCAGCATGACTAAGCTGCTTCTGGTGAAACCAGAGCAGCGCACAGAAATGCTGTTTACCTTCCCGCCAGAGTGGTACCTATTTATCTACTTGCACTTTGACATGCTTTCAAACTGCTATGTTGGCAGGAGCAGGGACTGAACAACGGGAGGTCACCCTGTCGCAGGGATTTGAACCGCCGACCTTCTGATTGGCAAGTCCTAGGCTCTGTGGTTTAACCCATAGCACCACCCGCGTCCCATGTAAGGGAACTCCTAGCTACTTTAAATTCATTCTTATCTCCAGGGTCTGATGAGCTGCACCCAAGGGTACTAAAGGAGTTTACAGATGTAATCTCCGAGCCTGTCTATAATCTTTTATAATTCTTAGAGAACAGGTGAGGTCCCTCCAGACTGGAGGTGGGCAAATATTGTCCCCATCTTCAAAAAGGGGAGGGAGAAGACCCAAGTAACTACCAGCTGGTCAGCTTGATATCAGTAAAGATCCTAGAACAAATAATTAAAAAGCCAGTCTGGTGAGCACTTAGAAAAGGATGGTGTGATTACTAAGACCCATCTTGTGTTTCTCAACAAGTCATGCCAGAGTTACAAGCTTGGTAGATTAGGGGAATGCCATGGACATGGTGTATTTTGATTTCAACAAGGCTTTTGCTAAATCCCCCATTACATTTTTGTGAGGAAGCTGGTAAAATATGAGCTAGACAAGGTAACTGTTAGGTGGATTTGTTGCTGGTTGACTGGCCGAACCCAAAGAGTGCTCACTAATGGTTCCTTATCATGCTGGAAAAAGTGACAAGTGGGGAGCCACAGGGTTCTGCTCTGGGCCTGTTGTTGTTCAACGTCTTTCTAAATGACCTAAAGTAATTGAGGGGATGCTCATCAAATCTGCAGACTTGGGGCGGTAGCTAATGTCACAGAAGTCTGAATCAGGATTCAAGATGACCGTAACAGTCTGGAGAACTGGGCACAAACTAACAAAATGAATTTCAACAAGGATAAATGTAAGGTTCTGCACTCAGGCAATGCACGAATATAAGATGGGGGACACTGAAAGCTGCAAAGATAGAAACTGCAGGTGCACCGTGCCTAAAACTGAGGGTAGTCTGTGTCCCCTTATGCCAGTGCAATAAAATAATTTGTCCACAAAATATTGGATGTCTGTATGTATGCCATCTGCCATGAATGCTTTAGTTGAGATTCCTGCATTTCAGGAGGTTTAACTACATGGAGATTCCCTTCCAACTCTACAATTCTATGATTCTAGGTGCATTCTTCTGGGGAGGGGGTCCATAGCTCTCATCATCAAAGGGGTTCGCAGTGCAAAAAGTTAAGAATGATTGCCTTATGCCTACTGATAAGATAAAATCCAGAAACGGGGCTAGTGACCAGCACAAGCCCATTCACAAGCAGGGCTGGGCTTTGGAGGTGATGTCTATTAGATTCAGCACAATTCAGAAGAGATTAAAAGTACTGGTTTTAATGATAATACACAGCTATAAACAACACAGAATTTCTTTAGCTAAGTCAAGACATCTATCGTTCTGTTAAAAATAATAATTGCAATTCTGAGCTAAGCAGCCCTTATCACAGTGGTTCTCAAAGGGTGTCGCAGGAGAGGGTGGCAGGTGTGATACAAAGATTCCAGGACAATCAAAGAAACATTTCAGTGGAGCATAGTATCAAAATATTTTTCTTAATTTACAGAATATGGATAGATATCCTTTCAAAGCCAAGCACTGCTAGGAGTTGTCTCTTTTTATTTTCCAATGTATTTCTTAGCAATAAAAAAATTCGGCAAGCAAATTTTTATTCTGAAAGTGTGGCCGAGGAAAAAAAAGTTTGAGAAACCACTGCACTGTTTTATACAGAGAAAGCAATCGGGCTTCCAGACAGGGCTTGCTTTTTAGAAAACCATAACAAGAGCTTATAATTCAACAAACATAATTTTACCGTTACCTCTTAAGATGCTGCTCCAAGTCCAAAAACACTTTCATGACTATTCAGTGGAGGACTTGTCCCTGGAGAACTGACAGTTACATCAATCTCTATTTTGTGTCCATTGGCTAAGTGGCTGTACATCCAGACAGCAAAATAAACATGTAAGCATGAATGCATTTAGGATTAGAGGTTATCATACAAATTGAATCTGGCAGTGCCTTATTTTAAAAGGAATCTTTTTAAAAAATGCCTGCTAGATGCTTCTGTTCAAAATTTGCCGGTTACGGCCAGCAGAAAGAAGGAAAAGTAATGCCATCCCAGAGCTTGAGATCACGTGTTACCCTCTTACATAAAGCATCAAGAGAGATTAAAAATCTTCCTGATCAGCATTCCACCTCAGCAGTTACATCCAGCAATTTTCCTGAACTCCAGTTCTGATGAATCACTCTTCTCAGCATCAAAGACGCACGCTGATTGTCCCTGCTTGCGTTATTTCACAGAAAAGGGTTTTCAGTTGGACTGATCTCTCGCCGACGTGTTTTAGTAGGGCCAACAAAAGCTCTCCTGCCCTCATTTCAAAACAATCTAGTTGCTCAATTCTCCTTTTCTGAAACACAGAAAGCTGGAACAGGGAGGCGACAGACAGCTGAACTATCAATCCCGCATTACTGGAAGAGAGAAAGATGAATCTCCCCATTGTTTCTCAGAACTCCCATTTAGCTCAAGGACAACCACAAGGACAGGATTAATTAGAAAAACCCTTCCTCACCAACTTTTATTGTCTGGTCATTAGCAGACACTGCCGTAAAGCTCTTTCAGGGGCTTTGGTTGGGAAGGAGCGTACGACATTAAGAAGCTTAACGGTAATAATAATAAGCAATGCCAATTATACTCTCTTCCGGACAGAGAGTATCGTATCAGCTCAGTGAAACTAATGCAAGAGCATTCGCATTCTAAGACAGTTCTTTCAATGCAGCTTTCTGTTGGCATTGTTGTTTTTTAAATTTAACTTGATAACCCAACTAACTAGTCATTGCGGTTAACATTCATTTTCTTCATGGAGTACTGCAGATCTGTGGGGATATTGATAAGAACATCATATAGGCTTGTTCTTCAGTTTGCAAGTTGATGCCAAATTATATTTGCCTCTCTCCCCTGGAGGTCCTTGCACTGTGATTTGGAAGAAACAGCAAATAACCCAGAGAAGGGAAATTTTCAACACTGTGTATGTAGCTTACTGATTTCCCCCTGCTACGGTTGGCAGGGACAGAGGTCTGCCTAATAATAATAATATTAATAATAATAATCATTGTACTCTGGCCATCTGACTGGGTTGCCCCACCCATTCTGGGTGGCTTCCAACGTATATGAAAACAACCACCAGACCAAATATATCAGTTGGAAAATGGGTCTGTGTTTATAGTGTTTATTATATATTATAATTCACTAACTGTTAGTAGCCCAAAACAGAAAGCTTTAACTCTTAGAAATGGGTTCACTAAAGGCTGTAACACTAAACATAAGAAGGATTAGTGATCTGATAAAAAAGAAACACTCAGAATGTGTGTGTGTGTGTGTGTGTGTGTGTGTGTGCAATGAAACCACAAATTGCCTTTTTACAAGAGATACACAAACCAGCTATAGAAAGCAAAGTCCTCAGTGCTAGTTGGTTTCAACATCAATTGACGCCACCAGGTTCAAAGGCAGGGGATGGCAGTCATTTTTGACAAAAGGAATAAACTTTAAAATCCACTAGATACTGAAAGACAATAATAGTACAGCTAATTAAAGGGACAATGAATGGCAACTAAAAAAAATAAATGAAGCAACTTGGCTTTATTCAAAAGGTGTAATGTAAATACACTGAATTTGATGAGGGAGGAGCTATACTGGGGGGGCGACTTCAACTTTAATGTACGAGGGCGCCACCTGGAGGAACTTTTTAAAAAATAAAGACAAAAAAACCACAAGACACGTACAAATTACTTCTCAGAATTTGCCCCCTTTTGTTCTATATTATATACCTTGCAATCCCCAAATATATTTTTTTAAAGAAAGTTTACCTATGCTATCATCTCTGGGTTGTTGTTGTTTTTTGATGAAAAAAAATCAAGGAAACATTTTTATCATACATGGTCTGCCTATATAATGACCACTCTAAGATTGTCCCCAAACCATTCAAAGATCACCAGAATTTAGATTTTTTTCAGCCAATCTCTCTGATTAATCAGGATGATAAACCATTTACGTCAGTGCTTGTCAACAAAATTAAGGTGTTTTCACACAAACTAACAAAGCTGGTTTTGTCCCCTGTTGAAACATCACTGAACCAATTAGAAAACATTTAAACAAAATTGAACGGAGTAAACAGATAGTAGTCAAGAGCTTAGGATTTCCTCAAGGCCTCTGACGGCCTGGAAGGGGACTTCTTGCTGGCTGTCCTATCTAAAATGCAATTTGCCCCAAGATGCATACACATTTTGAAACAAACATACTCCGAAGTTTTGGCCACAGTAAGAACAAACAATATAAATTCATCCCTAGAGAGGATTTGACAGGGGACAAAGCAAGGCTCTCCCCTTTTGTTCATCCTAGCTTTAGAACCATTAGTTATATTCCTCAGAACAATGCTGGACATCAAGGGAACTGGAAAACAAAACTATAAGACTGGACTATTTGCTGACGATTTAATGGTAAGGACACCTGAACCTTTGAACACGGAAGCAGCAATAGTTCAAAAGCTTAACACCTCTGCAACATGATCTAGCCTGCAGATGAATCCAAAACGCATTCACAGAACTCAAAAAGGCATTAGACTCTATCACACAAAGCTTATATGTTGGGGAATATATAGAACAAGAAAACCTTAACGGACTCTGTTCACAAACCTATCCCCCTATATGGCAGCCAATTCTTCAAAATTTGAAAAGAAAGAAAGAAAAGAAAAAGAGAAAAACCCATTTTACCCTCCCAGAGAGATTAGCAATGGTAAAAATGGTGATCCTACCAAAACCACTTTTTTCCTATTCCAATCACTCCAAATTTGGATCTCACTGAATGAGATATGAAAGTGGCAGAAAAAAACAAATTCGTCAATTTTGTTTCTGCAAAAGACCCAGAATAAATGCCAAACTCCCATCCCTCCCAACGGTGGAAGGGGGCTTGAGCACCCCAAACCTTGAAATATATTTTATCGCTAACCAGGTAAGACATATCATTCCTTTTATTTTTAATGATACCTCTAGACTTCATCTCAGTGACTTGAGTTTTGTTGTGCGATGTGATTAACATTTCTTTCACGTATGATCCCTTCTTCACCCAGGAGGGTTTTTGTGAGGTGCAAGATAAGCTCAGCTTCATTGTCAAGACCAAGGTTGTGGGTTTCCTTTGAAACTATTGCTCATTTTTCTCCCCTTTAGATCATACACTTCAAAACTAGTGACAAAATTTAAATTGACCTATAGGTGGCACTAATTGATAGATTACACATACGAATCAAGGGGGGGGGGGGCTGATTTGGAGTCCTACTTTTCAGTATCACTCAGTCTTTTCAATTAAAGCATACATTCACTTTCTATTTTGGAAACCACTCCTTTCCGTCCTATTGTAGACCTCCTGTACTCCTCCTTTGTACACAGAGAATATATCACCCAATTCAAACCACTCAGTGATCTCCAACCTAGCTCTCGTTTTATTTTTCATTAATGACCCCGTTGACAGTAATATCATTAAAGAAGCATCCCTAATTAGAATTAAGTGAATCCAGAGAGAATCCTCAGATCTTCAGAGATTTCACTACTCTGCAGACAGTGAAATAAGTGATGTCCTGTCTAAAATACTGAGGATCGGTACTTTTTAATTTGTTAATTTAAAAGTACGCAATATTTCTATTAAGCAGGTTCTGCTGCAATGGATTACAATTGCACAAGGAACTGTGTTGTTGTTGTTTAGTCGTGTCCGACTCTTCGTGACCCCATGGACCAGAGCACGCCAGGCACTCCTGTCTTCCACTGCCTCCCGCAGTTTGGTCAAACTCATGCTGGTAGCTTCGAGAACACTGTCCAACCATCTCGTCCTCTGTCGTCCCCTTCTCCTTGTGCCCTCCATCTTTCCCAACATCAGGGTCTTTTCCAGGGAGTCTTCTCTTCTCATGAGGTGGCCAAAGTATTGGAGCCTCAGCTTCAGCTTCCTTCCAGTGAGCACTCAGGGCTGATTTCCTTCAGAATGGAGAGGTTTGATCTTCTTGCAGTCCATGGGACTCTCAAGAGTCTCCTCCAGCACAAGAATTCAAAAGCATCAATTCTTTGGCGATCAGCCTTCTTTATGGTCCCGCTCTCACTTCCATACATCACTACGGGGAAAACCACGGCTTTAACTATACGGACCTTTGTTGGCAAGGTAATGTCTCTGCTTTTTAAGATACTGTCTAGGTTTGCCATCGCCTTTCTTCTTTACAAGGAACTGTAGAGTTTTTCTAAACCAGGCCAACAAATAAACCTCAGAAGACAGAGCATATTCTTGCTGCCATTTCACTGCTGTGTGCTATGGGGTTCCAGGCTAGGCTACTTTTAGAATGACTTCAAGCTGCTCTATATATTGGAGAAGCAGGCATCCCTTAGCCGCACACCTGCTTTTTGCTCTTCCAGGTGCAAAACCTGAATCTTTTTTTTGCTCACAGTGGAAGGCACCAGAATCAGCTCATGCAACTCATATCTCACATCTGCATCTTGCAAGAACAATTATGCAGAGTCTTTTTTTAGTCAAGCCGTTGGACGCAACATGTGCAGTTGGAGAGGTGATCATGTGCAGTCGAAAAGGTGGGGGGAACTAGACACACCAGAGGCATCTGTTTAAAAAGTGGGCAAGGTCCTTTGAAGCTATGGACTCAATACTCAGTAATTCCATCAATGAAAACAGATTTCACGGCCTAGGACCCTCGTACCTACGGGACAGCCTCTCCCGGTATGCCCCACGGAGAGCCTCAAGGTCCATATATAGCAACACCCTAGAGGTCCCGGGCCCTAAGGAAGTTAGATTGGCTTCAACCAGAGCCAGGGCCTTTTCAACTCTGGCTCCAGCCTGGTGGAACGCTCTGCCTCATGAGACCAGGGCCCTGCAGGGTCTGATTTCTTTGCGCAGGGCCTGTAAGACAGAGTTGTTCCGCATGGCCTTTGGCTTGGAGCCAATTTGATTCCCTCCCCCTCTTTCTTTTTTCTTTTTCCTTTCTCCTCCTATGATGAGGCTGCATTTTGATATTTTAATGTTTCAGTATTTTAATTGTTGTATTTTAATCTTGTTTTTAAGTTGTATTCATTCAACTTGTTTTTATTATTGCTTGTTAGCCGCCCTGAGCCTTATTATTATTATTTACTTTTGCTTTATTGGAGGAGTGCTACAAGTCCCCTACCAACACAAAAGAGAGAGCACTTCAGCTGGGAATGAGGGGCCAAGGAGATCTCCTTAGTGGGCCAGACAGAGAGCTACTACTAATTATTACATTTCTTTTGGCTTTGCTAACCAAACTCCTCCTTCTACTAGTCAGGCCTTTCAGATCGACCAGAACAATCACTGGCCTTGACTGAATCCAAAACAGACTATCTATTTTTTTTAAAAAAAAGCTTTTTAAAAAGCTTCATTCATTTGTGACTAGATTCTGCAAACAATACAGAGCGGCGGGAACAGACCATCCTGCTGATTGCAGGGCAAACTGAACACAACTGCCACTCTGACTCTAGCTTGGCACTAATAATAATAATAATAATAATAATAATAATTTATTATTTATACCCCGCCCATCTGGCTGAGTCTCCCCAGCCACTCTGGGTGGCTCCCAATCAAATGTTAAAAACAGTACAGCATTAAATATTAAAAACTTCCCTGAACAGGGCTGCCTTCAGATGTCTTTTAAAGAGAAGATAGCTGCTAATTTCCTTCACATCTGATGGGAGGGCGTTCCACAGGGTGGGCGCCACTACCAAGAAGGCCCTCTGTCTGGTTCCCTGTAACCTCACTTCTCGCAATGAGGGAACTGCCAGAAGGCCCTTGGCTCTGGATCTCAGTGTCTGGGCAGAATGACAGGGGTGGAGACGCTCCTTCAGGTATACAGGACCGAGGCCGTATAGGGCTTTAAAGGTCAGCACCAACACTTTGAATTGTGCTTGGAAACGCACTGATCTGGTGCAAAACGTATTGCTACTTTGATGCAGAATGTTGTAGGGTAGATATGTCTCATTTGAAGGTATTTTCAGAAAGCCACATGACCCGGAAGCTGTACGCCGGCTCCCTCGGCCAATAAAGCGAGATGAGCACCACAACCCCAGAGTCGGTCACGACTGGACCTAATGGTCAGGGGTCCCTTTACCTTTAATTTATGATAGTTTTATAACATTGTGCACAAAGTTGTTTTACAACCTTTAATTTTTTTAAAGTTTATTATTATGACTTGTTTAAAAAAACAATAAATATATATATATATTTTTAAAAAGGTGAAGGCGTGGTTGTTAACAATACAAGGTTCGTAATTTCGCAGTGGTAGAAAAAGCACAGCATTGCAATTACGTACCATCTGACATTACTGACATTCTATGTCAAAGCCACTGATGTGGTGGTTTCTAGAAAATCTTTTTGAAATAGTTTTTGCCTCCTCTGGGTTACTGTTGGTGTTTTGTTTTGAACAGGGGGAAGCAGATGCACTTCTAACAGATGCACTTCTTTTATTTTTTAAAACATATGTTTTTATTGTAAGATTTTCCATAAGTAACAAAATTACAATCGGTGTCTCTGTTTTTAAACGGTAGAGTCCTTCCTACAAGTTGTGCCCTCTGACCTCTCGCTCCGCCAGCAAAAATAAGACACCTGTCCATGTGATGTTGACAAAAAAGCTCCACTCATATACTATGCAAAGAATGAAAGTTTAATGTTTCCCACTCCCCACTTTTCCTTCTAATTTTCTCTTTCTCAAGTCCCCCCCCCGTCTTTCCCCCTCAACCCCACATTGCCTACAGCAAAAAAAGTCTCAAACTGACGGTAAGATTTTATTGTCATCTAATACGAATTCCCTTCCTCTTCAGTTGTTAAGAGCTGCAACCAATATGGCAACAAATGATCCATTTCTGCCAAGAGCATCATTAAGATAAAAAGTGATGCAAGCAATTTTTTTGTTCCATCTGCAGAGATGGAACCAACATCTTGCTAGGTCAACCATTAATGAGGCTAGCGTTTGGACTTCTCTCTGCTAGAATAAATTTAATCCACCAAAGCAGATATCAACCTACCTACAATTTTGGTGGACAAATTGAATCTGCCGTTAGCAAAAACACACAAATAAATAGAATTTTTTTGCTGAACATCCTTGGGAGAATTCAGGAAGACTGAATGCAGAGCGAAATAAACTGTGGGTAATCTGTGCCAGAGAAGAGGTCCAGTATTTTTTCACATCCTGCTAAAAAATGAAAACAGATGGCAAGAGGGATATCAGAGAATGCGTCCTGTGGTGTCCATACATCCTTTATTCTCTGAACCAACACAGACCTCTCTGAACCGCTTTGATATTAGCACTTTCTCTCTGATCAATCCATAAAGTATGCATTCAGTTTTCTCTTCCCATTTTCTTTCTTTCGTTTCCCTACGTTGTAACAGTGCTCTCCTAACCATATCTACTCAGAAGTAAGTCTTACTCAATTCATTAGGGGTAACTCCCAGGTAAATAGGGGGACAGAGCTCAGTCTCATATTTTAGCAACAGTACACAAATCTCTTTTGAATTATGGTGCTGGAGGAGACTCTTGAGAGTCCCATGGACTGCAAGAAGATCAAACCGATCCATTCTGAAGGAAATCAGCCCTGAGTGCTCACTGGAAGGACAGATCCTGAAGCTGAGGCTCCAATACTTTGGCCACCTCATGAGAAGAGAAGACTCCCTCGAAAAGACCCTGATGTTGGGGAAGATGGAGGGCACAAGGAGAAGGGGACGACAGAGGACAAGATGGTGGGACAGTGTTCTCGAAGCTACAAACATGAGTTTGACCAAACTGTGGGAGGCAGTGGAAGACAGGAGTGCCTGGCGTGCTCTGGTCCATGGGGTCACGAAGAGTCGGACACAACTAAACAACAACACAAATCTCTCTGCCACCAAAGAGTGAAACTATTACAGGAATTCCGAGTAAAAGGAATACTCGGGAGACAAACTAGATATGCCACCATTCACACCAAAGAGCAGGGATAGCCTAACTTCCGTCGTCCATGCTCTGGTAACCTCTAGGTTAGATTACTGCAATACGTTATACATGGGTCTGCCTCTGAAAATGTTTCGGAAGGTTCAGCTGGTACAGAATTCGGCAGCCAGGCTGCACAAGGCAATTTGAGATTTGGCCCGACTGCCCTGGCTGCCAATTATGTTTCCAGGCCAAATTCAAAGTGCCAGTTTCAACCTCTAAAGTCCTAAATGGCTCAGGACCACAATACCTCCAGCCTGAACCCCGAGATCACCCTCTGAGCCCCTTCTTTGTGTGTCTCCTGCACAGGTCCAGAGGGAAGCAACACGAGAGCGGGGCCTTTGCTGCAGTGGCTCCCCATTTGTGAGATGCTCTCTCTCCAGGGGAGATTCGCCTGGCACCTTGGTTACGTATATTTCGGTGCCAGTCAAAAGCATTCCTCTTTTTCCAGTTCTTTAGCTAATTAAACAATTTATGGCCTCTTAAATTGTAGGGGTGTGTGTGTGTGTGTTAACTGTTTTTGTTTGTTACTGTGTTAAGGATTTTTGTGGTTTTATATTGTAAACCACCCTGTGATCCTTGGATGAAAGTGGTATAGAAGAAATAATTGTAAAAAAAAAACAAAACAATAACAAAAACAGCAGCAGCAACATCAACAACAATAATAATTTGGACAACCCAGATCACAGACCAGGGGCCGGCAATTTTTTTTAGCCGCGGGCCAGTCCACTGTCCCTCAGACCTTGTGGTGGGTCAGAGAAGCGGCACTGGGGGGGGGGGGGAGCTGGAAGGAGAGGCAAGGGGGGCAGGTAGTCCTCCTCCCCACCCCTCACCCCCAGCCGCTGCGCTTATCTTCCCTGGGGCTGCTACCACTGCTGCTGCTGCTGCTGCTTCTTGTGGTTGGCAAAGCAGGCTCATCTGCTCCGCTCTCTGGCCCACAGGAGCACCAGCGGCGGAGGGGAGATGAGTGGCGCGAAAGGGCTGGCTCTGGAGAGGGGCTGCGTAAAATGGCACTCACCCAGCTCCCTTCCTCCTCTAGGCAGGGCGGGGAGAAGCCGGGAGGAGGGAGGGGTATGGAATGGCACGGGGGGAGGGGAATGGCACAGCCCAAACGAACAGAATCAGCACCCCAATCCACGGACAGTCCGCGGGCCGGATCCTGAAGGCAATTGGGCCTGATCCGGCCTGTGGGCCTTAGTTTGCCGACCCGTCACAGACCTTTATAGGAAGTCAGGGAGGAGCTTCAACAACTTGCTCACTGACATGGTCCTGATCCAGATTGGAACAAATGAGAACTTTCCCCTGCTATCATGCATCCAATAAGCAGTTTTCTACACTAAATGAAATACAGTGGTATCTCAGGTTACATACGCTTCAGGTTACATACGCTTCAGGTTACAGACTCCGCTAACCCAGAAATAGTGCTTTAGGTTAAGAACTTTGCTTCAGGATGAGAACAGAAATCGTGCTCCGGCGGCACGGCAGCAGCAGGAGGCCCCATTAGCTAAAGTGGTGCTTCAGGTTAAGAACAGTTTCAGGTTAAGAACGGACCTCTGGAACGAATTAAGTACTTAACCTGAGGTACCACTGTACTTCTTTTTGTGCCTTGGATCTGTCGTGCTATTCTTCACTTTGACTTGATAAAAAATATTGGTGCCAACTGCATTATGTTTCTATAAATCCAAGGGCAGAAGAGCAACGTAGTGGTAGCGACTTGAGCAGCCCTTTTACGTTCCTACAAAAATGTGGTTAAGGACTGCAAACGGGATCTGCAGATTGCGAGCACATGCAACCTGCCCAGTGAGATTTGCTGGAGTTGTCAAAATAATCAGAACGAAGCAGAACTGCCTAAACTTGCCAATTAGTGATGAGCCAACTTATTCTGATGGGGAGCTTTGCTTTCAGTTTCCCTCCCAATTCATTTTGTCAAGTCACCCGCGGTTTAATGAGGTGATCCTATCAATGCTTGGAGGACTTACAGAGCAAAACTGTAGCCGATTCAGTTACTAAATGGGAGGACTCCTGCACTTCCAAAACCACCGGGAGGAATAAAACACCAGTTCTGTGTAGCTGCTCTCAGTCTCTGGCAAACAGGGCCCGTAAACTGGGGCAATTGAGAGGGATTGGTCGAAGAGACAGAACAAACTGAGCTTGTGGCCTTTGGGAGTAAAACTGGTTGCTTATCTAAGCTGTTTGGAGGGTTGCTTGTGTACTTTTGTGTGCGTCATGTTCTGAGGGGGAGGGACTACTGCTGAGAGGAAGTAAGTCGGTGATCTGGTTAGGGTGGAAGTAGCTGCCCCCAGTTCTACATTGCTGGGAGATAGCAAACAGAGGTGTTTGCAAGGGTGTTTAGCAGGGGAGAGCTGGAGTACTGTGTCAGGAGCACACAGGTGCAAGAGACATGGACAGCCAGACCTGCAACACCCATGTTTGTTTGTTTTCCTACCTGTGGAAGCACACAGCTACACCTGCAACAGGTGTCAGCTGGTTCCCCACTGGAAGAGAAAGTACAACTGCCTGATACAGTTGAGCTATCAGGGAAGACGTTCTGGCAGAGCAGAGCAGGCTGTCCTGGGAGGGCAAAAGACGGGGGACGCCTCTAGGGCAGGGGTAGGCAACCTAAGGCCCGGGGGCCGGATGCAGCCCAATCGCCTTCTCAATCCGGCCCGCGGATGGTCCAGGAACCAGCGTGTTTTTACATTAGTAGAATGTGTCCTTTTATTTAAAATGCATCTCTGGGTTATTTGTGGGGCCTGCCTGGTGTTTTTACATGAGTAGAATGTGTGCTTTTATTTAAAATGCATCTCTGGGTTATTTGTGGGGCATAGGAATTTGTTCGTATTTTTTTCCTTCAAAATATAGTCTGGCCCACCACATGGTCTGAGGGATGGTGGACCAACCCACAGCTGAAAAAGGTTGCTGACCCCTGCTCTAGGGAGAAGGAAGATCACCACATGCAAGAGGCGTTAAACAGGTGTAAGAATGCGGCGCATGGAAGCAGGACTGTCGGGAGATGTGCTGTGTCACTGGAGCGGCACAATCCATGCCCTCCCTTTGAACACTGATTCTGGGCCAGAGGAGCAAGGACAGCAGCTGCAGGCCTCAGAGAGCACCAAGGTGGCTACAGACAGTGCAGAGCATGGGATTCCTGTTCAATTCCCTGAGGAGGAAGAGACATGTGGAGGTGCTAGTAGACTCCCTACTGAGGGGGACAGAGACAGCAGTGGGTGGAGGTAAGAGCATGTCCAATGAGGTCTTCCAGGTGCAAATATTCATGATGCGACAGAGAAGTTGCCAAGTCTTATGAAGCCCACTGACCACGAGACCCCTTCTGTTTCATGTGGGTACAAATGATACTGCCACACACAACCTCCAATGTATAGCAAGGGACTATGAGACTCTGGGACAGAATTGATGCTTTTGAATTATGGTGCTGGAGGAGACTCTTGAGAGTCCCATGGACTGCAAGAAGATCAAACCGATCCATTCTGAAGGAAATCAGCCCTGAGTGCTCACTGGAAGGACAGATCCTGAAGCTGGGGCTCCAATACTTTGGCCACCTCAGGAGAAGAGAAGACTCCCTGGAAAAGACCTTGATGTTGGGAAAGATGGAGGGCACAAGGAGAAGGGGACGACAAAGGACGAGATGGTGGGACAGTGTTCTTGAAGCTACCAGCATGAGTTTGACCAAAGTGTGGGAGGCAGTGGAAGACAGGAGTGCCTGGCGTGCTCTGGTCCAGGGGGTCACGAAGAGTCAGACACAACTAAACAACTAAACAACAACATGAGACTCTGGGAAGGAAGCTGAAGAGCCATGGGGCACAGGTTGTCTTTGCATCACTCCTTCCTAAAGTCATCACTAAGGAAGAGAGGGGTGGGGGAAATACTGGAAGTAAACAAGTGGCTGCACTGATCGTGTGGTCAGGAAAGGTTTGGCTTCTTGGACCATGAAGAAGGAGTTCTGGCAAGAGATGGGTTGCACCACACAATAATGTGTTTGCAAAGAGTCTCGCACTCCTGGTCAGGAGGGCTTTGAACTAAATCCTGAAGGGGAGGGAGACAATATTTCAGAGGACGCAGGGACACCAAATATTGGGGACAATATTGATTGTCAGGGACTGGCTGAAGACCGAGGAGTGATGGTTGGATCCTGACAAGTGGGCACTAGAAGAGGGGTTGGAGACCGGCTTGGAAGAAGGAATCGGTGATCGGGGGGTGGGCTGTAACAGCCAGGAGACGAGAGTCAGCCACGTGGGAAGCCCTTGCAGTTGAACACAGTGCCTGGAGACAATCAGTCAGGCCTTGTATCCACTGCAGAATGAGAAATAACTGCTGGAAGGAGCGCAGAAAGAAGAAACCCCATGGCATACCAGCTCCAGCTGCAACAAAACATGTCTCTCCCATACTGGTCACTACAGCCACAGCAAGCGCTGTAACTCTCCCAACAGTTTAGACTTCACACCAAAGGCCCACTCTTCCATTGTCTCCCGAGACGGACAGATACCAACCTATTAAATCCTACTTACAGGGTGGCAGCTATTATATAATAGGCATTACTGAAACCTGGTGGGATGAGACTCATTACTGGAATGCTGTAATTGGAATATATTAATTTAAAAGGGATAGATCAAACAGGGAGGAGCAACAGCAGTATATGAAAACGATGTGTACGCCTGTGTTGAGGTGTTATTGTTCTCTTTAACAATCAAGTGCTATGGTTAGGATCGTGTTATGTAAGGAATGACTAGGGATCTTGCACAAAGTTATCCACAGCTTGTTGTGAACTGCTCTTGTAAACAGCCATGCTGGAGTTTGGTCAATGGAGACTGATCAGGCAGAATGGTGTAAAATGCGGATTAAACAGCCATTGTATCTGCCCAAGTTAGAGAAAACACATTCAAAACCTTACAGAGATAATATTTGACACTACAAAAATGTCATCTGATCAATGCTCAAACATTGCTGCTGTGCTAGATGAGCCAGGGTTCTATACGCGATAGACTTACACTACGGTTTTTGGGGCCTGGATTGCAGTCTTTTAGTCTGTTTGATGTATGCCACAATTGGTTTTACAGTATAACCTATTTTAATAAATTAACAGAATGACCTTTCCCAGCAAGAACTGATTGCATTTCTACTGGTTGCAGATCATCTACTGATTGTTCAAAATTGGAAGGATTTGGATAATTTGCAGCTGTCTACTTGGAGGGACGCGGGTGGCACTGTGGGTTAAACCACAGAGCCTAGGACTTGCCAATCAGAAGGTCGGCAGTTCGAATCCCCGCGACGGGGTGAGCTCCCGTTGCTCGATCCCTGCTCCTGCCAACCTAGCAGTTCAAAAGCACGTCAAAGTGCAAGTAGATAAATAGGTACCGCTCTGGCGGGAAGGTAAGTGGTGTTTCCATGCACTGCTCTGGTTCGCCAGAAGCGGCTTAGTCATGCTGGCCACATGACCCGGAAGCCGTGGGCTGGCTCCCTCGGTCAATAAAGCGAGATGAGCGCCGCAACCCCAGAGTCGGTCACGACTGGACCTAATGGTCAGGGGTCCCTTTACCCTTTACCTTACTTGGAGTTTGGCTCTTATGGAAAAACTGACCAACAGTACTGAATGGACAACAAACAAAAATGATTTTGTAGAAATATGGTGTGGCTCTATAGCGTATGTATCAGGAAAATAATTCCAACATGCAACCTCTGGCCACACATGCCCAACTGTGGCGGGATATATTTGGCTGATGTCCGTACCTTGCTCTCATGTGGGATGTGGAGATGTTTATTGTATGGAGAATTCTCTGTTATGTTGTAAAAACTAAAAACACATTACATTCTTGCTTGTTCAGAAAAACATAAAGAAAAAACATTTAACGGTTCACAGAAACACATGGCATTTACATCAACATGCAAGTTAACCTATGCAGGTTCACCTGTCTGATATATAGGGCAATTGAGGAACATGAACATAAATCAGATTAATTTTCCCTAGCTCTTCTTTACACAGAAACAAACACACACAATTTATTTCCCAGCCTCTGTGTTTTCAGACACAGTATGGAACAGCAGTCCATAAAAGCAGGGCAAGAATAGGTGAATGACTATGTAACTTATGACACCAGACAATTTATTTACTTTTAAAAAACAAAGGGGGCTCAGGAAAATGCTCAGTGATAAGTAAAAAGGAATTGTTTAGGATTTCATGTTTTTAAAAAATCTAACCCCAAGGGAACTTAATGAAGATAAAGATCTTTTCCCCAGTGCAAACATAAACCAGATTTGTTGTACACGAACCATTTGGGCACAAATGTGAAACTTGAAAATTAGGGTATACACTGAATGCAAATCAAGCACTGGTTTTTGTGTGTGTGTTTCTTGGGTTTTCATTCATAAGTAGCAGGGAGATCAAGCTTTGTATTGTTTAGGTAATTGCTATCAGTCCCACAGCTGCATCAGGCTTTTTCAAATGATTTCCAGTAATTCACTTACTATCAGTAACCTTACACATACCGTTGGGAGTACTACCCACGCCATTCATTTCAGAGATGTGGAGAATTTTTTTTTTTTTTTTTGCATATGCCCTCCCACTGAATTATGGCCCCTCACCTTTGTACAAAGAAAAAAAAAGGGGGGGGGAATATTTATATTACACACACACACACACACACACACACACACAGAGAGAGAGAGAGAGGTACATCGGGTTAAGTACTTAATTAGTTCCGGAGGTCCGTACTTAACCTGAAATTGTTCTTAACCTGAAGCACCTGAAGACGTACGACTGTACACACACACACACGCGCACGCACACACCGATAATTTTTAAATCAATCAATCCACAAAAAGGTATCATAAAGGAACTAAAAATATGGGAGGTACTGCAAAACTATAAGGGACTGAGAAAAGATAAAGGGAGAAAGGCATGTAGAAAATAAAAACAAGAACCAAGACAACTAAGAGACTAGAAAAACTACAACATATTTGCACTTGTTCTAAGTAAGACACGCATCTCTCTGCATAACAACTTGCATACAAATCATGAAATTTGCAATGTTGAGTTTCTTCCAGCTTGATTCAGCCTTGAGCACATATTACTATTACATTTTCAAACTTACCGTTTGAAACCGTAGCTACCATGCTCTCTCAGGTGCAACGACGAAAGCCACAAGCTAAGTGGCAACAAGCCACAGAAAGCCACAACACTGCACGACCGGATCTGGTCTTCACAGAACGCAAAGCACAGGCATAGTCCATCTCAACCCCTAACCATAATTCAGAAGTTTTGGCCGTATTTGCCACATTAAAGCTTTGCTTCAAGTGAAGACTTACACTGGATATCCACATTCTACCTGAAGCAGAACGAAGACAGATTTTTGGAGTACAGCCGTACCTTGGAAGTCGAATGGAATCTGTCCATTTGACTTCCAAAACGTTTGGAAACCAAAGCATGGCTTCTGATTGGCTGCATGAAGCTCCTGCATCTAACTGGAAGCACTATTGGACATTCAGCTTCCAAAAGAACATTTGAAAACCGGAACACCCACTTCCGGGTTTTGATCGTTTGGGAGCCAAGGCGTTCAAGATCCAAGGTACGACTGTAGTTTGCCACAATCTCAAGTAAAGGTAAAGGTAAAGGGACCCCTGACCATTAGGTCCAGTCGTGACCGATTCTGGGGTTGCGGTGCTCATCTCACTTTACTGGCTGAGGGAGCCGGCGTACAGCTTCCAGGTCATGTGGCCAGCATGTCTAAGCCGCTTCTGGTGAACCAGAGCAGCGCACGGAAACGCCGTTTACCTTCCTGCCGGAGTGGTACCTATTTATCTACTTGCACTTTGTGGTGCTAGGTTGGCAGGAGCAGGGACCGAGCAACGGGAGCTCACCCCGTCGCGGGGATTCGAACCGCCGACCTTCTGATCGGCAAGTCCTAGGCTCTGTGGTTTAACCCACAGCGCCACCCGTGTCCCTACAACCTCAAGTAGCTTTTTGGCAAATCTTCCTCATGCTAAGCCCTAAATGCTCTTGCAGATGAGCAATACAGAGACATGCAGCATTATGGAATTGCAATGTCCATGACTACTTCACCCCTGTATTCAGTTCCAGTGAGAAGCATCTGAAGGCCTCTACAAAGGTTAGTTGCATCGTGGTGGATGACCGGGGGCTGTATCTGCAGAGCCCTTAAGAGGCATCTTGGTACTGGCACATACCAGCATCTAAGTGTTTCACTATTCACGCACAATGAGCACCCAACCCTCCCTTCACAGATTCCAACCTGCAGCTCATAAATCAAACAGTGAAAAACAACATTCTCAAATGCAATTACTACGTAGACCAGAGTAGCATGCTTTCCAAAACTACGCCTGGAACAGAATCACCAGAGAAGTCGCCCTAAACTCGAAAGCCTGATATAAGGCTGGAATAGCTAAGGAAACAGAGGCTTGTTCAACAGAATTGAAAATGCAACCAAACAGCATGCAAGTATTTGAAATGAGTGAAAGCAAGCTAACAATACCTTTGAGATTTTAGGAAACAAAACTATGGTTTCAGAAAAGCATTTACCAGTTAGAAATACTTTGCACGACCACGTTCAAGGACAGCAATGACAGGAGTGTAAAAACCTTTCAGATCCTACAGTTTCCCCCTAATCTAGCACTATCTGAGCATCACACATTGATGCTTAGGTACACAGGCAGCAACTGCTTAAGGCGTGCCCAATATGAGACCTTGGAAAGCTACTGCCAATCGGGCCTGGGCTTAGATAGCCAAGGAAATGACTGGTAGTAGCTACTCCAGAGCCTGCTAAAAAAATCCCGTTTAGAAAAGCCTGTCCAAATGCTTAAACAGTTAAGGTAATTTTAATCTGTTTTAGTATTTTATCTTTCGTATGTTTTAAAGTTGGGTTGTCAGTTTTTATTTTATTTTACTGTGATATCTTTTGTAAACCACTTTGAGGTTTTTACAATCAAGGTGTGAATAAATAAACATAAAATAAAATATCCAGCGAAATCCTTATTGAATCCTGCTGAGCAAGATCCTTTAATGGAGTCAATGAGCTTTAAACCTGGACTATAATGCATATAAACTATGATTCAGCTATGTCCACCCCATGAATATTAACACATGGAAACAATTTTTTCATATTACAAGTACAGTGGTGCCTTGCAAGACGAAATTAATTCATTCTGCGAGTTTCTTCATCCTGTGGATTTGTCGTCTTGCGAAGCACGGCTATTAACGGCTATTAACGGTACTTAGCGGCTTTAAGAAAAAGCGGCTTTAAGAAAAAGGAAACAAACTCGCAATTAAGAAAAAGGAAACAAACTCGCTATTAACTTAGCGGCTTTAAGAAAAAGGAAACAAACTCGCAAGACGTTTTCGTCTTGCGCAGCAAGCCCATAGGGAAATTCGTCTTGCAAAGCGACTCAAAAAACGGAAAACTCTTTCGTCTTGCGAGTTTTTCGTCTTGCGAGGCATTCGTTTTGCGAGGTACCACTGTAAACCGTATTACAGGCTACTGCAGCCTGTACATACAACAAAACAACAAATCTCAGAATCTGTGTCCCCCCCCCTTCATTTATAAACTAAGGGTTGTATTTCACACTGTATAAGTGATATACTGCTCACACAACTGAACTTGGCCTTCCTCACCCTCTAGGCTCCCAAAAACTGTTCCATATTTTGCGGTTGCATGGGGAAAGGAGAGGGGGATTTCTGTTGCACAAGTAGAAGTCTGTTGCACAAGCAGAACAGCAGCGCTGGATACAACCCCATGTCATATAGTCTTTAAGATGAACCAATAATAAAAGTTCCTTGCGAAAAGTTAGTCAAGTAAATTTTAAGTTCTTCAAATTTATTCTTATTCAACCCCTTATACAAAGCCAAGCACCACCTTCCAAGTTTAAGTGCGCCAAATTGCAAATAAAACCACACAGCTCTACAGGCCAACCAAAAAGCATGTTTTATCTGGCTTTAGATATTTATTAGCAGTAATCCAATTACTCTGGTAGTAATAACCTCTAGTCACCTTGCACAAGTGAGAGCTCATTAAGTATTTTCAAAATGTTGCTTGGAGTAATAAAATAATCTTCCACTCCCAAACAGTGGCAAGCATGAAACACTGCTTAAAACATTACATGCTTTGTCCAGTATTTAATCTTATTTTGGACAATAATAAAAACCATGATGCCATTCGCTTTGGAGACTAAAAATGGGATCCAGGACAGACAGGTTTCTTTAATTCTTCAGCTGTTTTCCATCCTCGCTGTTCTTCCATACAAAGGTCCAAGCCCTCCAGGACTTCAGTTCTGCCTTTACTTATTTATTTCTGGTGGCATTTTCCCCCTAGTTCCAGGAAGAGCAAAACATTTAAGGAAACCTGCTCAGTCATTCTATCAGTATTCTTCAAATTGGATTTAGCAGATTCGCTATTGACTCATTTTATCCCATGTTCTCCGTAACTTCTTCAGATGTTTATCTTCTACAGAGAACTCAAATAAAGTAAGTGATGGTGAAATGCTGCTTTCTTTACATGCAATCAGAAATGCTCCAAAAAATTAATTAATTCTAGCCAGATGGTACACGTCCACTGAAGAGAGAATAGTGTCTTAATTAATATGCACCTGTTCAAGAATGCACATATTCTTGTTCTAAACAGGGGCTGTATAGAAAATGGCACCATGATACTTCAGAAAACAATTTGTTTTGGGCAAGCCTAGCTCTCTAATAGTAACTTAACATCTGAACAGCAGATTTTACATTGGAGATCACAATATTCCCTTGACGTATTTATTTACCACCAGAACAGACTGAGCAAGCTAAGCCATGACTGGGTACACTATTTGAAACAAGAAAATGTCGTGTTATTCCAGTGGATGTACTAGTAATGCAAAGTTACAAACTGAAACATCACATCAGAGATAAATCTGGGAGATAAAAGCTCACAAAACTGGGAATCTCTGCATCTGATAGGAAGTTCAGAAATACTGTTGTTCTTGAAAACAGTGATCATCTCTTGCAGAGAAGAAGGCTTCAAATATTTATACTGTCATCATTCAGAGGATGACCACAATTCCATGTTACTGAAATTTTATTTCACACAAAATTACCTCTCCTATTGATATTCTTCAATCTCTGATCTCTAGCTGTAGCCTCAAAGTGGATTAGTGATCTAATCACACATTCTCTGAATATGATATACTCTTTGATTTACTTGAAGCTGAATTTTATTTCCATGCTTATGTACAGCAGTATAGTTTCGTGAAATGCCAAATTGAAATGCCTGTAAAAAGAGGAGCCACAAGTTCTAGAACCACTGCTAAGCATACAACTGAATACCATATTTTTCACTCTATAAGACGCACCAGACCACAAGACGCACCTAGTTTTTGGAGGAGGAAAACAAGAAAAAAATATTCTGAATCTCAGAAGCCAGAACAGCAAGAGGGATCGCTGCGCAGTGAAAGCAGCAATCCCTCTTGCTGTTCTGGCTTCTAGGATGGCTGCACAGCCTGCACTCTCTCCATAAGACGCACACACATTTCCCCTTACTTTTTAGGAGGGAAAAAGTGAGTCTTACAGAGCAAAAAATACGGTAGTTTGTGTTTTAAAGGCATATCATTATGGCATCCATAATCGTGGATTCTTCTTGCTAAAGGCCTACTACACTGGCAAAGCCACATTGCACTCCTATAGAAGAAGGGTGTTTTGGGAGTGGGGTAAATATAAATCACCAATATAGCTGCAACAATATGTAAAGGGCTACTCTGTCCTTAGAAAATCGCCTCTAGAGCGATTCTGTGGTTTTTGCAATACTGGTAATCAAGTATGTGTTGGCTTACATTATTTTGTCTCACAAACAAAGCATCTTTACCTACCTGCTTGGCTCAGCCAGACCGCCCAGATTTTGCTCTAGACATAATTAACTTTGGCCATGCCTCTTCATGGGCATACTAGTGAGCAATGTTAAGACTCAGTCACTCTGTATCTGTTGAAATATTAGCATTCATTTTAGATCACAAAAAAACAAGGTTACAAAAAAAAACAGAATGAGGGGAAAGAAATCAGAAACAGAAAGGACTAAAGGCCTAGTCCAGATCAAGAAAACACACGAAACATTCCCACAAACTTGAGAGCCAGCATGTTGTAACATGGGGAAAATGTTGCATGTAGGTAATCTGGGTCAAATACTGAATTTTTCGCTCTATAAGACGCACCAGACCATAAGATGCACCTAGTTTTTGGAGGAGGAAAACAAGAAAAAATATATTCTGAATCCCAGAAGACAGAACAGCAAGAGGGATCGCTGTGCAGCGATCCCTCTTGCTGTTCTGGCTTCTGGGATAGCTGTGCAGCCTGCATTCACTCCATAAGACGCACACACATTTCCCCTTACTTTTTTAGGAGGGAAAAAGTGTGTCTTATAGAGCGAAAAATACGGTACTTGTTCACCATAAAACCCACTGTGTGACCTAGGAAAAGCTCTTCTCTCAGCCTAACCAAGGCCTACTGCAAAAATAAAGTGGGACAACCCCACGTATGTCACCATGAGATCTTTTCAGGAAGGCCAAGATATAGATCTAATAAATCAACTATTTGATTTTGGCTCGAGAGTCTGTTAATTATAAAAAATACATTGATTTCTCTGGATCTCTGCTTCATATGCAAATTATTTTGAGTATATAAACCAGAGAAAAAGTAGTTCACTAGCATTTTATGCCTGCACACCTTGTCTTTGGCAAAGTCTAGAAAGCTTGCCAGGATAAATCTGCTACAGAAACACAAAAAGAGCCTGGTGGTGCCTTAAAGACTAACAGATTTGTTGCAGCCTGACGTTTTCTAGACCAAAAGCCGCTTCCTCTGATGCATGTCTGATCCAGAAAAGATCCTGCTACAACAGTCGCTCTTAAAACCTTAAGGAGCCACAAGATTCTTGTTACCGGGGCCATACCAGCTTGTTATCAGGACCATACCAGCTCCCAGGAAGCGATAGGCAAGTGACGCCAGGGCCAAATTTCTCAAAGCTGCCTCCCCACCATAGCCCCATACCCACCCTGCAGGAAAACTGACTCAAGAGGCTGAAACACCTTGCTACTCTTTCCAAATGACACAAAAGCAGTGCGGTGGCAACTACTCATGGAGGTCCCTGTGCAACTAAGAGGGTAAGGATGCCTAAGGAGTAAGTGTGAGAATAGAAGACTTTCCATCATACACTGTTAGGGCTCTCAGGAAATAAAAGGAAGGCTAGCCGAAAAGATCCTTCACAATCCCCATGTTCCTTTGGTCAGTTTTCTGATCGGTCTTTTAAGACGTCCTTCCAATACACACATATACCACCATTCATCGAAAGCCTTTCAGAAACAGGAGCACATCTCTTTATTTCAGAAAAAAACACACAATGAAAAATGGAAGAAGCATTGCTTAAGACCTAGTATACAGTGGAAAGTAAATTTATATAAAGTAAATTGTATATATGCAGCCTCTCACAAAATAAAATTTCCCACCAGCCATTTACTGCTACTGTGCGGGAAACAGGGTACCCATGATAACCCCTTTTGCATCTCCACTGGATGTACCGTATCTTTCGCTCTATAAGACGCACCAGACCACAAGACGCACCTAGTTTTTGGAGGAGAAAAACAAGGGGGAAAAAATTCTGAATCTCAGAAGCCAGAACAGTAAGAGGGTTCACTGCGCAGTGAAAGCAGCAATCCCTCTTGCTGTTCTGGCTTCTGGGATAGCTGCGCAGCCTGCATTCGCTCCATAAGCCGCACACACATTTCCCCTTACTTTTTAGGAGGGAAAAAGGGAGTCTTATAGAGCCAAAAATACGGTAATTGCTGTATACTTATGTAGGAAATGCCTCTGTACCTTGACTTCTGATTTTGTTTTTGTTTTTTCCTGCTCTGCCTGCTTTTGGGGGGCAAGTGAGTTGTAGTTACCTGTTTTGGAATCCTAATAATAATAATAATAATAATAATAATAATAATAATAATAATAAATTCCCACCAGCGACACTAATCAAAATTAAACAACTGGTTCCGCTATGCCTGCCGCCAATGCCTGATCTAAAATTCAAAAACATTAAGTAAATTTGGGGGAGGGAGACAATCACAGAACTCAAAAGGAAAACAGATATGTGGTGCTCATTGTCTAGAAGACTCAGCAAGCACACAATTCACTATTATCTGCAATTAAAGTTAGCCGTACAAGGTCAGTTACTTCCCATGTGTCCTTTGGAAAAAGCAGAATCAAGAGTCCCTTAAGTGGAAGGGTTATATACTAGGATATTAAGCAGGAAAGCCTGTCAACTTTAGCTTTGTAGAGCTAGTTATTTGTTCATGCACGTCAGACGTTACTGTGGGATAACCAGCTTCATATAACCAACATAAAGGTAAAGGGACCCCTGACCATTAGGTCCAGTCGTGACTGACTCTGGGGTTGTGGCGCTCATCTCGCTTTATTGGCCGAGGGAGCCGGTGTACAGCTTCCGGGTCATGTGGCCAGCATGACTATGCCGCTTCTGGCGAACCAGAGCAGTGCACGGGAACGCTGTTTACCTTCCCGCCGGAGCGGTACCTATTTATCTACTTGCACTTTGACGTGCTTTCGAACTGCTAGTTTGGCAGCAGCTGGGACGGAACAACGGGAGCTCACCCCGTCGTGGGGATCTGAACCACCGACCTTCTGATCGGCAAGTCCCAGGCTCTGTGGTTTAACCCGCAGCGCCACCCGCGTCCCATATAACCAACATGCTTAAGTCTAATTAATGCCAGAAGGGGTTAAGACCATAGAGTAAGCTGTCCTGCCAAGTTCAGCTCACCTTGGGAGGGACTAGGTAATCAAGCCTTTGTTCCCCTTCAGTCTACTGGAGGATGAACTCGGCATGTGATTAAGCTGGAGCTAAGCTAAACTGGAGCAACATGGCCCTCACAAGCCATTACTGTGTTCCTATACCAATAATTTCAGAACTTTACCACTTCCTAAGCCAAGTTTTACAATCTATGCAACTTTTCTCCGTGATGTACTGAAAAGCACATGAACCTTACCTTTGGAGAGTTTGTTGGTAAACCATTTTTAACTTAGTAACCTTTGGTTTTTCCTATGCTGAGAGAAGAGGGGACTATTTGGAACTCACTTGGAAAGACATATTTTAAAGGTCTTTAACAGCCTATTTTCCATGCTTTGCTTTGCTGCATATTTTGTGATTTTCAACTTGCATCTTAGCATCCAGGAATTCTCCTTTCATACCTATATATTTTCCTTGAACCAGCAGACACAACATAACTTTACCTTGTACGATGAATAAAGCCTGTAATGAACAGAGATCACCGGGCTATTTGAAAGAGACAATTGTGGCTTCTCCTAGTCTTCCCTCGACCAAAGCATTTCACAAATTTACTTGGATCACAGTACAAAAGGTTACATTCGTTATTAAATATCCATCACGATTATTCTAGATGGTGCAGTTTCTTTTGAACTAAAATTTCCACTACAGTTACACTTGCTGAGCTTCTAATTTTACCAGTTTCAGTTACCTGATCTTTTAAATAAATAAAAATAAGCAGGCAGAAATCTGTAGTTTTTATCAGAAAGCAATGTTTCTCTTCAGAATATGTGTACTAAAACACAAAATCCTCAGTTTGAAAATCCCAAAATACAAATAAGAAAAAGAAAAAAGAAAAAAACATGGAGGGGAAGGAGCAAACTAGGATTTTTCTTTCTTCGTATTTTATATGAGCTTACAATGAACAGGAGTGGGAGTATTAGGACACTCAAAATAGTTCCCCAACCAAAAATGCTATTTTTATGTACTGGAGAAGTCAGTCAATTGTTACAAGGTACCTTTCACGGCCTCTAAAAGGGGCAATCGGCACTACCATTTCTTCTTACATGAAAAAATGTTAAATATTAGTTTTCCCATTGATTATTCCCCACCCCATACTGGTGGGAGGAAATGGGCGGAGGCAATGAGAGGACTCCTCACGCTCCGAAAGGCAAGAGTTATCAATATCCACTCCCTCTTTCAATTCTAGCAGTGCCAATGTTACATACGAAGTACTTTTTTCTTTTACTAACAAGTTCACCAGGTTTGATGTCACCGGTGCTATTTTTCTGGAAAAAGGAGCTGCCGGAACTCACCATGAACACCTCCCTCTTTCTTTTAGAATGGCAGCGGCACCCACCTGAGAGGTACCAATATAATGGCCGTGCACTTCGAAGTCTAAAAGACATCTGAAGGCAGCCCTGTTTAGGTAAGTTTTTAATGACTGATGTTTTAATGTGCCGTATTTTTCCATGTATTAGACGAGGTTTTTTGACTCAAAAATCATTTCAAAAAACAGGGGTCGTCCAATACACGGAGTGTTTCCTGCCCACAACGGGGTGAGCTCCCGTCGCTCGGTCCCTGCTCCTGCCAACCTAGCAGTTCGAAAACACGAAGTGCAAGTAGATAAATAGGTACCGCTCCGGCGGGAAGGTAAACGGCAATTCTGTGCGCTGCTCTGGTTCGCCAGAAGCGGCTTAGTCATGCTGGCCACATGACCCGGAAGCTGTACGGTGGCTCCCTCAGCCAGTAAAGCGAGATGAGCGCCGCAACCCCAGAGTCGGCCATGACTGGACCTAAAGGTCAGGGGTCCATTCACCTTTACCTTTTATTCCTGCCCACAGCTGCATGGGGGGGGGGGGAGAAGCTCAACAACATTGGGCCATCTCCCCACATTTTCTTAAAATTGAGTCGCTAAAAATAGGGGGGTCTTATACATGGGGGCGTCTTATAGACGGAAAAATGCAGTATTTTTAATCTCTAGTTAGAAGCCGCCCAGAGTGGCTGGGGAAACCCAGCCAGATGGGCTGGGTATAAATAATAAATTTATTATACTATTAATTATTATTATTATTATTATTATTAGCCATCTGCAAAGGGGAAGGTGCATCATAATCCATGAACTTCTCTGTTCAATTTTTTCAAATCTCTACTATACCGTTGAAGTATCGCAATATTCCCACTGGGTTTTTTCCAGACACTTGCCTGCCATTAAGTTCCAGATGAAATAATTGACACGGTTATAGTTTGCTTTCTGTTAACAACATGAAGCCAGTGTTTGTTCTCAAACTTAAGCACAGTTTGATACACACACACCTGTAAGGATGTACGGCTGTGTTCCGCTTTGCATTCAAGTTATGGAATGCATCCTTCATGGCAGCCTCTAAAGTCAGGGGAAAGTGTTGTCTGTTGCCTCTGAAGAAGTTTCATTTCTCCACTCATTTCTCCAGTCAGAAGTTAAGAGAGTTTAGCAAATTAGAAGAAACAACTACAAAAGAAAAATGCAGTAGAAACATAAATCCATTTTTATGTGTATGTCGTGGTTTTGGCTCTCACAGTATCCCAGAAACAAAAGATAAAGTCAAGTAGATGTAAAACTCAAACATGCTGTATTTACAGAATACATTAAGATCTATATAACCGAAGCAGCGCACACTGTGGTTGAAAACAAGGTTAAAAAGAAGTGGCACCAGCCAAAGAAATCAGTCTCAATGCAATAAGAATGCAGGCAAATGGGAGAAATGTTTTATTTTATATCAACCTATTTTATATAAAATACCCCCCTGGTACACCCACCTTCAAAACAAAACAAATTATTCCCTTTCAGTAGGAGAGTCGTTTGCTGACTTTTTTCTGGTTCGTTGCTGTACACCCTGGTATCAAACATGTCTGAACACACAAAAGCTGCCTGAACTGACCATAAATACTCATGCGTTGCGGAATATAAAGAATGGAACAACTGCCTCATGTAGCGTTTCCAAAATGAGATTGGCATATTAGGATTTTTGTTTCTTTTGTAAATACCGAGAGACTTTGATCCATTGTTTCTGTCGCCATAATTGCAATGTGCAGAGACACCACAAGAATCATCCTTCAAGGAACCTCAACTCAACCTAGTCATTAGAATACGAAGTGAGCTGGGAAATCCATCTCTAGCAAACCAACAATGGGGGGAAAAGGTGTGGATCACTGAGACAAGAAAACCAGCTAAACAAATATAAGATGGGGGACACCAGGCTTGTCAGTACTACAGGAGAAAGAAATCCAGGGGTCTTAGCAGACCGCAAGCTTAACATGAATCAACAGAGTGATGCAGCAGCAAATAAAGCTACCGTATTTTTTGCTCTATAAGACTCACTTTTTCCCCTCCTAAAAGTAAGGGGAAATGTGTGTGCGTCTTATGGAGCAAATGCAGGCTGCGCAGCTATCCCAGAAGCCAGAACAGCAAGAGGGATCGCTGCTTTCACTGCACAGCTATCCCTCTTGCTGTTCTGGCTTCTGAGATTCAGAATATATTTTTTTTCTTATTTCCCTCCTCCAAAAACTAGGTGTGTCTTGTGGTCTGGTGCGTCTTATAGCGCGAAAAATACGGTAACTGCAATTCTATGCAATCAGCAGAAGTATAGTGAACTGAGCTGGACCCTGAGATCATCTGAGGCCCGTTTTTGAGTGCCACGTCTGCAAGAGGAGGAGCTAATTTTGCAGAAAACAGAATCAGGATTCAAAATGATCTTAACGGACTGGAGAACTGGGCCTAAGCCAATAAAATGAATTTTAATAGGGACAAATGTAAGGTTCTGCACTTAGGCAGGAAGAACCAGATGCAAGAATGTAAGATGGGGGACGCTTCACTTTATACATGTGAAAAGCATCTAGGGGTCTTAGTGTACCACAATCTTAACATGAGCCAACAGTGTGATGAAGAAGCAAAAAAAGCTAATGCTATTCTAGGCTGCATCAATGGAAGTATAGTGTCCAGATCAAGGGAAGTAATAGTACCACTAATTTCTGCCTTTGTCAGACCACACCTGGATATCTGTGTCCAGTTCTGGACATCACAATTTAAGAAGGATATTGACATGCTGGGATGTGTGCTGAAGAAGGCGACCAAGAATATCAATGATCTGGAAACCAAGCCTTATGAGGAATAATTGAAGGAGTTGGGTTTATGTTTAGCCTGGAAAAGAGGAGCCTGAGAGGAGATACGATAGCCTTCTTCCAATATCCAAAGGGCTGTCACAAGGAAGATGGCACAAGCTAATTTTTTCCTGCTCAGCAGGGTAGGACTCAAACCAATGGTTTCAAGTTGCAAGAAAGGAGATTTTGACTAAACATATATCACTGAAACCAAGTATGCTTCCTTTTACCACCAACACAGAACATAGGTGGGAAGAAGCAAGGCATGTTGAGGATTAATTGGTTCTTGAGTATGGTTTTTTTTTTATAGATGTATGGTATTGTTGTTGTTTCACAAGAAAATAAATCTTCTGGAGCATATGTGTTTAAGAGGCAAACTCCAGGTGTGGCAAGTGGCTTTTACACCAAGACCTGGAGACTCTTAAAATACATGCACTTCCCAATTTTCTACATGCATCACTTCCAACACTATGGTAAAGACTGGTTCCAATTCCAGCTTTTAGGAGAGTAGCAGGCAATAGAGAAGGCTGCTACCGAAAATAATTACTCCTAATTGCTGTGCAACTGAAGCTCCCTGGACAACTCCTGAGATGCACAGGCCATCATGTCATCGCTAAAGGTGGAGCTGGGATTACATAATTTACTTTCCTAAATTTCCTGGGTTACAGCCCTGTGATCCCTGGATGAAAGTCAGTATAGAAATTTAATAAAATAAAAATTAACCATCAACTTAGCCAGTGCCCCCCCCAATACCACTACTGCATTTCCACAGGAGAAAAGACCACAAACCAAGAGACTGGATATCAATAACCGTCCAATTGATTATTTCTTTCCAACCCCCTGCTCCACATTGTGAAAACAGCAGCAACAAAACATTGGGGAAACTTGATGCATCTGAAAATCCGTAACTGCATAATTTATAATATAGCGGGGGGGGGGGGGGG
>JAXCMG010000101.1:1210624-1256162 GCA_034642415.1 Podarcis siculus
CGCTGAGCTCAGCGCGTCCAGGCTTCGCGGACCTCTCAGCAAGCAGTGGGAGCGCTCCCACGGCTTGCAGAGAGCTGCCTGTTTGGGGGCTGGGGTCGGGGGAAGCTCGAGCTTCCCCCGCCCCAGCCCCGCGCCTGGGGGGAAAATAACTTTTCCCCTTTATTTCCCCCCCAAAAAACTGGGTGCGCCCTATGGTCCGGTGCGCCCTATGGTGTGAAAAATACGTTATTTTTTTCACAGATGCTATTTTTTTTTATGGGGTGGAGAATTCTTTAACAATCCTCTACACTATACTTTGGCCACCTCATGAGAAGAGAAGACTCCCTGGAAAAGACCCTGATGTTTGGAAAGATGGAGGGCACAAGGAGAAGGGGACGACAGAGGACAAGATGGTTGGACAGTGCTCTCAAAGCTACCAGCATGAGTTTGACCAAACTGTGGGAGGCAATGGAAGACAGGAGTGCCTGGCGTGTTCTGGTCCAGGGGGTCACAAAGAGTCGGACATTTCCTAGGGTAAAATCCCCCTATTTCCTAGGGTAAAATCACTTCATCAGATCTGGCCCTCTTTGAAAAAAGTTTGGGCACCCCTTACTTGAGAAGTAAGAGGCTCCTGGAAATAGAAGGACATGGCCTAAGGTTCGGATGGCTTGGATATTTGCAGTATGACAAAGTTAAATTTAACGTGGACTTTAAATGTTACTTTATTAGAAGTGCCATATTAAGAATCCAGAATAAATATAAACTTGGGTTGTACCAAAAGACACCTTTATGGATTTCATCACGAGAAGTCTTCTACAGAAAAGAGATGAGAGGCAAAGAGAAATGGACAAAATACCAAGAATTATTAGAACTGCATCAAGGAGAATATAAGATGAAAACAAGGGAATGACAAATAGTGGAAGGTTATAATCTGAAGTGGTCTTCTTATATGCAATCAGCAGAGAGGTTTAAATTGGATAACAAGACTTTTGGTACAGAGGATGTAAAGAGGGACTTTGAAATTCAACTGTGTACTGATTATGAACATGTTACTGTGAACACATATAAACTATTGTTGGAATTTGAAACAGAAGAAGTTAATGTATGTTTAAATGGGTAAAAAATTAGTGCAAAACCACAACTGGATACAGCCCGTAGTGTTCTACTACTGATGGCATACTGGGCAGATCAGTATTTTTCAATTTCTGTCAACTGTTAATTTAGCTAATGTGCTGGAATAATTTTTTAAAAGGAGTTCAAAGTTCAAGACAGAAACCTCTGCATGAATGAAGATCTCATGTATACTATGAAATCTCTCTAAAGCATAACTAAATGAAGAAGATTCCCCCATTCAGAGTTTAGCTATTGTTGGATCACAGGCTGCTCAGATCTCCAAAAACTTCACAAGCAGTAAAATTTACAAGTTTAAGACTGATCTGTTTGTATTTTAAAGAAAGTCATACTTGCTGCTTGTAAACTTTAACATGTAGCAGTAACTCCTTTCTCGTGAACACAAACAGGTTGTTTGAGCTATGAATCTATTATTGATGCCTTTCTAAGAATAAAGAGATCCAGTTTGCTTACATAGTCCACACATTTTATTATATGCGACAATTTCAAGGCTGTTGATATTTACAAAGTAATTGTTACTACTTTGCCAGCAGATTTTTTCCTCCAGATTCCTTTAGTTTACTTTGAATAAACTGATAATAGCCCAATTCCCATTTTGTGGTTAAATTTAAGGAATATTTTCCAAATGGCGAAGCAGAAACAGTAAAGATTCTAGCATTATGATCACCAAAATGTCAACAGAAATTTAGGGAACAATAGCAAGAAAAGTATGGTTAGCACCTACCTGAATTACAGATCTGTGTAGTGTGAGTGAGACTGTTTGGATGGGCCTCAAGACCCAATGGTAGAAATAAAGATGTTAAATTATTTTTGTATGCCACAACTGCTGCCCGTATTTTGTTAGCTAAAAAGTGGAAAACCCAAGAATTACCAATGATAGAAGAATGGCAGATGAAGATGATGGATTTTTCGGAGCCAGACGACCTAACCGGAAGAGTCCGCGACCAGAAGGAGGAGGAGTATCAGGAAGAGTGGAATAAATTTAATGATTATCTAGCTAAATTTGTTAAGTCAAATTAACTGAAAACAGCTTGCAGATACTTAATTGGCTTAGGATTTTATTTATGTTAAGTGATGAATTAATATGTTTAATTCCATAAGGTGAAGATTTAAGGATGTTAATGTCTAAGTTAAATTTTATAAGAATTGGGATTTGGAAAACCGTAAAAAGGACATGCAATGAAATTCAACCAAGGGGAAGCGAGGAAGTCACTTAACAGTTAATAAGTGTAATTTTCAATAAGGCAATGATTTATGTTTGTTTGTCTTATGTGTTTGTCCGTTTGTTTACAATATTGTGAAAACTAATTAAAAAGAAAGACCCAGTGGCAGGGAAGAGACCATGGGAAGGAGGCCATGATCCCAGAATTCCTCTGTCTACACACTCATCAAGCAGAAATCAGGCACTAAAACTCAGACAATTATGAATAAAGAAACAATAGCGAGAAGAAAACAAAATTCTCCTTCCCAAAGTAAAACTGTAGCATTAAAAATTTGCCTTGAGGTGGGACTTAAAATTGCATAAACGAGGTAGGGATCGCAGTCAACACATAATACTTTGTCGCAGTTGGTTAACAGAATGTGTCCCCAACAGGCCAACTCACGACTCACACAGATCTACATTTCAGATAGGTGCCAACCATACAATCTCATGAAGTGGGGGGTTTGACTGTTGGGCTGGACAACAGCTAATCCCAACTAGGGCAGGACCCTGACTGCAATTATATGTGACAATTAACACGGAGTTGATAATTGTAACACGTGACCCAGAAGTGTCTTCGGACAGCGTTGGCTCCCGGCCTCTTAAGTGAGATGAGCGCACAACCCTAGAGTCGGACACGACTGGCCCGTACGGGCAGGGGTACCTTTACCTTAGAGGACATTATGCAGATGGCCAGGCAAATGGGTGGTGATGGCTTTGCTGACCTCATCCAGGAAGAAGTGGAAGAAATGGAGTCATAAAGCACACAAATGGTTTGATTGCAGAGTTTGACCCCTCCATGGAACGCAGCTTCACAATCATCCATGGGATTACAGACACTCTTGAGAACGTACAAGGAAATGTTTGATGAGTTCAAGACACAACAGCAGCAGCTGTCAATCATAATGTTCCTCACAAAGAAACCAGCAGCACCAGATGTGCCGAGGAAACCCACCTCCGGATCTGAACCACAGCCAAGCATTCTTCTGGCTACCAGTCAACCCCACACCCTCCTTATATCATCTGCAGCAGCATCCAGCAAGGGGAAGAGGAAAGAAGACTAAGCAGAAGACTTAGAGCCACATCTGTCTCTCACCATTAAGCACAGTGATTTTAAAAATGGTTTTTAATGGTTTTCTGGTTCTTTTTACACATTTCCAGGGGGCATTCTGGCTTTACATGATTTTCTTGATATGTGCGATGATCAGGAACATAACCCCCATGTAAGATGAGAGATACCTGTATAACCAACAGCTGTTGATAGAGCTACACTTAATGGACTTTTTAAAATCCCTTTCAAGCCACCCTAACTAATTGGAGACACATCTTGATGTCAGGAGAGAAAAGCAGGAAGGCAAACAGCACCACACAGCCTGCTCTAGTGAGCTAGGATTGTCCCCTTCTCAGCAGGGTCATCTACCACCAACTGGTCTCTGGGAATTCCTATATTTCATTTAAATAAATTGTTATATGTTATTGATTTTTTTTAATGGTAAAATGCACTGGAATGGTTTCCAGAAAGACAGGGTATAAGTAGCTGTAAAAATAAAATAAAATCTAAAATTTGTGGCAGCAAATTCCATAGCTTGTTTAATGAGGTTCCTTCTGTCTGTCTGCTTCACTTCCCTCCAACAGACCATTTTTTTAGTTTTAATATAGCTGCGTATTCAAATAGCTTATTTCAGTACCTGGCACAGAGGAGTCTCACTGCTGCAATTCTTCCTCCTCCTCCTCCTTAGTTGATAAAGCACTTCAAAATGCTCAGAGTGTGACACATACTTGTTATAACCCTTGCGTAAACCCTGTTAAGGCAAGTCAAGTGTTTTGCAGATGGAGGACTTGCGCCACCAGCGATTGGTTTTCAGAAGCAACATTCTCCAACTGTGGAGGAAGAACATAGCTAGCCTTATCCTCCATCATTTGCCCAATGCTCTTTAAAAGACACCCAAGTTGTGGTTCATCACTACCTCCACAGTTTAACTATGCACAGTGTGAAGATATCCTTTCTTTTTATCTATCCTGGATATCCCAACATGAACCTTCACTGAATGTCAGTGAGTTCTAGAGTTACAAGAGAGGAAGAACAACATTTTTTCTAGCCACCTTCTGCATGCCATGCATAATTTAAGTACTTCTATCATGTCACCTCTTACTTGTCCTTTCCCTGGACTAAAAAGTCCCAAATGCCACAACCTTTCCTCAGAGAGCATCTGCTCAATCCCCTTGATCATTCAGGATGTTGTTTTCTGAACCTTTTCCAACTCCTTTTTGAGGTGAGAACTATATACAGTATTCCAAAGGCAATGGCACCATAGATTTGTAAAATGGCATTAAGGTACAGTGGTACCTTGGTTTACGAACTTAATCCGTTCCAGAAGTCCGTTCTTAAACCAAAGCATTCTTAAACCAAGGCGTGCTTTCCCATAGCAGCGGGGGACTCAATTTACAAATGGAACACACTCAGCACGAAGCGAAACATGTTCTGCTTCCAAGGGAAAGTTCACAAACCAAAACACTACTTCCAGGTTTGCAGCGTTCTTAATCCAAGTTGTTCATAAACTAAGCTGTCCTTAAACCAAGGTATCACTGTATTTGCATTTTATTTTCAATTCCTTTACTAACAATCCCGAGTATGAAATTTGCCTTTTTCACAGCTTTTGCACACTGGGTCAACATCTTAATTGAGCTATCCACTACAACCACAAGGCCTCACTTCTGGTCAGTCACTGCCAGTTCAGACCTCATGAGCATATAATGTGACATTAGCCCCAATATGCATTACTTTTCACTTGTTTACATTAAATTGCCATTGCCATTTTACCACCCATTCACTCAGTTTGGGGAGGTCCTTTCAGAGCTCTTCAACCCAGAACGATTTAGTATAACCACCAAACCCGGCCACTTCACTACTCACCCCTAACTCTAGATCATTTGTGAACAAGTTAAAAAGCACAAGTCCCAGTGCTGATACTTGGGGAGCTCTTTACACCCCCAATTTACATTGGAGAAGCAGCCTCCTTGCTCTCACGGCAACATTTCACAGCCTTGATGTTTATAGCAAAATACCAAATCGAAGAAACAAGTGAAAAGGTTGCCAACTAAATAACAAGCAAAAAATATTCCATTCACAATTTTGGTAGCTGAACTACCTCGCAGGAGTATTGTGAGCAGAAAAGGAGAAAGGTGAAGGCAATGTTCACAGCCTTGAGCGCCAGGGGGGAAACGAAGCTACAAATATACAACAACAATCAACAAACATGTGAAAATTCCTAACTTTCAGCAATATACACAAAATGTTTTGGCCATGTCCTCTTAGGATTCATTATACAGAGGAAAGGGAAAGATGGAATGCACACTATGGACTTCAAGAAAGCTGATTTCAAAATAAGTACGAAACCACTGGGTGAAACCCCATGGTCAGAAATACTCAAAAGAGAAGGGAGTCTAAGATGGATGGGAGCTTTTTAAAAGGTGAGATACTGAAGGGACAATTTCAAACAATTCCAACCAGAAAGAAAAGTGGGGGGCATCAAAAGAAACCAGTGTGGCTGCATATAAGGAGCTTACTATGGATGAGCTGAGATTTAAAAGAATGGAAGGGGCAAATTGCAAAAGAATGAGTGGCCAACATTTGCAGGGAGAAGGTCAGGCAGGCTAAATCTCAAAAATGAGCTCAGGCTTGCAAAAGATGTTAAAAATAATAAAAACGGGTGGGGGAGCTATGCTCAAAGCAAGAGGAAGAATGAACAAGTAGTAGGGCCTCTGCATTAAGAAGATGAAGAAATGCTGTTGAGTGACAGAAAAGTGGAACTGGTCAGTGCCTACTTTGCAATATCTTCACCCAAGAAGAAAGCAGTGCCCAAACTGGTGATAGGAGAATAAATGATGCAAGGAGGGAATTATAGTCCAAGATAGGAAAATAGGTGGTAATCAAACACCGAGCTACTTTAACACTGAGCCTAATTTATCATTTTAATGCTCATTCATTCAGTTTGGAGATATCCTTTTGGAGCACCTCACAGTCTCTTTGAGTTAAAAACTACCCCGAACAACTTGGTGTCATCAGCATACTTTGCTAACTCATCTCCAGGAAAGGCTAGAAAGATGTTCTGTCTCACGCTGCAGACTTGGGTTCAAAAAGCAAATACGCTTCCGGTAAATCTCACTCGCAGTCACAAATGGGCAAGACCAGAACCAAGAACTAGACCAGAATAATAATAATAATAATAAATTTTATTTACATCCCGCCCTCCCCAGCCAAAGCCGGGCTCAGGGCGGCTAACAACAATAAAATAATACAACATTCTAAAATCATTTCATTAAAATTAATTCAACTCAAATTGATGGCAACCATTAGGCTAAAGTTCTGTGAAGATTGCCAAAGGAGGGAGTCAGGCTGTGCCCTGGCCAAAGGCCTGGTGGAACAGCTCTGTCTTGCAGGCCCTGCGGAAAGATGTCAAGTCCCGCAGGGCCCTAGTCTCTTGTGACAGAGCGTTCCACCAGATCGGAGCCACAGCCGAAAAAGCCCTGGCTCTAGTCCTGGCTCTAGTCTAGAATGGTTTTCTTATCTATTTCAAGACATAAGAATAGTTATTCTACATACACTCCTCCCTCCATACCAAATACACCATCAGATACAAACTTCGGAATGGGCAGGTACACAGGGAGGGCACCCCCCCTGCTGCAAAAACCCTCTTTTTGTCATAATTTCCAGTCTTCTCTCCCCACCTCCATGCTCAACCTGTATTCCTAGGGGGGGGGGGGTGATGCAGCAGAATCTAAATAAAGGGGGCAAACCATTATTCAAGCCAGAAAAAATATTATTATGAGAAGAAATGAAAGGCAAAGCAAGAAAAGAGGTGCATCTTTACTGCTAGACCCATTTCACTTTTGAGAAGCAAGATGGCCATTTGAAACCCTTAAATAACCAGACAGCGCAGGAAATCAGAAGCCCCCCAAGTAAAACTTGCAAACCACAACATGCCTGACACTGAAAGACTGTTTTTAGTTTCTACCTGCAAAGTTAGCTGTTCTAAGGGGAGGGGTGAAAATCAGCCAATCTCCTTGGCCCATTAGAGAGCTTTTTCGCAGCTTGTTTGCTTACTTTTGCAAATCGTACAATGGAAAGGTTATGAAAAAGCTTCCCAAGGAGCAGGCTGAAAGGCAGAGATGCTGCCTGCAGAGGAGATTTCGGTCACAAACCTCACAACAGGTAATCTAAAATTGGTGACAAGGGGGCGAGCCTGAGCCGCAGAAAGCGACTAGCGACCAGGGAATTTCGAACACTGGGGTGGGGATGTGTACATACCAGTTTGCTCTGAACTCCTTAAAAGAGGACTAGATAAAACTGTAAGAAATAATGGATCAACCCAGCCATATTTTTATATCTCTGACACAGCAAGCTCAGAAGTGGATGCCATACAGAGGGATGAGATGCACTGAAAGCCTATGGACCTGTTTGCTTCCAACCGAGTACTTTGAGAACACAAAGGGCAGAAGATTTGAATTTACAAGAGACATCATATTCCTGGATTCCTTGGCGTGGCGCATCCCCTGGGCCGCACCGGGCACAGCGCAGGCCTCCAGTCACTTCACCCCCTTTCCCCCCACCTTCCTCTGATCCCAATACATTCAACACTGGAAAGGAGAGGACGAGGTTGGCAGCTGGAGGCCTTGAATGATCCCCTCTGAAACGCGTTAGAAAAGCAAAAGAGATCCCACGCACCCACCCTCCCAGCGCACTATTGTCTAGCGAACTTGGGAGACAGTGCAGCAACTGGTGGGTCTTTTGCACTAGATGTTTTATCAGCTTAAGTGTGTTTGAAGGAGGTGCTTTGCATTTTCTTTGCTTGTGTGTTTTGCCTGTTTTGGAGCATCACCAGCTTTTACTATGCGGTGCTCAAGACGGCTTCTTAGACTTCCAAATGTGCCCCTGGGCCCAGAAAAGTTGGGGACTCACGACCTACCAGCTGAAAAACCCTTTGCCAATACCATGAACCTGATTGTACTGACAGCTTTTCATCACTGGTAGTTTTTAGCTATCACCATGATGGCTATAAAGAAGAAGTCTAGAATCATCTATTGAAGTCAAATGATTAATGAAACATGTAATGCAATCGCAAGATTGCTCCAACAGAGAGTGACACCAGCACCGCACCATTTGTATGTCAAGCACAACATCACTTTCAAAACGTTTCAGACCTTATGTAGCAACTGGTTTCTCTGTAAAAGAAAAGCAATGAGTGCCACCTTAAAATATATATATTGAAGTTACAAAAACAGAAGTAGGGAGCATAATGGGGAAAAATACCTCCAAGTATTCGGACATAATTCATGAAGTAACTTTCCCCTCAGTTCATCCCCCAACCCCTTCTGTCCCCTGCTCCCCCCCCCCCATCACTGGAAGTGCCTGGGCTGTGATGAACATCTGCAATATCTCATTCCATACACAGGAGAAACCGGAAGCGATTCTGAGCCAATAAAATAAGAAAACTTGTAAGTGGAAGTGTTTGGAAAGTAAATGCTTTGACAGCGTCTTTGAATGCTTTCAAGCTTATCTAAATGTAAGTTAAGAGATTGCAGTAGCCTTAGCTTGGATCAAAATCTTGCTGATTATGCTAATGATTATATTTCCCTTGTGTTCTTGAAATCAATGCACTTTCCAGATGAAGTAGCTTAAAGAGACAATAAAGAGACCCTAACTCCTACAATGACGATGAACTAAGATTCTGGGAGACTTCCTAGCCTGAAGTTACTTTCCCTGCCTCAAGTCTCCCATGTTCGGCCTTTTGGCACTACTGCTAAGGATTCATAGCACAAGGTAACTAACCAAAGCACCAGAATGAACAAACACAGTTTGTGCTAACATCAGTTACTAAAGCTCTTTACAAAGCCCCTATCTGGTTGGGAATGGGTCAATAACATCAGTGCAGTTTACAATAAGCAATCACAACATTTTTACTTGGCGTGATCTTACCTCTCATCCTCACCATCAACAAGTTGCACTGTCAGCGGAAGTGCCTTCAGGGGGAAAAGAGAGGCGGCCATGCTGCTGCCTCCATCTGACATGGCTGATGATGCTCCGGCGCCACTTTCTCCACTGGTGGTTTGGGGCAGGCCAACCAAGGTGGGTTCCGTAGAGCGCTTGGAATCTTCACTTCGGGTTGCAATTGACTGAACAAGAGACTGGGCAGAAAACTGAGCTGAGTTCAGTGGTGGTACCTGTTGTGGCACATTTTGGACTGCGGGCAAATTGATGCTAGTAGACACATTTTGGACCAAGTTCCCATTTTGCGCACCTGATGATGATTGTGCTATGTTCATAGGTGTGGGCAACACGCTTGCAGCAGACTGGCCTGGGACAGAAGCAGCGCTGGCAGAAGGTACAGGACTAACAGCAGGCAATTGTTGACCAGCCATTCCTGGAACAAGGGATTCTGCCGCTTGCACTGGTAACAAAGTACTCTGCGGAACAATAACCAAGGGCTGAGGAAGGCTTGATGTGCTACCTTGCAACCCGGGATGAACGACGCCTGCTGGAACAGGGGGCACCACATGGGAAGATGGAGGAGGAGCGCTCTGTGCCACCACCGAAGGAGCAATTGGATTTGCAACTGCTGGCTGCTGCACCATGGCAGGTACACTTCCTTGTTGTCCAACATTCACTGTTTGAGCACCAGCTCCGGAGGTCAGCATTGCTGTCTGAGCATGTGCGGCAGGCTGAGAGGATGCTACTGCCAGGTGTGCTTGTACAGAAGGCTGGATACTTGGTGCCTGGGCAACAGGCGCAGGCATAGCCGTTCCTACCATTGTAGGTCCTGGCTGCATAGAAGCTGGAGTCTGAAGCATTTGCTGCTGTTGTACGTAATCTGGCATAGGGCCTGTGACTGAATTCTGATTCACTGGTTTAACATGCCCTGGGGCCATCTGCAGAGGTACCTGCTGCTGCTGCTGCTGCTGCTGCTGCTGTGATGGATGCTGTGCCTGTCCTTGCCCATACGGCAATTGGTGCAGTTGTGGCACAACCGGAACAGGTGGCACAGGCTGCGTTGACTGGGTGTATGGCAGCTGCTGTGCCATGGCAGGCTGTTGATGGCCACCTACTATATTTACTGGAGGAGGGACAGCTGATGCAGGAGGCTGGACCCCTTGCTTTTGAGGAGGATAATTTACATCTTGAGGATGAAGCTGTGGCTGTGCAAGCTGTGACTGAGAAACACTCTGGGGTATGCTGGGTGCTGGAGCAGGTTGAGGGCCGGTGCTGCCAAAATCCAACTGCTGAGAACCTGCTGCTTGAAATGGCGGCGGCTGTGCCACCGCTGGTGCTCCCATCTCCCCACTTCCCACACTTTCAGTATAGTGACTCAGTGTGCTTACGTTGCTACTAACTGAGCTCCCACTGGTGCTCTCCCTTTCAGAAGTCACGTCAAGTGAATTTTGTTTGAGAGTGTCTAACGCTTTATTTACAGCTACCCCTTCTGCAACTGGCATGAGGTTCTCTTTGTCGTAGAACTCTGTGCATGTCCATCTACCCTTCTTGAAAGGTTCTGAACTAGAATCCAGTTTCACAACTCTAAACCTCGAGGTGCTGGCTGCAGGCTGCAGTTGACTATATGTTCCTGCTGCTGCTGCAGCAACTCCTCCTGCGCTGGAATTCCCAGCGCTAGAGGAAGTACTCGTGCCATTGCCAAGCCCAGTCGAGACCGCCACATTAACACTGCCACTAGTTATGCTACCAGTACTTGTGAAGTTACTTAGATTCACATTAACGGGACCAGGCATGCTGCTCACCCCACTGGAGCTACCGCTAGTCTCGCTGCTTAAAGTGCTGGTCGTGGCTCCGCCGGCTGAAGTGACCCCAGGTGTACCAGCAGCGTGGAAATGAGACACAAGAGCGGCCACAGGCATACCAGCCGATGATGCAGCAGAAACGGGCACGGCAGCTGCCACAACGCTATCAGAGCTTGCAGCGGTAGACAGTTTTCTAAACGAAGGGCTAAACGGCGGTCCTCCGGGAGCCGCTGGGCCGACCATCCCGGAGTGTGGCGCATGGTGATGTCCATGGTGGTGGTGGTGATAATGATGTCCCTGAGAAGGGTGGATGCTGCCATTGATGGCCACACTCTGATGCTGAGAGGGATGTGGCAAAGAGGGGTGCTGCTGCTGCTGCTGCTGCAGAAGGCGAGGCTGGTTGGGGGAGACAGCGCCAGGGCTCTCGGCCTCCTGGAAGTTGTTCAGAGTCTCTTCCGAGGAGCTCCGCTCCGGTTCCCCCAAGTCCGTGGCCCTGGACAAGGAGACGTCCAGGATCTCGGAAGAGGACAAGTCCTCGGTGTGCGACTCGTCCAGGTCGTCGTAGCTCTCCGTGTCCTCGGCGATGCTGTTGTTGGAGCTGAGGCTGGCCGAGATCTGGGCGGGGGTGACGCTGGTGATCTGGAAGCCGCTTTTCTTCTTCATCTGGGCCCCTGCCTGGCCCAGGGGCTGCGGCGTCGAGAGGAGGGTCAGGCTCTGCGGAGGAGGCAGCCCGGGAGAAGACGAAGGCGCTGCGGCGGAGGAGGGAGGCGGCGGCGGCGGCGGCTGAACCAGCAAGGGCGGCGGGTAATCTTCCAAGCCGCCGCTGCTGCCTCCGACGCCGATGCCTGCCGGACACAAGGCCGGCACCGCGACGCTGCTGCTGCTGCTGCTGCCTCCTCCTCCTCCGCTGCTGCTGCCCCTCCGAGGAAGCATCGCCGGGTGCGCCATCTTCCCGACGCTGGTGTCTGCCGCTGAGTCAGGCTGGTGCATTGAGCGAGCACTATTTTAAGGAGCCCCGGACGGAGAGCGAGGAGGGGAAGGGAGCGCGCAGGCGGAGCAGGCGCACCTGGCAGCCGAGCCCAGACAGAAAGGGAGAGAGACAGGCAGACAGACACACAAGAGGCGCTGCCTGCCGGCTTCTCCGGGCAATGGGACACTCAGGCCCCGGCCCCTTCCAGATCACCGAGCCCCCGCGGCTCCCGGCCTCGCCAATCCTCCCGGCCAAACGGAGCAGGGTTCGCCGACGACGCAGCAGCAGCAGCCGGCTCAGGAACGGCGGCGAGGCTGGTGCGCGCAGTCCCGGCGGGGCCGTCGGGCGCCGGGCGCTTCCCCATCCAGGATGGCGAGGCGGCGGGGGGAGGCGGGGAAGCTGACGCAGCCCGGGCAGCAGCAGCAGCAGCCGCCCCTCTCTCGCTCCTCCGACGCCTCTCCCTCCGCGGAAGGAGCCGGGAAGCTTCGCGGGCGAGACGCCGCCGCCGCCGCGCTCGCTCTCCCTCCTCCTCCTCCTCCTCCTCCGGCTTCCCTCTCTGGCTCTGTCCAAGGGAGGGGAGATGGAGGCGGGGGGGGAGAAAGATGGCGCTGGCGGCGGCGCAGGCGCAACCGCAGGCAGCGCGCAGACATAAAGGGCTCGCCGGCAGGGAGGGAGGGGAGTTACGGCTCTGGCGGCCGGAGGTTGCCGAGGCGGCCGACCCGCGAGACGGAGGCCGCCAGCTCGGCCCGACAAGATGGCGGGGGCGTCGGCTTGGCGCTCCGCAGTTTTCTCCTCAGGCGGCCGGCCTTCCTCCCCCCGCTTGGCGACCGGCGCGTTTTCCCTCACGAGGGGCGCCCTGCTCGCCAGGCGGTTCGGAGCGGCTGCTGCTGCTGCTGGTTCGCCCCTTGGGTCTGGCTGGCCGTCGGAACGGGGAGGTTCAGACGCGTGTCAAGACCAAGGCGGGCTTTCGTGGACTCGGAAAACGCCCCACGCCCCTTCGCGGAGTGCCTGACTCGCAGTTCTTGGTGGGGGTGACCCTCTCCCCATAGAAAACGAGCAGAAGTGCCCTAGTAATATAAAGCACCACATTCAGTCTGCACGTTCATTCTGGCCGAATATGCCAAGCGCTTCACCAGACGGAACACAGCCTGAAAACACTCCCAGGAGACTGACAGAATCTCCACCCCAGTACAGCGCCTGCACCTTTAAAATCTGCCTTACTTCTAGACCTTCTGCAAGTGAAGTTCTGTTCTTCTGTATATTTCCCTGCTTGAAATAAAAATCCCCCCGTTGGTTTTTGCATACTATGCCACATTAAACCCAACCAGGAAAAAATTAGCCTGTACCAATAATCTGGGAACTTTTGCCACTTTATGACTAAACCAAAATAAATATTTTTTTAAAAAAATTCCAGTAGCACCTTAGAAACAAAGTTTGTTCTGGGTTTAAGCTTTTGTGTGCATGTGCACACAAATTTTTTCTTAGTTTTTTTATTTATTTTGACTGCGTCAGACCAACAAGACTACCTACCTGATTAAGCCAAGTTATACATCTGATGGACGTATGGAAGAGCATATGAACCTGATTTCTGAAGTGTTTGTAAAATGGCACCTGCTAACATACCAAATTGGTGGCTTTTCCTTAAAGGTCTAACACCCTACATTTCCACACTTAAATTTGCTGCATGTTTTGTGATTTAAAACCTCTGCCAGGGTTTTCTCACCCAAGAGTGCTTGTCCCAAACTTGGATCTTGGCATCCAGCAATTCTTATATTTTATACCTATTTTCCTGAACCCACCGATTTGTCCTCTCATTCCACAGAAAAGCAGTGAAGCAGACAAATGTAGGAGAGATCTTGCAGAGAAGCCTAAGTGTCTCAGTACAGAAACATTTGCAGCTAATCTGCTTATTTTACACACTTACCCTACTTAAAAGGCTGAGTTGAGGAAATCAAAGATCTGTTGGCTTTGGCTCATAATCTTAGTTTTTGCTGCTTTGATGATAATTACTCCTGCTATGTTTTTAAGTGTCCATGAACACAAGGGCTTAGCGAGTGCAATTAGACCAAGAGACCACCCTGTAGCAGCCCAGCATACAAAGCTCACCAAATGCCATCAAAGGTTAGGGGGAAACTGGCAGGATCAGTGATTGCACTCAGCAGCTGTGAAAAAAGACCTATTAACTGCATGCCTGGCCATTCCAGCTTCAGAAATTCTCCATTTTCTCTACACCAACATAAACTCACATGGTTTGTCAAGAAACTCTGGGTGTGGAAACTCATGACTTCGGGGTAGGCCAACCCTTATTGTTGTGCAGTCGTTTAGTCGTGTCCGACTCTTCGTGACCCCATGGACCAGAGCACTCCAGGCATTCCTGTCTTCCACTGCCTCCCGCAGTTTGGTCAAACTCATGCTGGTAGCTTCGAGAACACTGTCCAACCATCTCGTCGTCTGTCGTCCCCTTCTCCTTGTGCCCTCCATCTTTCCCAACATCAGGGTCTTTTCCAGGGAGTCTTCTCTTCTCATGAGGTGGCCAAAGCATTGGAGCCTCAGCTTCAGGATCTGTCCTTCCAGTGAGCACTCAGGGCTGATTTCCTTAAGAATGGGGAGGTTTGATCTTCTTGCAGTCCATGGGACTCTCAAGAGTCTCCTCCAGCACCAGAATTCAAAAGCATCAATTCTTCAGCGATCAGCCTTCTTGATGGTCCAGCTCTCACTTCCATACATCACTACGGGGAAAACCATAGCTTTAACTATACGGACCTTTGTTGGCAAGGTGATGTCTCTGCTTTTTAAGATGCTGTCTAGGTTTGTCATTGCTTTTCTACCAAGAAGCAGGTGTCTTTTAATTTCGTGGCTGCTGTCACCATCTGCAGTGATCATGGAGCCCAAGAAAGTAAAATCTCTCACTGCCTCCATTTCTTCCTCTTCTATTTGCCAGGAGGTGATGGGACCAGTGGCCATAAACTCACATGGTTTGTCAAGAAACTCTGGGTGTGGAAACTCATGACTTCGGGGTAGGCCAACCCTAATGCTTTAAACCATGGATGAGCCAAGGTTCTTGAACTAGTGTGTTTTCCATCCCCTCTGACATGGCCACAAGAAGAAAACTTCCTGGTTTAACCAAAGCAGATTTTCGTATTGCATCTTAATTGTGAATTCTGCTTGGCTGAAACAAGCTTGACCCTGGCACCATAGGTGGGTGTGGGAACAATTTTGCACCTAGCCTTATTATCCTGTATATAGCTGGAAATCAATGAGTACAGTACTGTGACTCCAACCATGATGTCAAACATAATAGGAAGAACTCTATCAGCAGGCAGGGTCCCAGACTTGAGATTTTGTTAAAAAATCCTTTAAAGTCTTGAAGAAGAATAGGAAGAACATTTTGAAGCAAAATGTGCAGGTAGCCTTCCAAGTGATTTCTGTGAAATGAACAAGCCTGGTTGCTCCCACCAGCCAGTGAATGAAGTCGTAACTGTGACAGATGTGAGTTCTTGAATTCCAGACCATTGGAAGCCCTGGGGTCCTAAAGAGCTGGTGTTTTCCTTTCTCCTTTAATGCACATTTCCTGTTGCAGACCTAATCTTCTCTGTAGATTTCCCCTTTCCCCCAGCAACCAGGATGCATTTTTCTTGTGGTGGGTTTATTTGAGATCAGTTATTTTCTTCAAACACTATTCCACAATAAATGTGGGTGGATGCTAAATGCAAATTGTGAAAACTTTCCAAGAGGCTTAAGCTAATCTGTGCAGGACCTAAAGCAACTCGTTTAAAATTCATTGTACCTTTTAGTACCATGGTATACATGTCTACTCATACATTTCTTTGTTTTTAATAGGGCTTACTCCCAGGTAAGTGGGTACACAGGGCAGTAGCCTAGGCTTTGGTTTAGTGTTGGTATTGGGGGAAAACTGGGTTCTTGTCCCTTTAACAGCTATATGGTAGAAATTCAACAGGTTAAGCCTTTTCTAGTATGTAAATTCAATTATGCAAAAAACTTCACTGGTTCACATTGTCTGCAGACATTTTATTACATGTGCAGTCGCTGATTTATTTTTGCACCCTCCATTCCCACCTGGACACAAATATGCATATGCCACAAAACATATGTAACTTTTTTTACAGATCTTTTCTTTGTGTGTCAGGAGGTCAAATTCATAAACAGTGTGCTGGGGCCAGAAAATCTTGTTGGCACCCATGAGTGTGTGTGAATGAGAAATGCATGTTTGTGGGCTAGTCATTTTATTTCAGCAGACCTTGGGCCTGCTAGTCTTCTAAATTTTTGAACCTCTTGGTTTCTGTAGCACTGCTGACAATGAACCATCTGAATAAAGATTTTAAAGAAACGCAGTGGGAATGTGCACAATTTCTAAGTTTATTCCTGCTACTTTTGGACTAATTTTGCAGTAAAAAAAAATCCAGCGTTTTTCACTATGCCATCCCAACCCCTCTTAGTGGCACTACTGTATCATAGACTGCCTTAACCGGACTGAAAACCAAATTTCCAAATCAAACTAGGACAAATAGACAGTGAGTCACTGCAATTACCCACAATTTCAATGTATTATTTAAAATCCAATATAAAGTGTCTGCTTTTCCAATACCAAGTGGTCAATTTCCGCACCAACAGTTTATTAAGAGTTAATGTATTACATTTGTAGGACAAAAGTGGGAGCGTGGGAAGGAATACAGTACATATTTTTGTAAAAAACATACTTTTAATCCAAGCAACTTGGTGCATATTGCTCCACTAATAATTAAAAATATAAAGCTTTTTCAAATTGTACATTGCTGGGGACAACCGTAATAAAAATAAAACAATCCAAACTGGTCAGAGGCAGGTAGGGAGATAACGTGTCCTTCAGCCTGCTGCTCTAGACAACAAAACTAGTGTTAAGATTAGATAAATATTTGCAAGGCTAATTTTTAATGTTCCATCTTTCTGGTACTTCAGAAATTAAGATACTCTAGGAGCCACATTGGGCACAATAGTGGCAGCCACATTTCATGAGTATCACATTTATGTATAAAATGGGAGGATGAGATGGGGGCATGTCTACTATTAACATCGAAAGAGCACAGAGGTGAGGAAAGCCAAACCCTTTTCCTGCCTTCCCTCCCCACAATCTGTCTCCACGGCTGTTACACTTTGGGGAGGGAGGAAAAGTGCCTGAGACCATAGGGAAGAACAATGAATGTTGCTGTCATGTCTATAATAGAAATCACATGAATATTGATTCAATGCGGTTAATGTCCATTTAAACTCCTCAGGCATAAAAATAAAACCCTCAAAGGGGAAAAATCTACAAGATCAAAATAGTAACAGGATGGATGTCGATGCAGGTTTACATTAGAAGGGCTGATTTAGTTCTGTCAAAATATTTTGAGCTCCTATATAATTTGCTGACTTTCAGAAAGAATCCCAAAATAGGTCTGGTTATGCAGAACTATCAAGTTCGTTTTCTTTACAGTGTATTTCTGTGGTTTCCCAAATCTCCTCATCAACAGCGTAAGTTTGTGCTGTGCTGGATACAGATGCCTCCTTACTTTGACCTACAAGTAATTCATTTTGCTCTGCTAATTTATTGTCAAAACTATGAGAGCTGTTAAATTCAGTCTGCCTGCCTTTCGTATCTTGAGAAGTCTGTCCAGTCTCCATGCGTGCTCTCGAATCAGTCTGTGAGTAGAGTCCAAAGATATCATTTTGGAGAATGTAGCGAATGCACTGCAGAATCACATTCCTTTCATGCCGTATGTCCTTTGCTAATAGCTAGAAGGAGAAAGGCAGAATGAGGCATATTCCTACAAACATTCTATGCAAATAGAACTGCTTACACAGCGATACAATTATGGAGTAATCAGCAAACGGGTTTCCAATATATACCGTATTTTTCGCTCTATAAGACGCACCAGACCACAAGACGCACCTAGTTTTTGGAGGAGGAAAACAAGAAAAAATATATTCGGAATCCCAGAAGCCAGAACAGCAAGAGGGATCGCTGCGCAGTGAAAGCAGCAATCCCTCTTGCTGTTCTGGCTTCTGGGATAGCTGCGCAGCCTGCACTCGCTCCATAAGACGCACACATATTTCCCCTTACTTTTTAGGAGGGAAAACGTGAGTCTTATAGAGCAAAAAAATACGGTATTTGGTTTCTTGTCTCTGCTAAAAACCAGGCAGAAATATATACCTCATTTTATAAAAATTGGAACTATGGATTAATCACTCTGATCGGATGCCTCCCTCCCAATTTATTGTGGGACTCGAGACTCAACTATGAAACTGCGATGAACTAGAGAAATAATCTGCCTGTTTGGGAATATATTATAAAACTAATGCCTGTGAAAGGAGAACCATGGCATGACTTTTGGAGCTCAAGAACCATCCCAGTAAGATAGCTAAGGAAGTCATCCCATGAAGAGGGACACTTATTTATTTAAAATATTTATTTGCTATGCAGCCACTGAAAGGTCCAAACTGAAACTGGGGAATGACTAACGTGGCAAATATTCTCACTTCTATTCCCACTGTAGGCCAGACACTGAAACAGGCCCTATAGCTGGTTTTCCTTAGCCCAAATCAACACAAGTAATCTTATAAAAATGGATATAATATAATTGCAGAGCTGGATGGGACCACAAGGGTCATCTAGTCAAACCCCCTGCAATTCAGGAATCTTTTCCCAATGCACTTGAACCCATGACCTTGAGCTTAAGAGTCTTATGTTCTACCAACTGAACCATCTCAGCCATAGAAAGTATCTTTCTATTTTAGGATATGTGAGGGCCCCCCAAACTTTTTGGACTCAGAGGTAAAGGTAAAGCACTCCTGGATGGTTAAGTCCAGTCAAAGGCGACTATGGGGTTGTGGCGCTCATCACGCTTTCAGGCCAAGGGAGCCGGCGTTTGTCCACAGACAGCTTTCCGGGTCATGTGGCCAGCAGCACTAAACTGCTTCTGGCGCAACGGAACACCATGACTGAAACCAGAGCGCACGGAAAAGCTGTTTACCTTCCCACCACAGCGTCACCCATTTATCTACTTGAACTGGTGTGCTTTCAAACTGCTAGGACAGAGCAACAGGAGCTCACCCAATTGTGGGGATTCGAACCTCCGACCTTCTGACCGGCAAGCCCAAGAAGCTCAGTGGTTTAGACCACAGCGCCACCTGCATCCCACTCAGAGGTACACATGAAAGCTAAGGAAATGTGATGGGCACCATGTAATATGAGGTATGGTGTAGTCCAGGGGTCAGCAACCTTTTTCAGCTGTGGGCCAGTCCACCATCCCTCAGAACATGTGGTGGGCTGGACTACCGGTATATATTTTTTAAAAAAATATGAACACATTCCTATGCCCCACAAATAACCCAGAGATGCATTTTAAATAAAAGCACACGTTCTACTCATATAAAAACACCAGGCAGGCCCCACAAATAACCCAGAGATGCATTTTAAATAAAAGGACACATTCTACTCATGTAAAAACATGCTGATTCCCGGACCATCCACGGGCCGGATTGAGAAGGCGATTGGGCCGCATCCGGCCCACGGGCCTTAGGTTGCCTACCCCAATGTAGTGGTTAGAGTGCTGGATTATGACCTGGGAGACCAGAGTTCTAATCCCCACCCAGCCATGAAGCTCACTGGGTGATCCTGGGTCAGTCACCATCTCTTAGCCTAATCTACCTCGCAGGGTTATTGTGAGAATAAAACAGGGAATTGGATAACCATGTGCACCCTCTGAGCTTCTTGGAGGAAAAGGTGAAATATAGACGCAATAAATACATAGAATAAAAACTGCCAATGCTCAGAATACACCCCACCCTGCAACAAACCAATAAAAACACTGAGCAGAAAATACCGTATTTTTCAGCCCATAGGGTGCACCTAGTTTTTTGGGAGGGAAATAAAGGGGGGGGAATTATTTCCCCCCCAGGCGTGGGGCTGGGGAAGCCCGAGCTTCCCCCAACCCCAGCCCCCAGAACAGGCAGCTCTCCAAAAGCCGTAGGAGAGCTGCGCGAAGCCCGAAGCCTGGGGGTGCGCACCGACCCCTCTCACTCTCCAGGCTTCAGCAAAAGCCTGCAATTGCCCCATAGGACGCACACACATTTCCCCTTCATTTTTGGAGGGGGAAAAGTGCGTCCTATAGGGCGAAAAATACGGTACACTGAGAAGGCAACCTTCCTCACAGAAAAAGTGGTGCGGTGCCAAAGCATTGGACACAGGGTGTACAGAAAAGGAGAGAGGTGCTTTCAGCTTCAGTGTTTTCTTTTTTGGTTTAGCCTGCATAACTAGTATATAACTTTTTATTATTGAAGCCAACTGCTGAACCTTCCTGAAATACAGAAACCAGTATTCAGGTAGTACCACAATGATATAATTGAGTTCTTGCAGGCCTTAAAACTCTATGGGAGCGTGATATAGGCATTGATACGAATGAAATTAATGGAAAAACTTACGGTCTTCTATCTAAACCATACAAACTGGTGTTTACCTATGTGAAGATATTACACAGGCAACACTGCACACTGGTACAATTATCTCACATGACTTCAGGGTTGGAATTTGATTGCTGGCACAGATTTGGTGCCAGGGTGACGTACATCCATTTATGGCGGGAGTGTCCATTGTTCAAAATTTTTGGACTGAGGTATATTAGGAGATGGCTAGGATTATTGAGACTGCTATTCAAATGATGCTGCGATTATGATTTACAATTTCCTTTTAGGTAGAATAATACCTGGAATCTGGAGCACTGAGAAAATAACACATAACCCAGAACATTCCTACACCAGGAATTTATCCCTGATGTTACTGCAAATGATTTGCAAAGTTCTTTGCTGGTACCAATGGATGAAATGTGGACCTCATAACTGATTTAGAAAAAAATAATACAGTGGTACCTCGGGTTAAGTACTTAATTCGTTCTGGAGGTCCGTTCTTAACCTGAAACTGTTATTAACCTGAAGCACCACTTTAGCTAATGGGGCCTCCTGCTGCCGCCGGAGCCCGATTTCTGTTCTTATCCTGAAGCAAAGTTCTTAACCTGAAGCACTATTTCTGGCTTAGTGGAGTGTGTAACCTGAAGCGTATGTAAATCGAGGTACCACTGTACTCTGTTGATCTCATTCAACTGTTAATAGTAATTGTGTGCTATAATGTGACAAAACAAATATTCTTTGATATACATCCCCTAATTGTACTTTTTTTTTGTATAAGTCAATAAAATCTTAAATTAAAAAAACATAATTTCACAATGAAAGAACATTCACCAACTACTATTGCATCTGACAGTTACCAATTCAGACCTTTGTTTTCTCACTCTCCTGTAACAAGGGGAGATGGTTTTGGTCAGCTAACGCTTAACTGAAGGGAATAAACTGTGTGGCCAGAATTAGTACGGAACTCACCATGGACACATGGTTGCAACTGACAGAGAACACAATGGGAAGAAATACACTATGTACCCATGTCCTCACATCCAAGGACCCTACAAATCTATGCTTAAAGCAGTATTTCCGGAAACATTATAACAAACTGATGTTTTTTATTTATTTGTCTTTAAAGGGTTACAGCACTCTTTGTTTTTGATGCAATGGACTAACCCAGTGACCTGTCTGCTTCTTCCTCCAGTATTAATTCAATAAGTCTTATTCCATCTCTTAGATAGCCTAACGGCACTTCTCATTTAATGGCAAGCCACTTTTTTCTCACATATTAAGTTTAGATGGATTTAGGATATGCTGGATGGAAGGTATTGGAAAGCTGGTTTGGCATTGCCAGCAGAAGAGAAGATCTCCATGCAATTATTCTTCACTGTTTTGGAACAAACATAGCAGGTGATCAAGCAGCACTTTATTTTGCCTTGACTAAGCCTGCAGTCGGGACGTGGGTGGCGCTGTGGGTTAAACCACAGAGCCTAGGGCTTGCCGATCAGAAGGTCGGCAGTTCGATTCTCCGCGACGGGGTGAGCTCCCATTGCTCGGTCCCTGCTCCTGCCAACCTAGCAGTTCGAAAGCACATCAAAGTGCAAGTAGATAAATAGGTACCGCTCCAGTGGGAAGGTAAACGGCGTTTCCGTGCGTTGCTCTGGCTTGCCATAAGCGGCTTAGTCATGCTGGCCACATGACCTTGGCCAATAAGGAGAGATGAGCGCCGCATCCCCAGAACCGGTCATGACTGGACCTAATGGTCAGGGGTCCCTTTACTTTTACTGTTACCTTTTAAGCCTGCAGTACCTGACAAAGCTACCTAACCTCTTGCAGCACCAGCCTATAATAATGAACACACAATAGTCTATTTACTAAGTAGAAAATACTGGAAGGGCAGTTTACCATTTCCAGCAGGGTTGGATGACGGCGTGGTAATTCAGAAAATGATTTCCTCTGTCTGTTCAGACTCCTGGAATGTACTGCATGTGAATCCGGCCTCCCCGGTGCTGCGTCTGCATAATTAGCAGCTTCTTTATGGCCTGTGTCTTTAAAGCTCTGGGAGATGCTTGAAGATGGAGGGACACTTCTGAGAGATGTCTTGTTTTCACAAAATACTTTTGCTGCGGTCTTGATTGGTTCTATTTTTAAAAAAGAACAAGCGGTAAAATAAGTAGTGCTGAAAGCACTGATTGGGTCAGGCAACTGATTACTGCACAAGACAGATTCAAACTGAAATTACTTAAGAAATGATATTGAATGTGCACAAATAGTATGTCTGTATCACTTAAACCAAAGCACAATTATGATTTAGAACAGGGTTTCCTAAACTTGGGTCTCCAGCTGCTTTTGGAATACAACCCCCATAATAATAATAATAATAATAATAAATTTTATTTATATCCCGCCCTCCCCAGCCGAAGCCGGGCTCAGGGCGGCTAACAACACCAAATAGTGCGACATTATAAAAACATTATAAAAATTAATTAAAATCAAGATTGATGGCAGCCATAAAGTTTTGTAAAGGTTGCCAAGGAGGGAGTCAGGCTGCGCCCTAACCAAAGGCCTGGCGGAACAGCTCTGTCTTGCAGGCCCTACGGAAAGATGTCAAGTCCTGCAGGGCCCTTGTCTCTTGTGACAGAGCATTCCACCAGGTTGGAGCCGCCGCCGAAAAGGCCCTGGCTCTAGTTGAGGCCAGCCTAACCTCTCTGTGGCCTGGGACCTTCAAGGTGTTTTTGTTTGAAGACCGTAAGTTCCTCTGTGGGGCATACCAGGAGAGGCGGTCCCGTAGGTACGAGGGCCCTAGGCCGTATAGGGCTTTGAAGGTTAAAACCAGCACCTTAAACCTGATCCTGTACTCCACCGGGAGCCAGTGCAACTGGTATAGCACCGGATGAATGTGATCTCTAAGCGAAGACCCCGTAAGGAGTCTCGCTGCGGCATTCTGCACCCGCTGGAGTTTTTGGGTCAGTCTCAAGGGCAGCCCCACTGGTCCTGCTAGCTAGGGATGATGGGAGTTGTGGTCTAAAATCAGCTGGAGACCCAAGTTTGGGAAACCCTGATTTAGAGCATTAATGCAACAGCTTCTGTTCATTTAGTCACCTACCAGCCCTATAAATAGCAGGGCATCACTAATGAGCCACATATTCCATAACTGCACCTTTACTGCTAACTGTATATACATAGTTCAGCTTATCTTAAATTAAACAGCTTACCCTCTTGTTCACTCTCACTTTCCGACATGCTGCCATAGTTGGCCACTAGTGAGCTCAGAGCCGAAGTCACCTGCTTTGGAACAACAGTCATCGCCAAAGCTGCATTTTTTTCAGTGCACCCCTCTTTGTCTGAATCTGGAAGGAGGCAGAAAAATCGCATCATTATCGGTCAGCAGGGCCTAGAACCAGCTCCAGGCTTCACTGAACTGACCCTCTGTGCCCCGTATAGCTACTCCCTCACATCCACCACAGAAACTTTCCGCCCTATTCATAGATGTGTACCCATCCACACTGCAACAATAAAATGTTCTGAAAAACTTGATACAGCCACTTCTAAGTTAAACATGCAAATTAAAGACATTTATTCAATGCAAGCAGATGACCGACTGTAATGCTCTGCATAGTCTTGGCTGCAGAAGTTTTCAGTAGTGCTGGGGATAAGCAAACTTGTGTGCTATCAGCCCTTCATATATACCGTACTTTTTGCTCTATAAGACTCACTTTTCCCTCCTAAAAAGTAAGGGGAAATGTGTGTGCGTCTTATGGAGCGAATGCAGGTTGCACAGCTATCCCAGAAGCCAGAACAGCAAGAGGGATTGCTGCTTTCACTGCTCAGTGATCCCTCTTGCTGTTCTGGCTTCTGAGATTCAGAAATTTTTTTCCCTTGTTTTCCTCCCCAAAAACTAGGTGCGTCTTGTGGTCTGGTGCGTCTTATAGAGCGAAAAATACGGTGCCTAGTTTTTTCCAGCAATAAATCACAGTCTGATAAAGAGTACCTAAATGGTGAAATACTCCTCTTCTTCAATTGTGAGACAAAAATATTGGAACAATTACACAACACCAAAAGAGATTCCTTTTACCCCCGTGGGTGGTATCTGTGTAAACAGACGAGAAGCTCTCTGGAGGTGGCATCCCCTAGAGAACTTGGACTATTTACCTGAAGGAAGACTTAGCAGAATGGGCTTTGGCCCCCAAATCCTTCAGCTTTAAGCTCAGTACTGGAGACAGAAAAGTCAACAACAAAAGTGATTGGCAATGAGCAACCAGATGCAAATCTGAGGCCCCAATCCGGCCCATGAAGCCACCCTCTAGTGGTCTCTGACAAAGTTAGACCTTTTCTGCATCCAGAGTCAGAGATGAACCAGTCTAGACTCCTTTATGGGCCTGCAGGGCCCCCTCTTCTTCCTGTGTGCTTTAGATGAGCAGATAAAACAGAACTTACTAAAAACCTCTTCAGGATCCTCCTGGCTAGTGACCAGGTAACTGGTAAGTTGAAGGAGGCCAATATCAACCCTAAAAACTTCACAAGTGGTGGCAACTGCTCCAGAATCCTGCTCGGAGCAGTTTTGGGGAACCAGTGGATTGGGTAAACCCACTGAGTGCAGTTATTGCAAAAAAAAGGGGTATGTAAATAAACCTTATTTATCTCTCCATGATCATCAGTAGCACCAGGGCCAACTCACTAATTTGACCAATTCCAACCAATTTGACCAATTCCAATCCTGAGGAGAGCAGCAGGGGCCTTATGCTGGCTGAGGGAAACTGGGCTTGACTTCTGCTTAGCAAAGTCCCTCAACAAAAACAAGTTATTCACTTGGCAGGTTTTGGGGGGGCGTGGAGTCACTTCTCCACAACCCTCTCACTTACATTTGTCTAAGGGCAGTTCTCTTACTGCTTTCTGTTGAACATTTAATTACGTGAAGAAACAAAACTCAGGGGAAGGCCTCACCAGGATCGTTTCTGGCCAGAATGCTAAGGGGATCTACATCTCTCATAGAGGTATCTTCTTCTCCAGAAAGCTCTTTTCCAATTTCCTTCTCGGTCCCATGGTTATTTGGACCAGTCACAGCTGCAACGGGAGCCTTCAAGGGATGATTAGATTTGTTCCAGCAGCCATTTGTCTGCCTTCTTGCTTTTCCTCGTTGCCTAGAAGCCACAGCTTGAGGAGGTTTCCACATTCCTTTCATCTTGCTGGAAGAGAAAAATGCATAAATGTTTCTTCCAGGTCATTTCCTGTCTCAGCCATGACACAGATGCTGCTCCCCGCATATATTCTTATATACGGCTGATTCCCAAATCATTCATTTATACCTCAGCATTACGTTTGGGAAACACTGTGTTGGGTATCGAGAGAATCAGGATAGCTTTCCCCCAGTCTTGTTTACAATCTGGAACAAGCGCCTTGCTGTTATTCTAGAGTTGGAAAGGATCTCAAAGTTCATACAGTCCAACTCTCTGCAATGCAGGAATCACAACTAAAGAATCCCTCACAGCGACCATCCATCCTGTGTAAAAAACCTCCAAGGAAGGAAAGGCCAATTTCTGAGGAAATCCGTTCCACTGTCAAACAGCTCTTACTGTCAGACGATTCTTCCTAAAATTTAGGCAAAATCTCCTTTTCTTATTTATTTATGCACCACCCTTCATCTGTGGATATCTTTCTTGTAATTTGGATCTATTGGTTCAGTTCTCACTCTCTAGAGAAGGGGTCAGCAACCTTTTTCAGCTGTGGGCCGGTCCACTGTCCCTCAGACCTTGTGGGGGGGGGCAGACTATATTTTGAAAAAGAAAAAACGAACAAATTTCTATGCCCCACAAATAACCCAGAGATGCATTTTAAATAAAAGTGCACATTCTACTCATGTAAAAACACGCTGATTCCTGGACCGTCTGTGGGCCAGATTTAGAAGGCGATTGGGCCAGCCCCGGCCCCGGGGCCTTAGTTTGCCTACCTATGCTCTACAGCAGCAGAAAACAAGCTTGCTCCATCTTCCATGGGGCAGCCCTTCAGGTATTTGAAGATGGCTACCATACTGGGGACGTGGGTGGCACTGTGGGTTAAACCACAGAGCCTAGGACTTGCGGATCAGAAGGTTGGCAGTTTGAATCCTCGTGACGGGGTGAGTTCCCGTTGCTCGGTCCCTGCTCCTGCTAACCTAGCAGTTTGAAAGCACGTCAAAGTGCAAGTAGATAAATAGGTACCACTCCGGCAGGAAGGTAAACAGCGTTTCCGTGCGCTGCTCTGGTTCGCCAGAAGCGGCTTAGTCATGCTGGCCACATGACCCGGAAGCTGTACGCCAGCTCCCTCGGCCAGTAAAGCGAGATGAGCGCCACAACCCCAGAGTCGGTCACGACTGGACCTAATGGTCAGGGCTCACCTTTACCTTTACCATACTGTCAGAGAGGTTGTAGAATGAAAATTGAAATAAGGGCTGAGCAAGTGACTGGAACGTGAAGGTTGTATTTGCAGAAGAACCATGGGAGAAAGATGGAGTGACATGCATGTGGGAGCCACTACTAACAACTGCCGAGGAACGAGGAGGGAAGGAAAGATAAGCTGCTATGCCTTGTGATAAAATCAGTAGAAGCCTAATTTTATAGGTCTGCTGGTATAAACTTAGCAATTGCACAAATGCCGGTGGCGATGGCTAATCCCACGCTTAGGCAAGCTTGGTCACTGCACACATCTAGACCAGAGAATGGATTGAAAGTGCTCAATATAATTAGGTATGTACCAGGCTGGGACTGGACTAATTCCTGGGTGCAGACTTTCTGGAAATCTCATCTACACTGTTATGAACATATTAGAGAAAACGAATTAATCTTTAATAAATGATAAGTAAAGAGAAAGAGTCCATCTTTGATGGTACCAACAACATATTGATAGATATAGATATAGATATAGATATAGATACACACACACTCTTACCCAAACTGAAGTGTTTTCAGTACTCCTCCTCTTTGCTCCTTTTCCACCTCCATTGCTTTCTTCTTTTCAATATTTGCCAAAGTAGGAAAATTTCTAGAGCAACGTACATACGAAGTCTTATTAATACATCTACGGCACTGAAGTGTTTCGCAAGCCTTAATCGCAACATTCCTAGCAAGAATTGGGGGCTGGGAAGATCCAGTGCTTTCAACACTGTGGGCTGGCAGGCAAATCACTTGTCTTCCATGGCTAAAGGCTGGTGTGATCCTAGCCTAGGCCATCAACTAGGGAGCGGAAGAATGGGAGTGCGACTCCTCCAGGCCCTGACATCCGTAAGACCCCAGAACACAACAGATATGCTATTACTGCCACAGGCACCCCTTTCTCCTGCCTGGAGAAACCTGGGGCGGGGTTGTCTCCCTGCCTGTGGCCAAAGCGTGATTTTGTAGCACCTGCATCATAAGTGGTTCTGCAGTTGTCATTTTACATATAATTTTACTGCAATTCATTTTGCAATAAATACAATGACATTTCTTGTTCTCAACCCTTTGTAGGAAACCACATGTGATATAGCAAATATTTCTAGGTATAACTGCTGGTCCATTCACTTGCACACCTTAATTTGGTTGTCAGTATCCATCTATATCAAAAGGCAAAGGGGTGTGCCTCAAAGTAATAAGAATAAAAATAATTTTATTATTTATACCCCGCTGGCTAAAAAGGGAAAGTCAAACTACTGGAGAATCACAGCACCTGCTCTGCCTGCAGAGACCTGTAACATATGAAAGATATACAGGAATACCAAATTTTTATGACACTATCTTCTGTTGTTAGCCTCCTAGTTATATGCCTATGGTACACTATATTTCACAGTCCTGTATGGAGTAGCCCACCCTTGCTTTCCTGTGCTTAGCCACAGGCTATTGCTAGCATCCTTGAAGCTAATTTTCTTCTGGAGGAATTTGTTTAGGATCCACAACGGAAAGCAATATTCTGGTACAGTCCCTTGCTTCTGAAATAATTCCATGCAAATCCAGCCAGAATTAATGCACACCAGGACACCATAAATCGGGGGGGGGAGTTTCCCTTGCCCTACACTCCCTTTAGCATTTTTGCGGCATTTCATCATTATGTAGTACCTTTTCAACAGGGTATATGCCACCTGTGTGCTGATTTCAGCACTGATTTTCTGACCCTAAACTGATATAGTATGGATAGGTTGCTTCTACATAGCTTATCATCTTGCTTGTTGGGTTTCTGAACCCAAGAGTTTTCCCCAAACTATTTTTCACTTTAGTGTATCTCCATAGAAATCTGACTGCAATAATGAGTAAATGGAAGCGCTTGCTCCCTTTGCTCCCCACGACTGGATGCAGGAGTTATGCTAGTAAGGGATCTTAGTGACCCATTCACACATTTCTAGCTGCCTTTGCTACCTGACGTTATAACACCCAATTCAGTCGGGGCTCCCTACGTTTTTCTGGTTATCTGAGCTACACTGATTGGTTGCCTCTTAGTTAAGAGCCTATAGACTTCTCAAAACTCCTAACCTGAAAACTATTCATGATGTGTGAATTGTGGGGAACTTGGCAATAAGGATGGCGTTGTTTTAATACCCGAAGAGTTTTCACAAAGAACGAGCACGCAAGCCACTTTACTAGCAAGTTTTTGCGTGGCAGAAATGGAATAGCTCTCACTGTGGGTTCACCAGGTAGGATCTCCATCGATGCCCGTGATACATTCAGATTCCCAAGAACACTAAAAAAAGCACTACTTTTAATACTGATCACATTTGGCTATTGCCTCACTTTCAAGTCACTTTATTTGTCTCTCTCTGTGACAACCAGGCATTGAATAACCATCCCCTTTTAGATGGGAGCTGTTTCCCCCCCCCCCCACACACACACATGCACGCCCATGCAGTTCCTCCCTCAATTAATTAGTTACTATTTAAATATTTTATCTCCTTTGGGAAATTATCCTCTGATCAAATAAATAGAGGTAACAAACAGCTTACTCCCAGCCTTGCTCCTACAATTTTTAATTTATTATTCTACATCACTTTGGGATCTGTGCTTTGAAGTAAAATATATAGAGAGCTTGAGCCAGTCCTACTGTAAACATAGCAAATGTGTGTGGAGGGATTCACACGGGTTATAAGAGAGCCCCTTGAGGAAGTCAAGAAATTTGGGAAAGGTAGACAGCAATACAGGAGTGGACACAGGCCTCCCATTCCTAACCTCGAAAGGTGCCTGTACAACCAAGCCAAGAGAGGAAGGAACACAGTTCTGTTATGCCTTGCAGAGCTTTCTCCACATACTAAATGTTATAGCTCACTATCAAATGGATGGAGTCAATAATACTAAACTAAGATGGAAGAACAGAGCAGTGCTCAGCAGCAGCCATGACAAAGAAGGGGAAGGGGAGGAATAAGAGAAAGTTGTAAATAAGATTTTTATTTTTTTTTGTAGCGGAATCATTTTCAGTCTCATCTGGAGCCACGGAAATTAAACATCTACTCACTTTCTTCTATCCTCCCTCCATTTAGCAATTTCATCCGGAGTATCTAACTTGATTTGTTTGGCACCAGGAGAATGCATCTGTGGAGGGGGAAGGGGGGGAAAACATTGTGAATTACGGGTGTTTATAGTCTTTTTAAAACTTTGTTTTTAGTGAAAGACTAAACAGAAAAAAGGGGACAAACAGTGATGAAAATAAACCCAAATTCAACAGCACAACCCCTGAAAAACAGCATTACTAAGAACAAACAAGACCAACCAGCTGATCTAAGGCCTAAACAAGAGTGAAAATTATAGATGGGAGGATCATTCCAATTAGCATAAAGGGCCTGCTTCTCACCACAACTGTCTAATTTAACAAATCAGCATTGATTTTATAGTTCAAAGCGGGAAAGAACAGTTTCGTTTTCCTTGCAGTTCAACAAGTCTACAATTCATTTAAAATCAGATTTCAAGCTGAACTAGGGAAATACCTACATTTTTCCAGTGAATCTGAACCAATTTTTCATGTGCGCTAAAAGTGCAGCCATCTTCTGTACACTGAAAGAAAAAGTAGCAACCACTTTTAGAACTGGGTTGTGTTTGCAAAGGGATCAACAATAACGACAAGCTGCAGTTGCGGCTGAACCTCCTGCTTTCTGTTCTCTTCTCACTTATATTTTTCTTCCTCTGCCTTGACCTTATCTGCTTCCTTAGCTGTTGATGCCACTGGCCTATTGCTTCTTATTTCACCAAGGGCCTTTATTGCCCCTGCGAGGGACACAGCTGCTTTACCCTAGACCTGATTAAGGCTATGCAACACAGAGGAAGACATTTATTCTGAGTTCTGACTATTTTAGGATAAACTGAACCCTAGTGTTCCCTCTAGATTTTCAAATGATACCTTGCAACCGTATAACTGGCAACTGAGTATGAGAATAATTTTAGTATATTTCAGAGAAACCTGAAAGTTCCTTCCACCTTTAAACCCTTTCAGGAACACAGACAGCAGCTTTATATTGAGCCAGGCCACTGACTAGTTTAGCACTGCCTTCACTTTCCACGGTTACAGGCAGGGGTATTCCCAGCCCTATACAATTTGAATGATTTACACCTAGGAAATTTGACATTGCACGAGAGACAATCCTAGCTGCATGAGACAATCCATGTCAGTATTCCATGATCCCATGACAGCATAACTGAAGAAGTGCTAAGCTAGGTAACTAATGAACTCAAGAAATCATGCTATTAATTAATTGCCAACCAAAAGAGAGAAAAATCTACCCAACTATTAAAACATACCTGCCTGTGCTGAGAGACATGTTCTTCATATTTCTCCTTGTTTTTAAAGCCACGATCACATGTATCACAATAATGAGTATAAACTGGTTCTTTTCGCTTCCTATTCTGCAAACGGAGCAGGGAAACATTAACTGTAATCACTTACAATTCTATTTATCCTGACCGACACAGTAATTGTCAGGAGCCATTCCACTTATGCAAAATATTGTATCAGATACAGGTGCTAAATCTGCCAGATCCAATTGGTAGTCAGCCAATTTGCAGAGCCTACCTAAAAACTGCATTTAATCTCACAGACACTGCATTCGGACATGACAATAAATCATGGCTTATCATTGGAGGAACTAGAGCTGTGTGTCTTCAACATTTTCCTGACCATATACTCCAAAACTCTGGATGACCCCCACTCATTGTTTTCATGTAGATGTTAAGATGTTAAGACTGAACCACAAGGAACCCCACATTGAAAGGCCCATGGGGCTGAACAACATGCCCCAAACATTACCCTCTGGAAATGATCGTCCAAGTAGGACTGGAACCACTGCAGAACAATGCTTACAATTGGGATGAAGTGCTGTGTTTCACAGTATTTTAACTTTTATAGCTAAAAGAATGACGGTGACGTGACTGAAAGAATGGAGCATTAAATGTCCCAGATTCAAATTTCAGGTTAGCTGTGGACTGAATAGTACTGACTTGTGTTTTATGTGGCAAGCAAGTTTGCCACATATACCACTAGGGTACGCAGCAGGACATACGCAAACATGCAGTGGATGTTTACTGTGGAGCTGTTTAATATTATTTAAATTTTTAAAAAGCTCAGCTTACATTTTCCATTTGAATTTTCTGTTCTGCATTTATAATAGAACTATTTTATCTATTTATCAATGTGATTTTTAAAAACAGAATTAGGATTGCTTTTTATACATGGAAGTTTTTAATTGTTTTCACACTTGTTTATGGTTGTAACTTTGTGCTGTTTTATACTTCTATAATTTAGTTTTCACTTCCATTTTTTATTGCAATCTCCTTATTGTTATGCCAAAGGAAGAGAAGGGATGGAAGAGCCCAAGGTCTGACGCAACTAGTTCCTCTAATATGCCATGATTTATTGTCATGTCTGAATACATCTAACTTCTGTTTTCTACGCTCTGGTAACCTCTAGGTTAGAATACGACGACATGTGAAACGAGGGGCTGCCTCTGAAGATGGTTTGGAAACTTCAGGTGGTGCAGAATTCAACGGTCAGGTTGCTCACTAGGGCTAGGTGGTCCAAACATGTTAAAACCAATCCTGGCCCAACTACACAGGCTGCTTATTAAGTTTCTTGGCCTCGTTCAAAGTGTTGGTATTTAACTACAAAGTCTCATATGGCTCAGGACAGCCATAACTCAAATACCTTCTCTCCTCATATGAAGTGACCTGCACCACACAATCATCATCTGAAGCCCTTCTTCATGTGGCCCCTGCACAAGAGGTCCAGAGGGTGGCAACACAAGAACAGGCCTTTTCTGCGATAGCTCCCCATTTATGGAATGCTCCTCCCAGGGAGGCCCCCCTTGTGCCATCATTACATATCCTCTATGATCAGGCCTCTGGCTGATTAAGCAATCTACAGCCTTTTCAATGTGTTTGTGGGAGCAAGGTTTATTGTTTTTCTTGTTTGCTTTTGTCATTATATTAAGCAATTTGTGTTTTCATTTTGTATTTTTATGCTCTAAGCTGCCCTGTGATCTTCGGATGAAGAGTGCTATATAAACTTAATAATAAATATATGAAATAACAAATATGTCTAAAGGTTGACATCACAATTTATTAACCCTCATTTGCAATTAAATACCTTCTGTCTGCCATTCCTGCCTTGACAGGATCCAGCACGTGGCATTCCAGCTTGTTCCATTTGCCATTCTCTATCAAAATGGAAATTTCTGCCTTTAATTAAAAATCAAAATAGTTACTGATATTTATTTGCATCAGCCATTAGGACACTGCAATTTGTGTACGAAGTAAAATTACATATAAACACAACTAAACAGTTCAAACTGCCAGACTAGGGTCCCATCTGCATTACCCATTTAGAGCAGGATCATACCACTTTAAAAACAATCATGGCTTCCCCCAAAGAATCATGGTGACAATAGTTTGTTAAAGGGGCTGAGAGTTGCTAGGAGACTCCCCATGCCCCTCACAGAGCTACAGTTCTCAGACAGAACAATCCCTCTTCCTAGGGAACTCTTCTATCCCAGGGCATTTGCTGAATGTTATTCTTCTGCTCAAGGGACGCGGGTGGCGCTGTGGGTTAAACCACAGAGCCTAGGACTTGCTGATCAGAAGGTCGGTGGTTCGAATCCCCGCGACGGGGTGAGCTCCCGTTGCTCAGTCCCAGCTCCTGCAGTTCGAAAGCATGTCAAAGTGCAAGTAGATAAACAGGTACCGCTCCGGCGGGAAGGTAAACGGCATTTCCGTGCGCTGCTCTGGTTCGCCAGAAGCGGCTTAGTCATGCTGGCCACATGACCCGGAAGCTGTATGCCGGCTCCCTAGTCCAATAAAGCGAGATGAGCACCGCAACCCCACAGGCGGTCACGACTGGACCTAATGGTCAGGGGTCCCTTTACCTTTATTCTTCTGCTATGACCAAGTGATAAAACTAGCAAGCTAATTTGGCATGTTTGCGCTTTATGCTCCAGTGCTAATATATGAAAAGTCTGATCACATGGATCTGAAACCAGGCCCCATAATTACTTCCCACACCAGCATCTGGCACCCCCAGGGAAACATGGGGGCATCACTGGCAGAAAGCTTGTGGTATAACAATGTGGTGAATTTCATTTAATTGGAACATGAAGTATGAAGAATTTAAACAGGCAATGACTGATTAATAAGCATTCAAAAGACATGTGATCATGCATGTGCGCACAGATAACCAAAAATATAATGAAAAGTGCATAACAGAGTGGGATGCACTTATATGTGCTCCGCCGACGTGTGGGAGCCAGGAAATGAACCCCCACAAAATAGTTGTCAATTGTACAATCAGATTAGAAAATGAAAAGCAGGCCTGCGGATTTCAAATTGTTTAAATTGCTGTTTTAACTCCTAACTGTCCAATGTGCTTGGCTTTACTGTGCTTTTTATACGTGGATGCTAATTTAAATGTTTCAATGAAATGGTTTTATTCTGCACTGGAATGGAGATGGAAAAGTAGATTATTTGGAAGAGGGACTGTGAGAAGAGGGAGGGAGGGGCAGTAGATTCTAGGAGCAGTTCCTCCTAAATAATGTGGGGGGGGGGGAGAGAGGAGATCCCAGACCTTTCCAAAGCAGCCTTCCAATGCTCATTACATAAACAAGAATGGAATACCCACAAATAGGTAGGTGTCAAAAAACAACAACAGCAAAGCAAAACCCCCAACTCTTCCTTGATTCCCTTCCCACACCAGCCATGCCTGCCAGCCTTTCTCTCTCTCTCTTTTTGCTTAAACACATCCCTTCTATTCTTTCAGTTTTTAAAGAAGTGGGGGGGGGGGAGAGGGCAGTGCCAGATTTACATATAAGCTAAACAAGCTATAGCTTAGGGCCCCACTCTCTTGGGGGCCCCAAAAAAATTTAAAGGGGAAAAATGGATGCACGTTTCCAAAATATAAGATAAAAAACAAATAAAATAAAACCGACATACAGAAACAGTGTTTTGTGTAGCGTAGGCTCCTATGGTGTAAGTAATGGGCCCCATTTGCTAGCCTGCTCCCTAAAATATCACTGGTTTGCTCATTTCTATATATAGGGTGCCTACAGAGTCCCATGGACTGCAAGAAGATCAAACCTATCCATTCTGAAGGAAATCAGCCCTGAGGGCTCACTGGAAGGACAGATCCTGAAGCTGAGGCTCCAATACTTTGTCCACCTCATGAGAAGAGAAGACTCCCTGGAAAAGACCCTGATGTTGGGAAAGATGGAGGGCACAAGGAGAAGGGGACGACAGAGGACAAGATGGTTGGACAGTGTTCTCGAAGCTACCAGCATGAGTTTGATCAAACTGTGGGAGGCAGTGGAAGACAGGAGTGCCTGGCGTGCTCTGGTCCATGGGGTCACGAAGAGTCGGACACGACTAAACAACAACAACAACACATTCTGCATGGACTGGTTGCATGGCAAAATGTGCAAATGGCTTTAGATACCTATTAGGTCCATCAATTCAACAACAAAAACAGCAACAATTTGTTGTTGACAAAGGACAGCTGGGCATATAAAGGACCCCATTACCTCCAGTAGCTTAGGGCCTCATCAAACCAAAACCCGGCCCTGGGGGAGGGATACACACCAACCCACCACTCTCCTATTTGCCAAGGACGAAATAAATCCAAAGAATATTGCGGCTCTATACTCGGGCTCAGCATCTTAAAAAGCAGAGACATAAGGTCCATAAAGTTAAAGCTGTGGTTTTCCCAGTCGTGATGTATGGAAGTGAGAGCTGGACCATAAAGAAGGCTGATCGCCAAAGAATTGCTGCTTTTGAATTATGGTGCTGGAGGAGACTCTTGAGAGTCCCATGGACTGCAAGAAGATCAAACCTATCCATTCTTAAGGAAATCAGCCCTGAGGGCTCACTGGAAGGACAGATCCTGAAGCTGAGCCTCCAATACTTTGGCCACCTCATGAGAAGAGAAGACTCCCTGGAAAAGACCCTGATGTTGGGAAAGATGGAGGGCCCAAGGAGAAGGGGGCGACAGAGGACAAGATGGTTGGACAGTGTTCTCGAAGCTACCAGCATGAGTTTGACCAAACTGTGGGAGGTGGTGGAAGACAGGAGTGCCTGGCGTGCTCTGGTCCAGGGGATCACGAAGAGTCGGACACGACTAAACAACAACAATATATAGGGTGCCTACATGCGGCATGGACTGGTTGCATGGCAACATGTGCAAATGGCTTTAGATACCTATTAGGTCCATAAATTCAACAAAAAACCAGCGACAATTTGTTGTTGACAAAGCACAGCTGTACATATAAAGGCCCCCATTACCTCCAGTAGCTTAGGGCCTCATCAAACCTAAATCGGGCCCTGGGGGAGGGACACACACCAACCCACCACTCTCCTATTTGCCAAGGACGAATTGAATCCGATGACTATTGCGGCTCTATACTCGGGCTTCGCAATCCTCGCTTTCCACGAGGCGGGCGGGGAAGCCCTGAGCGCGGGGCCCGCCGGGCCTTGAGCCCCGAGGCCTCGGGCGCCGCGACTAGCAAGGCCCAACCCCGAGCGGAGCCAGGCCGTCCCGAGGCGGCGAGTTCCGCACGTGCGAGGCCGGCCGAAGGGCGACGCACCTGGCGGCTGGGACCAAGGAGGAGGCCACGGCCCCGGAGGAGGAGGAGGAGGGGAAGGATGCCAGTGGCCTTGCGAGGCCCAGTCAGGAAAAGGCGGCGGCGGCGGCACCCGCCACACGGACGCATCCATCGCCTCAGCAACTCCAACGGCGCGCAGCATGGAGGAAGCTGCGCGGCGCGCCGGAAACGACGTCACCTCGCGGCCAATAGCCGGCGGAGGAGGAGGAAGGAAGAACCGCCCACTCGGTCCGCAAGCGCCGGAAGTGGGCTGACGAAGGCGCTGAGGGGCGGAGAAGCCCGGGCGGAAGGGAGCAGCGAGGGAGGCCCGGCTAAACAAGAGGCACTTCCGGGTGCTGCCATGGCGTCGAGAGGAGCCGCGGGGCCCGCGCTGCCGGCGCAGCCCGACCGAGCGGAGCCCTGCGGGGACTTCGGGCCGGGTGAGGAAGGGGTCGGGGTCCGGGGCAGGAGGGGATTTCGGCTCCTGGGAGGTTTTAGACGCAGTGAGCGGGGAAGGCTGGCTTGGAGGAGGCGTCTCAAACCACCTGGATAAGAATACTGCATATTATTGTATATTGTATATATAAGAATATATAAATATTATTGTATATATTTAAATATATGTGTGTGTAATGTATATATAAGTATATAGAATATATATATTATAGAATATGTGTATTATGTTGTGTGTGTGTAGTGGTACCTCGGGTTAAGTACTTAATTCGTTGCGGAGGTCCGTTCTTAACCTGAAACTGTTCTTAACCTGAAGCACCACTTTAGCTAATGGGGCCTCCTGCTGCTGCCGCACCGCCGGAGCACGATTTGTGTTCTCATCCTGAAGCAAAGTTCTTAACCTGAAGCACTATTTCTGGGTTAGCGGAGTCTGTAACCTGAAGCGTCTGTAATCCGAGGTACCACTGTATAGGCAATATTTATGAAACACTATCAATTGTTTCTTAATTCATAAACAAAAGCCATCTAATACATGCTGCGTCGCTGCTGCACGATTTCTCTTCTCATCCTGAAGCAAAGTTCTTAACCTGAAGCACTATTTCTGGGTTAGCGGAATGTGTAACCTGAAGCGTATGTAACCTGAAGCGTATATAACCTGAGGTACCACTGTATATGTCTGTGTATGTGTGTGTGTGTGTGTGTGTGTGTGTGTGTGTGTGTGTGTATATATATATATATATATATATACACACATACACACTCCGCCTTTTTTCCTGACAGGGTTCAAGGCAACTTACAGGTTAAAAAAAACACCAAGAATCACAAATGCAATACTACTAAGTGCAATACTGCTATAATAATTCTATCAATGTTTAATGATTTTTTTAATGGTTGTTGCCCTCCCCCCCCCCCCCCCCCAGTTTTTTTTTAGCTGTTCTTATTTTCAATCTGTAAGCCCATGTTTTGAGGAAGATGCATTTTTGCATTGCTTAGCAAATTATTACTCGATGCTTAATTGTTTACTATGATAAAACATTAATAGCTGGAGTCTTACACTTTTTCAGTTATTTCACTATGTGAAATAATGCTTGTTGGGTTTTGAAGGTTTTCCATCTTCTCCATAATTAAATGAGGATTTCCTTTGATCTTATTTTTTGCTGGACTGTCAGAAGTCTAAAAGTTGTAGGAATCACAAAAGATATTGGCAACTGGTTACTATTTTCTGTTACACCTTTAACTATGTAGCTATGCTATTTATGTGTTTCTTAATTGTAGGACTAATAATTTATCAGGTATGTTTCCTTTCCCAACTGCAGAGCAATTAAGTGTTTTCAGTCGTTTCCTGGTTGCCTCAAGTCTTTTGTGAACAGGTTGCTTTATGTAGTTGCTCCCAATTTTTTATTTTGACTTATAAGCACTATAGTTCTCTTTTTTAAAAAAAAATGAAAAAAGAAATGAGGACTTTTGAATAAATATACCTCCGTCTAACTGTTGCCACATGCGCAGCACAACCTGATCTGCTGTTGAGCCATTATTTAATTGAAAATGCTTTTCCTGTTCAACTGTGTTAAGAAATTTAATCGCCACGATATTTGAGATGGTTATCTAGACTCCGTCTAGACATTCAGTTTTGTATCAGTGATGTATTTCAAAACAATTGTAAGCTATAAAATATATAATTTGGATAGTTTAGTCTAAATGTAAATGAAAAACTGTTAACTGTTTAGTTGTAGGGCCAGCATTGCCACCAGACTACTATAGTAGTTCCGAAAAACATGGTTGTGACAAAAAATGCACTTCTCCTCATGCACCGGGAGGAACAGTATGGGATTCTGAAGATGACAAAGATTCAAGTCCAACGCCCAGGTTAGTGCATTAGTGTAAACATAGGAAATTGTCTTGTATTGAACCATGGCCATTAAGAGCTGTAATTTCCCAGCATTTTGGGGCTCAAGTGAACATTAACACAATCATTTAACATATCGCAATCATTGGACAGACATTCAACCATCATGCAATCACGGCATTAGATCAGAGCTTTCCAAACTTTTTCATGTTTGTGACACGCTTTTCAAACATGCATCATTTCACAACACAGTAATTCGGTTTTACTAGCAAACCGGCCCCTTTCCAGTCTCAGGAGGAGCGAGGGGAGCGTTCGTGTAACACACCTACACATTGCAGCTGACACACTAACGTGTCGCAACACACAGTTTGGAAAGCTCTGTATTGGGTGGTAAGAGTATGTTGCGACTTCTTTTTTCAACTTCTGAACCTTTGGCAGGCAAACGCTATGGAGTATTTACTTGTTGTGTTTAAAACTGTGCTTCTGAAAAAAAGTTACAGATTTCCTACAGCTTCTTCATGGTATGATAGTTAAATAAGGGAATCTTTGGGGGCTGGTCACAATCTAAGGCATTAAGGCTACAATAAATCATAAAGTAAAACAATTCAGAATAAAACATTACTGAAGAAAGTCAAATATAAAGTATATATTCAAAGCAACATAATTAACAGGAAACTAAAATATCATCTTAAAGGTTTCAAAGTAAAACATTACCAAGGATGTCAACTACAGAATGCACATTTAACACAGCAAAGTAACAGAAAAAAGATTTCAAAAATAATTACTAAAGGAAGTCAAGTATGAAATGCAAATTTAAAACAACATAATTAGCAATATAATAATATTAATAAAAAAATCATAAACATATCTGATACTGTTGAGGACCAATCCTGCCAATGGTGGTTCATGGTGAGCAGCGGCTGTAGGAGCCCAGGCTTAATGACCAGGGTCTGCACTGACAGCCAAGGTGGTCTGGTCTTTTCAGCAGCCTCAGCTTTTGTAGTTGGAGTCAGTCAGGGCCCTGCCCTGTCCTGTTCTCCCAGGCCAGGTGGAAAAAGGCTTGCAAGGCATAGAGGAGGTCTCGTGGCCATGATGGTCTGTTACATAAATTATTTTATTTAGTATTAAAATTGAAAAAAGTTTTGTTTTATTAAGGCACAGAAAAATGTATATACTGATCAAAGCATATAAGTTTTAAAATTAATATGGATATGCAGGACATCATGGATATGTTCACCATTGGCAAATGAATTTTTTAATCTGGTAAGAACCCCCACCGTTCTCTGAAGTCTAGAGAAGGTTAAAGAGAGCCTCAGAGAGGCATTGAAAGCAGTCAGATATTGTTGCTTTCCCAGTCATTTCCAGACTCCCCTCAGCTAGGGAGGTGGGTAGCAATTTGCCTTTGCATTTATGCTGGACTGCCAAAGTTTGTTGAATTCATGCACACTGATGTAAAAGGTAAAGGACCCCTGGACGATTCAGTCCAGTCAAAGGTGACTATGGGGTACGGCACTCATCTCGCTTTAAAGCTGAGGGAGCCGGCGTTTGTCCACAGACAGCTTCCGGGTTATGTGGCCAGCATGACTAAACTGCTTCTGGCGCAATGGGACACTGACATAAACCAAAGCGCACAGAAACACTGTTTACCTTCCCGTCGTAGCTGTACCTATTTATCTACTTGCACTAGCGTGCTTTCAAACTGCTAGGTTGGCAGGAGCTGGGACAGAGCAACAGGAGCTCACCCTGTTGCACAGATTCAAACCGCCGACCTTCCGATCAGCAAATCCTAGGCTCTGTGGTTGAACCCACAGCGCCACCCACGTCCCAGGACAAATACAGATTGTATTTAAAAGAACATTGTAAACACTTGAACTCTTTGGCAGGCTCAGTGGTTTAGACCTTTACACTGATGTATCTAAAAGTTGACTCGGCTGCTTAATTGGGAGTATGGCTTACTATACAGGCGAGCCGTTTATATTATCGAAGTTGCTCTGAACTAATAGCTTTCCAGTGCTGTTACGATAGACATATGAGACACAGGATATGAGATGCAGTTCTTGAAATAATTTCAGGCTTTTCTTTTCAAAGTGTAGGTGATTACTGTTCACATTTTAGTAATTAAGTGCCATCATTATATTTGCAGAAAACACAGACGCTATCAGGAAGACGACGATGATGGATTCTTTGGACCTGCTCTTCCTCCTGGCTTTAAAAAACCAGATGAATCCCCAGAAAGGTAAATATTCCCCCAAGAATCCACAGTGCCTGAAAGACTGTTTGCTCTTCCTGCTCAGAATCAGACTTTAGTGAGTTAGCAGAACGCTTTATGACCTCTGTATTTCTGTATGTAAAACAACAACAACACCCCAATCAGCAACTAAAGTGTTGAAAACAGACTTGAGGTTGGTTACTCCTGGAAATGGCTTTCTCAGGAAACAGACTTGCCATTGGAAAGGTCTTCAAAGGTAATCTCATCCAACTTGGTCATGTAGAAATGCATGGCTACACCTTCCCTGATAGGTGGCCATCCAGCCTCCTCTTTCAAACTTTCTGCAAAGAAGGGACCATCACCTTCAAAAGTACCATATTTTTCGCTCTATAAGACGCACCAGACCACAAGAGGCACCTAGTTTTTGGAGGAGGAAAACAGGAAAAAAAATATTCTGAATCCCAGAAGCCAGAACAGCAAGAGGGATCTCTATGCAGTGAAAGCAGCAATCTCTTTTGCTGTTCTGGCTTCTGTGATAGCTGCGCAGCCTGCATTCGCTACATAAGACACACACACATTTCCCCTTACTTTTTAGGAGGGAAAAAGTGAGTCTTATAGAGCAAAAAATACGGTAGTTTGTTCCATTGTTGAATATCTTGTGCTATCAGGAAGTTTTTCCTATGGTTTACTTGAAATCCCCCCCCCCTTTAACAATTTGAACCCATTGGTTTGAGTCCTGCTCTCTGGAACAACAGAGTACAAATTACTCTCAAGTTACTCTCATCATTATAGCCTTTCAAATATTTATAGATTGCTATCAGAATTGCAGAGAATAGTTGTGTCGAATGGATGGGAGGAATTTGGAATAGTAAAGGCTCTGAGTGAGTAGCACTTGCCACCACAAGCTCCTTGTTGATAACTCCAAAATCAGAAGAGAAAATGTTTTTAGGACCGTTATTAAGTGTACTTTGTACATTGTAGCAGCTTTCATTATTTCTCTGCTTTGGAATGTGACTTTAAATTAAAATGTAAAATGATTTTTTTCCCTCTTCACGAGGCCTGTTATAGGTCCTGCCTTACCACCTGGCTTTAAGAAACCATCGGAAGCTGCTGAAGAAAACATATATTATGCAACCCAGGTGTGTAGAAATAACAATTCTGAAACAACAGATCCTGCTTTTTATTTGTGGAGCATGTTTAGAACAATGCACACACACACACACACACACACACACACACACACACACGTACACACTCAAAACCTAACCCACATTTATTCATCTGACAAGAGTTAACATATATGTTAACTCTGTAACACTTTGATTTGCAAATGCCTTGCTTGTTGAGTAAAGTTATATACGCAAAATTTGAAACACAAAGGAGCAGGTAAAATAGAAGTTTCATAAGCTCTAAGATGCCACAGGTTCTTCATTCTCTTAAATGTAAAATTTCCTGGAAACGAAAATATCTGGCAGATGAAAATATATGGTAAGAAAGATAGTTGTCTCTAGTTCCATTCAGATTATATCATGGCCTTATAAAGAAGAAAATGGATGTGGTAAAACAAAATTTTGAGGCAGCTATAGACACCTTTGACTTTGGTACTCTGAAATGAAATTATCACTCACATCTGATTCCTAGAGTCTGAGTGCCAAGTGTGAAACTGCAGTGTACCAGTACAGGTTGAGAGATGCTAACAGCTGTTGATTATTTTACTGATTGGGCAAATTGATGGCCACAGAAAGTTGTGTTCCTGTGTTGGCAATTGGCAAACAGATTAGTCACAGTAATTTCGCATTTGCATACCTGTGGAACTCTTGCTTCTCCCCACTCACAACTGTGGAAACAAATTTGTCTCCCAGTCAAGGAGAATACAGTGGTACCTCTGGTTACGAACTTAATTCGTTCCAGAGGTCCGTTCTTAACCTGAAACCGTTCTTTCTTAAGCTTCTGCAAAGATATTTAGGATGGTTTGGAGGTCATCCTCTGAGTGTGCGCACACTTCGTTGTCATCAGCATATGACGGAAGTTACAGTAACCTTACTCTTTTCCAACTATATGATACCCTACAGCGAAGCCTCCAGAGCTAGTTATTCCTTTCCCTTACTTACTTTGCAGCACAGACTGCAATAGAGCACAGCTCCCCTCTGAGCACAGCTCATGACTGGTCTGTGCTTTTCCTTCCCACCCAAGCAAAGGATTGTGGAACAGCCAGTGCTTCTGCAAGGGAAACAAGCCAGAAATAGTAACCAAGGCCTAGGTCTCGCAAGCAAGGGTCTGGACTGTACCTGGGTGGCCTATAGTCTGAGCAAATAAGTAAATTATTTCGTTTAAAAAACAGCCACAAAACTAGGAAGTTACGGAGGTTTCTGGTGTGAGCTGCTTCTTGATACTGTAGTTTTCTATGTGGATGGGCTGCTTGCCTTCAATCACACAAGCCCACACCTGCAGCCCAGGTTGGCAAAACCTAGACAATTGTTGAGCAGGTCATTTAAAGTTTGTCAGAACTATTCCAAAGTTGGAACTAATGTAGAAAGAATGGAAGTTGAATATTTAAGGTGCAGTAATTCAAGGGTATAAATACTGTTATCATGGATGGTAATTTGGGATCTGTCTTGAAATCTGTTATCATTGTGGCGAAGCCGGGATGACCAGGAGAGCCTCACACATCTCCTTCCTTGCCTAACTACAACACAACATCCCTGCAGTGTTGCCAGTTGAGTCTTGCTCTCTGGTAGTTGCTGCTGCCTGACACACACCTTTTGGGTCATCTACAGCCCCGGTAATAAGAGGGAAAACAAGATGCACCAAAGCAAGTAATTTTTAAAAGGCTCTGAGCCAGTGCACTTAGCACTTCTCAGTTCAGCCTACACACAAAATCCTGGAGGAAACAGGGCTAGCTTCCAGCTGCCTTATCCCACCTCAAGAAAAAAGCAACTTGTTCATGTTTATGGCAGACCCACCCCTAAACTTCCTAAAGCTCAGGAACTCTGAGACTAACACACCCTGTGTTACCAAGAGTGCAAAGGCAGCCTACGCTCCCCAAATCCCTCCCAGATCTCAGAAGAACATGTCAATCTCTTACCACTCAGAACCTAAACTTTGAGTAGCAAGAACTCCAAGAACTGTCTAGGCACATGGAAATTCTGGAATCCCAAGGTTGGCAAGTAAGCGCGCACACACCCGTGGTCAAATTATGAAACCGTATTAGAAATAAAAGTTAGGGGGAAAGCAGGCAAAATACAACAAAATACAAAATAAACCAGAGCACTGTGGCTCTACAACTGGCTAATCTTCGCCTTTCCACTACAATATAATACTTCTTTTTTCCAAATGCTTTTTATTGAGATTTAAGAACACCAACACTGACCAACAAAAACATCAAATCTTATTACATATTACATATATCCTACTTTATGCTCCATAGAGCCGTTGACTTCCGTCCTTCCCTTCCGCAAGTTTTCTTATTCCAATCTATAATTCACAGTTTCATTGGTTAAAAATTACTCCGTGACATAAAATTTAATTCAATCCTGCCAACGTTTTCCTATTTCTACAGTTCTCACTTATATAAACCATAAATTTACTCCATTCTTTTTGGTACTTCGTCTCCTCCCGATTGCGAATTCTGTGTGTCAATTTTCTGTGTGTCAATATAATACTTCTAGTCTATGAGTAGGCAGTGAGAATGTTCAGCTTCCCAGTGGTATCTAAGACCCAATCTGGATTCTGATGCAGGAGCAACTTAGCTATTTAAAGCCTCTCCCCTGTCTTTTGAGGGAGCGACCCCACTCACTTTCTGACCGATGAGGAGCTATGGTGGCATAGATAGACCTCTTAAGCACCCTTCTTTCGTTGAAGAAACCTAGAGGAAGATACGTCACAGCATGACTTAGAGGAATGGTGGGGGCAAGAGATTTTCGCTTCACACTCACAACCTTGGTTGTCAGAACACAACATCCAGGCAGAGCAATATCAGCCTGGAGAAGAACCGTGTTTGTTTGTTTGTTTGTTTGGGGGTTTTGCTATGGGTAGTTGTACTTCAAGAAAGATCTGTGGAGTTTGTAAACTTGGATAGCTTTTAAAGAGTGTGTGTGGCATTCTGTTTGGTAGGTTTCATTTGCACAGAGCCCAGGACTTGCCGATCAGAAGGTCGGCGGTTCGAATCCCCGCGACGGGGTGAGCTCCCATTGCTCGGTCCCTGCTCCTGCCAACCTAGCAGTTTGAAAGCACATCAAAGTGCAAGTAGATAAATAGGTACCACTCTGGCAGGAAGGTAAACGGCGTTTCCGTGCGCTGCTCTGGTTTGCCAGAAGTGGCTTAGTCATGCTGGCCACATGACCTGGAAGCTGAACGCCGGCTCCCTCGGCCAATAAAGCGAGATGAGCGCCGCAACCCCAGAATCGGCCACGACTGGACCGAATGGTCAGGGGTCCCTTTACCTTCTTTCTTTCTTTCTTTCTTTCTTTCTTTCTTTCTTTCTTTCTTTC
>JAXCMG010000101.1:1256172-1316437 GCA_034642415.1 Podarcis siculus
TTCTTTCTTTCTTTCTTTCTTTCTTTCTTTCTTTCTTTCTTTCTTTCTTATACCTCACCTATCTGGCCGGGCCTCCCCTGCCACTCTGGGCAGCTTCCAACAGAATATTAAAAACACAATAAAACATCACACATAAAACACTTCCCTAAACAGGGCTGCCTTCAGATATCTTCTAAAAGTCAGATAGTTGTTTATTTCCTTGACATCTGACGGGAGGGCATTCCACAGGGCGGGCGCCACCACCAAGAAGGCCCTCTGCCTGGTTCCCTATAACCTCACTTCTCGGAGTGAGGGAAGCTCCAGAAGGCCCTCGGCGCTGGACTTCAGTGTATAAAACGATACTTAAATTTACCCCTCTACAACATCTTCAAAGTAATACACAGTGAAATAATGAAATATAAAACTGTTTAAGAAAACAAATAGCAAGATTCAAACACCCTGGTCCAATAGGATTGGTGTTTCTGCTGAGTAGTGCTCTGTGACCCTGGAGGGTAGCAACAAGGAAGTGTGTCTTTAAGCTGCACTTGCAGGATGCTCTGTGTAACTAATGGTACCTGTGGAAAAACCATTGCAATGCTTTGAGACAAGGATTTTGCTCCTGCACAGTGGGTCACTAAGCCATAGTGATGTACTTGTGTTGTTCAAAGAGCCTTATCACTGAGAGATGCTGGAGGACTTAGTCATGCCATGTAGCGCCATCCCTGGTTTCTGGTAGGCTGGATGGTCATCGCCCAAAGCAAGCCTACTGCTTTAGTAAGTTATTTCCAAGTTCTTGGCCTTCAATTTCTGTAGGCCAGGCATGTCCAAAGTCCGTTTCAGGGGCCTAATCCGTCCCGCCGGTCGATTTAATCTGGCCCCCATGGCAGTATATGTCCCAGGATAAAATTCTAATAAAGTGGTACCTCGGGTTACAGACGCTTCAGGTTACAGACGCTTCAGGTTACAGACTCCGCTAACCCAGAAATAGTACCTCAGGTTAAGAACTTTGCTTCAGGATGAGTACAGAAATTGCATGGCGGCAGCGGGAGGCCCCATTAGCTAAAGTGGTACCTCAGGTTAAGAACAGTTTCAGGTTACGAATGGACCTCCAGAACAAATTAAGTTCTTAACCCGAGGTACCACTGTAAATGCTCAGCAACTTCAACCCCAAAAAATACTCCACAACTTTGGTGTAAAATTGTAAAAAAAGCTCAACAACCTCCGTCGGCCCTCACACATGTTCACTTCTTCAAATCTCGCCCTCTTTGAAAAAAGTTTGGGCACCCCTGCTGTAGACCCAGGGATGACTGGGGAGTCAGGAGAGGCATGGCTTCAAATGTTTAAAGATAAAGTTTCTGTTCCTTACGATTGCAGAAAGGAAACTATGTCTTCTCCACAATTCAAAGCAGATATTGTGTTTTCCACAGCAGCTGCCTAAAATTCCCTCATACCTTGTAAACAGGTTTGTCTACTGGTATGTTCTTTATTCCTTTCACTTGTTCAACACTTTCCATTAAAATAATAATAACGAAGAAGATTTGGCTAAAATCCATACATTTGGTTTTTAAACAAATACGCAAATTGAGCTACTTAGAATAATTCTTTATTTTGCCACATCTTGGTTTCTGGTAAAGAGAGTTACATTGGCCTTAGGAGAAATACATGTTAAGTGAGAGAGGTAAGGAATGTATTAAGTAGACGAACAAGATACAAAATAAGTATGTTTATTTTGAGAAATACAGGGTTGATGGAATTTGTTTGTATTTCATGTTGTAATAAAGACTACAGATAGCAGCGAAGAGGAGGAAGACGTGATTGGCCCAATGCCTGCCAAAGGACCAGTAGAATCCAACACAACTAGAGAGATTGAATGTCGAGCTCAGAGAATGAAAGATAAACTTCTCGGTAAAGATGTGAGTTTAATTCCTGATTGTTTTTTATTTTTAAGCCTTGTCACCTTTAGGCGTGCTTCTAATTTTGTTGGTCTACTGTTTAAAGGATGGACCCAAACAAGCTAAAAGAGAATCTTGGATGACGGATCTACCACCAGAACTCAAAAGCTTTGGACTCGGTCCACGGACATTCAAAAGAAGAGCTGATGACAAATCGGGAGATAGATCCATTTGGACTGATACCCCAGCCGACAGAGAAAAGAAAGCCCAGGTAAGCCTTCATTTGCCCACATGTCCTCCTATATACACACCACTCTGATGTACACATGGGACTCTTTGCTTGTGCGAGGGCTTCTTTAGTCACAAAGAGACAGCTGCACAGTTGGAGGAGCTGCATGTACATATTGCTTTGGAACCATTCTGCTTCGTAAAGCAGAACATTTAATTAGGCTCAGGGCCTAGGATGCTGGTCTTGCCAGCATTGCCGAGGTGGCAGCTGCTATTAGCAGTGCAGCTTCAGTACAGGGGGGAAGCCAAGCAAGGGGATTTTGAGGGACAGGGAAGGCAGGGCTGGGTTGCAGTAGAAGGATTTTGTCTTGCTTTTAGACACATCCAGTTTTGCCCCTGCAAAAGGCTGAGCTGGATGAATCCCTAGCCGGAATTAAGATTGCCGGAAGAAATATCAACAACCTCAGATATGCCGATGACACAACCTTGATGGCAGAAAGTGAGGAGGAATTAAGGAACCTTTTATTGAGGGTGAAAGAGGAGAGCACAAAATATGGTCTGAAGCTCAACATCAAAAAACGAAGATCATGGCCACTGGTCCCTTCACCTCCTGGCAAATAGAAGGGGAAGAAATGGAGATGTTGGGAAAGATGGGAGGGCACAAGGAGAAGGGGACGACAGAGGACGAGATGGTTGGATAATGTTCTCGAAGCTACCAGCATGAGTTTGACCAAACTGCGGGAGGCAGTGGAAGACAGAAGTGCCTGGTGTGCTCTGGTCCAGGGGGTCACGAAGAGTCGGACACGACTAAATGACTAAACAACAACAAGTTTTGCCCCGCTTGCCTTACCCACGGTACCATGGTAGCTGTTGTGAAATAAGTCCTTGGCTTGGGTCGCATTTGCTACGAGATGGAACTGTAACATGGCTGCTCTCACAGAACATGCCCCCAGGAGTCCAGTTCTTTGTTCTCAGTGCTGTGTGGGGAGTCCAATGTGGTGGTGTCCACTCTGCTTCTTTGCCAGCCTGACCAGATGTAAACAAAGTTGGTCTGGAAGCGGCACGGAACACTAGCAGCCGGGTGTCTTGACATTGCCACACTCCTAGGTGTTCTTTAAGCTACAGAGGCTGGAGAGAACGGAATGGAGGAAAGGAGGAGAGACAGAGGCTGAACAAGAGTCATTTGTCTGGGCTAAATAAGCCCAGTGGTGAGCCAGAAACCCGGCAGCCTTTCCAGGATTGCAGAAGGAGCGAGGAGGATTGATGGACTAGGGAGAATTGCAGTGTGAGCATTTGCACTCTAGATGACACTCCAGTATTGCATTACATGAAAGGGTGTGGGGTAAACAAGCATAACAGAAAAAGCAACATCAGAGATAAGAAAAATGCCATCGGCCCTCTGATGAGCAAGGCTTCTTGCCTCCTGAAGTATGAATAGAAAATGGCACCCCCTTATTCTGAAACAAGAGAGCTGGGGCTTGCAGCCTTCTGAGAGTTTTAAATGGGAGAAGTATCCCAACCTGTTAATCTAGATTGGGTGCTCTGCACTTATACAGTGAACATGCCTGAAAAGCACGGCTGGTAATTTCCTTGCTTTAAGAAGCAGATTTGTGCTCCAGACAGATCGATTTAAGTATAGATAGCCTTTGGTGCCTGCTAACCAGTTGTTTATTTGTCAGGGAGCGCCAGATGCGAAAAAGTCCATCAGTAAGGATGATGCAGAAGTTCTCCTGTCCGAGAAAGACAGAAGACTGGTTGAGCAGTTGTCTTCATACAATGTATGTATCGTTTCACGTTTCCCCTCTTCCTTTTTATTCTTTAGTGATGTTTCTTTCAATGGGAATATAATACAACTTTGATTATGAGGTGGCATAGAAATGCCATTTATAAATAGGTAGAGAAGGACCCTTAATGATCCTTTTATCCCTTAGAGGTTTGTTAGAAATCCTTATCAAACAGCTTGTAGAAATACAACTTCTTTAAAGGGCGAGCTTGAAATTGGAGTGGAGAAATGGCAAAGGAAGGATTAACCTGATGTTCATTTGAATTCTTGGTACTTATTTCCTTTGGTTCTACTTTAAAAAATTTATAAGTGCAGTGGTCCTGCCAACTTAGCAGTTCAAAAGCATGCCAAAGTGCTAGTAGATAAATAGGTACCGCTCCGGAGGGAAGGTAAACGGCGTTTCCGTGCGCTGCTCTGGTTCGCCAGAAGCGGCTGAGTCATGCTGGCCACATGACCCGGAAGCTGTACGCCGGCTCCCTCGGCCAGTAAAGCGAGATGAGCGCCGCAACCCCAGAGTCGGTCACGACTGGACCTAATGATCAGGGTCCCTTTACCTTTACCTTTAAGTTCAGTGGTGTCCTATACATGTCTACTCAGAAGTAAGCCTCAGTTCACAGGGACACCCTCCTAGGTGAGCGAGTGTAGGATTGCAGCCCTTTGTTAAAAGGTCTCCATTTTTATCTCTACTTTTCTTCAGCCTGAATAATTATTGTAATAGTTTCCAGCTGAGTTGTTTTTTCTTCTTCTTATCAAGGACTCCCAGAGATCTGAATCTCTTATGGATTTGCATCAGAAAAAACTGAAGAGCAAAGCTTCCGAGGAGAAGAAGCCGCAGGAGAGGCGACCATTTGACCGTGACCAAGATCTCCAGGTCCATCGCTTTGATGAAGCACAAAAAAGAGCTCTCCTAAAGAAATCTAGAGACTTGGGCACTAGGTTTTCCCATGGCAAATGCAATATGTTTCTGTAATGTAAGCAGGCAATGTTAGTGAAGTATAGTTGTGTGCTATTTAAAGACATCATGTAGTAGTACTATATAATAAAACATCTTTTTTGTATATACAATAAATGTATAAAAAGCTTTTTAAAAATAGGTCAGAGTTTTATAGCTTGTTCAGGACCCCTTGGGTTTTTTTCAAAACGTTATTGAAATTAATAGGCCTATTATGATCAATCAGGTTTTAAATAGTCCTATGCACTCTCCTATATGGATTTCGAGGAAAGTAATTGGCTCAGATTCCTCATTTGTTTATGGAGCCATTCAGATTTAATTGACAGAAATATGTCATATTTCAGAATTTGAAGTTTGGGCCTGATAATGAGAAATGGAAACAGGCAGATAATGTGAATATTGCCATAATTACTTACGTGTATATTTGACAGGAGGGTAAGTAAAGCATTTGTCTTTCTGTACCCAAAAATGTCTCGGCCTATTGTATTTTATAGAATCTTCCATTCTTGGATGGAGGTAAGCAACTGTGGATAACGGGAACAGATTTGTTAATTAGACTGGAATTTAGTAGAAAAGGTATTACCAGGGCATTATGCTTCTAATAGATGTGTGAAAAAGATGTTTAGCTTTTCCTATAATTGTAGTGCACTTTTCAAACTTCTCTCTGGATCAAATACAGTGGTACCTCGGGTTAAGAACTTAATTCGTTCTGGAGGTCTGTTCTTAACCTGAAACTGTTCTTAACCTGAAGCACCACTTTAGCTAATGGGGCCTCCTGCTGCTGCTGCCTCCGCACCGCCAGAGCACAATTTCTGTTCTCATCCTGAAGCAAAGTTCTTAACCCGAGGTACTATTTCTGGGTTAGCGGAGTCTGTAACCTGAAGCATTTGTACCTTGAAGCATATGTAACCCGAGGTACCACTTTATTAGGTAAAGGGAGCCCTGACCATTAGGTCTAGTCGTGGCCGACTCTGGGGTTGCGGCACTCATCTCACTTTATTGGCCGAGGGAGCCGACGTTTGTCTGCAGACAGTTTTTCCGGGTCATGTGGCCAGCATGACTAAGCCGCTTCTGGCAAACCAGAGCAGTGCACGGAAATGCCGTTTACCTTCCCGCCGGAGTGGTACCTATTTATCTACTTGCACTTTGACGTGCTTTCGAACCGCTAGGTTGGCAGGAGCAGGGACGGAGCAACGGGAGCTCACCCCGTCGTGGGGATTCGAACCGCCCACCTTCTGATCGGCAAGCCCTAGGCTCTGTGGTTTAACCCACAGCGCCACCCGGGTCCCAGTACCACTTTATTAGGATCCCCATAAAGAAGAGGAGGTAATGGAGCAGAATTTCAATCCCATGCAGTCTTCTTAAAGATACAGAGGCCCTAACTGATATATTCGTTCTGAGTATGAAACACATGTCTGTGCCACACACAATATGTAAATAGAGAAAACACTGAAATTGATTTCAAAACCAATTAATTCAATCTGCGAGATGACGGGAGGAGACTCGGCAAATATGCACCCTAAATGTTAGCGAAGTTGGAACAGTCATCTGGGCCAAGATATTGAGACGGTCAAGAAAACTGAAACTGGTAAGGCTTTCCAAACAACGAGCAAAGGATTAGAGGCAATTCTCTTTCTCCAAAGGGTTCTCATCCTTCTCTGTCAACATCAAGTCATCATGGATTCAATAAATCCCTTACTTCATGGGTGGGGGAAAATAAGGTCCCCTAGTTCACTAGCGCAGGTGGCGCTGTGGGTTAAACCACAGAGCCTAGGACTTGCCGATCAGAAGGTCAGCAGTTTGAATCCCCACAACAGTGAGCTCCCGTTGCTCGGTCCCTGCTCCTGCCAACCTAGCAGTTCAAAAGCACGTCAAAGTGCAAGTAGATAAATAGGTACCACTCCGGCGGGAAGGTAAACAGCATTTCCGTGCGCTGCTCTGGTTCGCCAGAAGTGGCTTAGTCATGCTGGCCACATGACCCGGAAGCTGTACGCTGGCTCCCTCGGCCAATAAAGCAAGATGAGCGCCACAACCCCAGAGTTGGCTACAACTGGACCAATGGGTGAGGGGTCCCTTTACCTTTACCTAGTAGAAAATAAAATGCAGAGCAAGAAAAAGTCAATTAAGTGCTGCCCAAATTGTGTTGCTGAGGAAGACAATGGCCAAGAGGTCGCCTGACACTTGTGTGAAAGGCTGAAGTCATCCGGAGTTTTGGAACGTGTTGTCAGCAATATGCTGATGACACACAGCTCTGCTTTATATATTCAGGTGTGGCAGTAGATGTGCTGGACGGCTGCCTTGCCTTGGTAATGGACTGGATGAGAGCCAATAAAGTGAAGTCCAATTCATGGTTAGTGGGTGGTTCCCTACACTGGATGGATGGGAAGTGGCCTGATCCTGATGGGGTTACACATCCCTCTGAAGGAGGGTGTACGCAACTTGGGGGTCCTGGATCCATTGCTGTTGCTTGAGGGTCAGGTGGCCTCTGTGCTAAGGAGTGCCTTCCATCAGCTTCATTTGGTGGCCCAGCTGCACCCCTATTGTCTTACGCTCTAGTAACCTCTAGCAGCCATGAAATTAAAAGACGCCTGCTTCTTGGGAGAAAAGCAATGACAAACCTAGACAGCATCTTAAAAAGCAGAGACATCACCTTGCCAACAAAGGTCCATATAGTAAAAGCTATGGTTTTCCCAGTAGTGATGTATGGAAGTGAAAGCTAGACCATAAAGAAAGCTGGTCACCAAAGAATTGATGCTTTTGGATTCTGATGCTGGAGGAGACTCTTGAGAGTCCCATGGACTGCAAGAAGATCAAACCTCTCCATTCTTAAGGAAATCAGCCCTGAGTGCTCACTGGAAGGACAGATCCTGAAGCTGAGGCTCCAATACTTTGGCCACCTCATGAGAAGAGAAGACTCCCTGGAAAAGACCCTGAGGTTGGGAAAGATGGAGGGCACAAGGAGAAGGGGACGACAGAGGACGAGATGGTTGGACAGTGTTCTCGAAGCTAGCAGCATGAGTCTGACCAAACTGTGGGAAGCAGTGGAAAACAGAAGTGCCTGGCGTGCTCTGGTTCATGGGGTCACTAAGAGTCGGACACGACTAAACAACAACAACAAAACCTCTAGGTGAGATTGCTGCAACATGTTACATGTGGGGGCCGCCTCTGAAAATGGCTCAGAAACTTCAGCTGGTGCAGAATTCAGCTGCCAGGTTGCTCACCAGGGCAAGATGGTTTGAGCCTATAATGTCAATCCTGGCTTGACCGCGCTGGCTGCCAATTAGTTTTCCCATTCAAAGTGCTGGTTTTGATGTATAAATGAAGGGTGGCATAGAAATTTAATAGGGGTGAAGGGTGGTATATACATTTAATAAAGCCCAGCCCAAGCTAGATGTCAATAACGAGAATATATTACCAAAATTGCTAGACCAGACTATTCCAACCACAAATCAATTCACTCTCTTCCTAGGAAGAAGTGAGTTGCTGCCTCCAAGGGCAACAGGGAGTGTATGAGTCCAAGACTTAAGAGCAATTGGATTGTTTTCTTGGGGAGGTAACTCCCAACTTGTGGTTTCGCATTAATGTACTTGAGCCTTGGACTTGTGCATTTCCTGTTGCCCTTGGAGGCAGCATCTCGCTTCTTTCTTTGTTCAAACCTGAAACTGGGACTGAAGGGACCCCTGACCATTAGGTCCAGTCGTGACCGACTCTGGGGTTGCGGCGCTCATCTCGCTTTATTGGCCGAGGGAGCCAGCATACAGCTTCCGGGTCATGTGGCCAGCAGGACTAAGCCGCTTCTGGTGAACCAGAGCAGCGCAAAGGAAAACACTAATTCATGGGTGGTATTTAACTCCAAGGAAACTAGGTTTAATATGCAACTTGGCTAGGCCATATAGATGAAGATAAAAATGTTCAGAGGCTGGTAAAGGTAAAGGGACCCCTGACTGTTAGGTCCAGTCATGGACAACTCTGGAGTTGCGGCGCTCATCTCGCTTTATTGGCTGAGAGAGCCGGTGTACAGCTTCCGGGTCATGTGGCCAGCATGACTAAGCCGCTTCTGGCGAACCAGAGCAGTGCACGGAAACGCCGTTTACCTTCCTGCCAGAGCAGTACCTATTTATCTACTTGCACTTTGATGTGCTTTCAAACTGCTAGGTTGGCAGGAGCAGGGACCGAGCAATGGGAGCTCACCCCGTTGCAGGGATTCAAACTGCCGACCTTCTGATCGGCAAGCCCTAGGCTCTGGTTTAACCCACAGCGCCAATTCATCTGAATGTTGAAGAATAATTTGCCTCAAATGGAAAGAAAGGATTGTTCCATGAAAAGGAATAGGAGTTTTTGAGCATAAGGGTCCATCTACATCTGTTCACATAATGCTAACTACAGTGGTACCTCGGGTTAAAAGTACTTAATTCGTTCTGGAGGTCCGTACTTAACCTGAAACTGTTCTTAACCTGAAACACCACTTTAGCTAATGGGGCCTCTGCTGCTGCTGCGCCGCCGGAACACGATTTCTGTTCTCATCCTGAAGCAAAGTTCTTAACCTGAAGCACTATTTATCGGTTAGCGGAGTCTGTAACCTGAAGCGTATGTAACCTGAAGCGCATGTAAACCGAGGTACCACTGTATTATGTCTGAAGCACTTATTGGTGTATACTTTTGTGTATACAAGGGCTGACCTTACTATTAGGTTCCAAAACTAACAGGTTCATTAGAAGATGGCAAATGGTCATCTATTTTAACTGGGGAGGGACTTATTGTGGATATTATTCCTCAGATACCAAAATGCCTTGGGTTAGCCCTGCATGCATGGACAATTTATTTTAAGCACCCAACAGTTTCCCTTCGGTTGCCAAGGCAACATATTTTCCGTGTTGCAGGTTAAACTGAATGCAGATCCAGGACAGTATCCAACAAAGTACTCTTAGTTCCATTGGTGAATCAGAATTTCACCTCCCTCCACTCTTCCCATAGTGTCCCCACACAAAAAAATCTGCTCAGGAAGGCTGGGGGGTGGGGAGAATCAATAACATATTTAGGACGAGGGAGCAGGAAAGGAGAGGGAAGGTAATTCCATGGCACAACAAGAAGCCGAAATAACTATTTTGTTGGGTATCACCCGCAATGCTAGCCCATTAATTGCAGATTTAAGGGATGTAGTTACAACTTAAATATCAAAAGCAAGGGAATTATAATAGAGGATGGTATTGTAATAAATTGGGGAGGGTGGAAGGCATACCCTAAACCCAATAAATTAATGAATAATAATAATAATAATAATAATAATAATAATAATAATAATAATTTATTTATACCCAGCCCATCTGGCTGGGCTTCCCAAGCCACTCTGGGTGGCTTCCATAACAAATATTAAAATACTGTAATATATCAAACATTGAAAGCTTCCCTAAACAGGGCTGCCTTCAGATATCTTCTAAAAGTCTGTTGGTTGTTGTTCTCTTTGACATCTGGTGGGAGGGCGTTCCACAGGGAGGGCGCCACTGCCAAGAAGGCCCTGAATGTCAAAATCTAGCTGATACTTGGGATAGGAAGGGAAAATACAGGCTTCAAAGCTGTGCCACACAAGGAATCCCTAAGCTGGCTTATGCAAACCAGCTGACGAGCTAGCCAGCACTAAATCACACCAGCAAGTTGGAGTTAACTCTTTATTAGCAAAAACAGGATCTGCACAGGAGTGTTAGGCCCAATGAGCACTACCACTGATCCCTTGTCGGTCTTTCCCCCATGAAGCAGTTACTGAGAGTGAAGGCCTTCCCACAGCTGCCTTAAGTCCCCTACTCTCCAGGTTTATCCCCAAGCAATCTGAGACTACACCTGTGTGAAGCTACTTCTCCACCACCCTCTTCATGCCTCTCCTGGTTCTGGGAAATCAGCATGGAAGGGAACTTGTTGCATCAGGAGAGGAAGACCCGCGTGTCTCTTCACTAGCTGGACTCAACTTTGCCTTTTGGCCTCCCTCCTCTCCTGCTCACATGAGACTTGTGTCAGTCATGATTAGTAAGGACTTAGATGCCATTCAATAGCTGTCTGTGAGACAAGCCATGTTGTTCAACGCAACATCATCAGAACAATAGAAGCACTAGCTGTGAGGTGAACATTGCTTTCCTCCAAGCAGCAAGATACATGGGCCCTGACAAAATGTGGGGTGAAATATTGTGAGTTTGGTGGGCGAGGTGGGGGGGCATTTAGGCTGTACAGTGGTACCTCGGGTTACAGACGCTTCCGGTTACAGACTGCGCTAACCCAGAAATAGTATCTCGGGTTAAGAACTTTGCTTCAAGATGAGAACAGAAATCGCACATCAGCGGCGCAGCGGCAGCGGGAGGCCCCATTAGCTAAAGTGGTGCTTCAGGTTAAGAACAGTTTCAGGTTAAGAACAGACCTCCAGAACGAATTAAGTTCTTAACCCAAGGTACCACTGTACTGAGTCCCCTGCTAATTTCTGGATCCGGCAAGAATTCAATTACTGGAATAGCCAGGCCAGCTTCTTTTTGAGGTAAAGGACTCCTGGACGGTTAAGTCCAGTCAAAGGAGACTACAGTGGTACCTCAGGTTACATACACTTCAGGTTACAGACTCCGCTAACCCAGAAATAGTGCTTCAGGTTAAGAACTTTGCTTCAGGATGAGAACAGAAATCGTGCTCTGGCGGCACGGCAGCAGCTGGAGGCCCCATTAGCTAAAGTGGTGCTTCAGGTTAAGAACAGTTTCAGGTTGAGTACGGACCTCCGGAATTAATGAAGTACTTAACCTGAGGTACCACTGTATTGGGTTGCAGTGGTTATCTCGCTTTCAGGCTGAGGGAGCCAGCGTTTGTCCACAGACAGCTTTCCGAGTCATGTAGCTAGCATGACTAAACCGCTTCTGGTGCAACGGGAAACTGTGACGTAAGCCAGAGCGCACAGAAACACCGTTTACCTTCCCGCCACAGCAGTACCTATTTATCTACTTGCACTGGCGTGCTTTCGAACTGCTAGTTTGGCAGGAGCTGGGACTGAACAACGGGAGCTCACCCTGTCGTGGGGATTCAAACCGCCGACTTTCTGATCAGAAGCCCAAGAGGCTCAGTGGTTTAGACCACAGCACCACCCGCATCCCTTTATGAGGTAATGGCCCCCCGGCAGGAGTTGGAATCACTTGCAGGTCAGCAATAAGTCAATAAAGCACCCAATGTCAGTGAAGTAAACTCTTTAATCAAAGAAACAAAACAGCCCAGCCCTAGTGGTCACAGCAGCTCTTCCCAGCAAGCTCTTGCCCCAATGAAGCAGTTGCGAGGACTGAAGGTCCCTGCCTTCCCACTGCTCTCTAATGCCCCTCCCTCTAAGGTTCTTTCCCAGCAACCCAAGGCTCCTTTGTCTTGTCTCACTTTGCTCTGCTCTCTTCATTTATCTGCAAGTTGTGGGGGACCAGGATAGGGAGACTCCCAGGATTCTTCAGCAGCATAGCTGTCAACTTACAGATTTGAAAATAAGGGACCAGCAGCCTTGAAAATAAGGGACCAGCAGCCAAAATAAGGGACCTGCAGCCTCACCTGTTCCAGGCACTCCAGTCTTCCTGTCCTCCTGCAGTCTGGTCAAACTCATGCTGGTAGCTTCGAGAACACTGTCCAACCAACTTTGTAAACAGAGGTTCAACTGAATAGAATCTGAATCACATGCACCACAAGGCCTATGCACCCTCAACTTAAGATGGCTCCCCGGCCTGGCTTTGCACTGCAAAGTTTGCAGCAGCATGTGCAACAAAATGGCGTCCAGCATTCAAACCCCCCCTCAGCTTGCATTAACTAGCCCCACACAAGGCATGCAAGCTCCACCCCCCAGTCGTTCTTAGACTTCTTATTGGGTGAGCAACACAGCCAAGCAACACAGCTGGAGCCTCCCTCCTCCCTGGCCGGCAGGGAGGGAGGGAGAGGAGCTGCTTCCTTTGAAATTTAAGGGACATCATTTAAGGGACATCTATCAATAAGGGACAGCAGCAGGACATGGCACTGGAATAAGGGACTGTCCCTTCAAATAAGGGACACTTGACAGCTATGTTCAGCAGCCTACCTCATCTCTGCCTCCTCCCCCTCTCCTCTCCAGCCTCTGCTTCTGCCTCTGAGCATAGACTGCTCTCTGCCCCAGCCTCTTCCTGCTCACAAAACCCTGTTGCCTCTTTAGCTTCCAACACCACCTCTTCCCATTCTCTTCCTTCTTCTCCCTCTGACCATCCATCTTTGTCCCGCCACCAATTCCCTGGCTCTGAACCTTCTTCCCCCGGGAGTTCCTTGGGGGTTCCCCAGCTGGTGCCTTCCACCGCTCCTCTGCACCTGTCAGTCCATGGGTAGGGAAACTAAGGTCTGGGGGCCGGATCTGGCCCAATCGCCTTCTAAATCCGGCCCATGGGTGGTCTGGGAATCAGCGTGTTTTTACATGAATAGAATGTGACCTTTTATTTAAAATGCATTTCTGGGTTATTTGTGAGGCATAGGAATTCATTCATTCCCCTCCCCCCCTCCCATAATATAGTCCGGCCCTCCACAAGGTCTGAGGGACAATGGACCGGCCCCCTGCTGAAAAGGTTTGCTGACCCCTGCGTCAGTCCATGACAACCCCTAAGTATGGAACATAAAGGTAACAAAGGAAGTGGCTCTGTGCTAGTGAGCAAATGGGTGGGCCTAACTGGCTGCCAGTTAGAAGGGCAAAAGCCAGAGTTGAGTTGAGGTGTGTGACAGCTAGGAGCTAGAAGCAGGCTGCAGGGTGACATCTGTGAAGGAGAGAAATGCCGGATTTCTGTTGAAATCCAAGGCTGCGGCTATGGGAGAAGCAAGACCTGCTTGGGGTGTTAATGCTGTGAGTCCCTCAACAGTAGGCTCAGGTTGTATATATGTGTAAACAAACCATATATCATAAAGACACCACAGTTTCCTCTTGTCCCTCATTCATAAATGAACTGTTAAGCAATAAGAACATTTGGTGCTTGACTCTTATGTGTTTACGACTCTGGAAATTTCATTATTCTGCCTGCTTCCTTATTAACAGGGCTTTTTTTTCCAGCCGTAATTCGGTTCCGGAACCTCTTAGGTGGGCACTATTGCCATTATAAGATAATAAGGAAGGTGTTCGTGGTGAGTTGCGGCACCTCTTTTTCTAGAAAAATAGCACTGCTTATTAATCTACCAGAATGCAAACTCCGTAGAAAACTATTGAAGCATTGACTAGGATTTCAGTAGGTCTCAAAGGGAAGAAAACAGTCAAGGCTGCCAAAGCTTGGTGTCAGCAGCATGAGACGGGCGCATAGTCTCCCTAGCAACCATTGGGTGGCGGGGGAAATATCTCGCTAGCAGAAGGCATCTGGAGAGCTATTAATGCATCGGGCTGCATGGGTCAAATGCTGTTTGTTTCTCCAGCAAGCAATTAAAAATCACAGGGACTTCTGCTAATGTGTCTTACAGAATCAGCATTGAAGACGAGAACAATAGGGACAAGTGGAGTCACGAAAGCGGGCAGATACACTCAAAGCAATATTTTAAATATTAATCCTTTGAAATTTGGTTCATTGGGAGGGGCTGCCTGAATTTCCTTGTTGGGTGCTACTTAAAGGAGGCCTTGATCTTCGGGGGTAACATTTGGGTTGTCACTGGACAAGGGGATCTGAAAAGACCTCTGTGTGCAAATTGCTTTGCTCCCAGATGTTTATTGTGCTGTACTTATCATACATTAGCAGGATGAACTGCCTCGCCTCACCCTCTGCATTCAGTGATACCTTTTTCAAGCTTTTCTGCAACCTTTGTTTTTGGCCATAATTGGCAGTGGTTTGTTGTTTAGTCGATTAGTCATGTCCGACTCTTCGTGACCCCATTATATAGGGAGATTGATCCTTCTGAATGTATGAGGAGATGTTTGGATGCTGTGAAGTGTTTTGCAAAAGGAATGAATATAAACTTTGAAGTGCCTTTATACCTCCCTGTCCTAAAAGAAATCAAGCTGCTATTTTCTCTACTCTTTTAATTATATTAACATTGCAGGAGACATAAAAGCCTGCACTTCTACTATTTTTCTAAGTGTGGCACAATTCTCAGTTCTTGTTTGTTTAAGGGAGGGGGCTTATAGAATCATTTTGTGGAGGATATTTTTCTATCACATTAAATGCCAGCCTTGTTAAGAGTTTCATAGCCTAATGGTTTCCATCCAGGGTGTAAACAACCAGCATTTCCAGCTAACCTACAGCATAATGTTGGGAGCTAAAGCATAAAATGCCTGATAGCTGTCAGCAACAGTTTATCATCTGTAAAGACAGTGGATTATTATTTTTTTGTACCAAGGCATTAGTTATGCATAAAAACTGGATAACTAGGAACTAATTTCTACAGGTGTTTAGCAAAATCTGCTTTGGGTATCCCAATTTAAAATTCAATTACTCTTTGGCTACTAATTGGCATTCCTTCAATGCGGGGAAGGTGATTACGGTATTCCTGAAAGCTGATTAGAGAGAGCTCACTTGGGAATTTGTAGAATAATGTTGCGCCTTTCAGTTGTGACTTAAATGAATTTGTCATCAATCAAATGCAACTGGATATGTGCGAAAGCTGCAGCCTATCTGGCAAAACATTAATTGTTGGCTTGACTGCACTAATGTCCCACACTATGGAGCCAGTAGGATACACCCTTTTGGTTCAAATGAACAAGCCTAACCACCAGTGAATGCTGAGAAGGTTTAGAGTTTGTTGTTAAAGAGATTTATTAGTCATTCCAATGTATGCTTTATAGAAAGTGCCCAGAATCACACACAACCAGTAATAACTCTGTAGCAGATAGATACTGTACAGTACATAGGTTTTCCTGGCAGACAAATAAATAAGAACAAGGATGTCTGTGGGTATAAATAGTGAAATCTATAGATCTAAGATTCATTTATTTCCTAAGATATATTTAACTCACTTCGGGCTGCAAAATCCATTGTATGAAATCTAGTAGATCAGTCAATCTCTTTGTGGCTAAATGAAATGGATGTGTGTGTTTTTTTTAACTAGTTGGCATTAGATAAGTATTTGTACTGTATTATCACGAGATTACTCTGGAATCTGAATCTGTTCCAAATTTGCCACCTATTTTTCAGCTGCTGTGTTCCACGTGAGAAGTAATTGTTCCATGCTTCCCACTTCTGAATAGTGAAACAGTAAAAGGGCATTGCTTGGGGTCTGCTGAGAGCACTGTAAACATAAGGCATTTGATGCACAAACCTGCGTGCAGACCCATTAGCAGCAACCACCGAAGGCAAGAAGGGGAGAGGCTGCTTTTTACATCCTTGATCCTACACAGACCATCATCAGCCACCGCTGTGGCTGAGAAGAGCCAAGAGCTGCAGTCCGTCCATCTGCAAGGGATGAGGAAAAGCTGCGCCCAAAATATCTGGCGCTACCTGGTCCTGGTTGCTAGGCAGCAGAGGAGGGAGCGAGCTAATTTCCCACCTTTGTGCCCATTGTGGAGCTTTTCAAGCAGGATCAATAACGATCCCTATTGCATGGTACCGTTTGCAAAAACAACAACACCTTTCCGTTCCTAGGAAGAGCAGTTTTCTTTAGAGTCCCTAAAACAAATTTTATTTTATTTTATTTTATTTTATTTTATTTTATTTTATTTTATTTTATTTTATTTTATTTTTTATTTTATTTTATTTTATTTTATTTTATTTTATTTTATTTTATTTTATATACCGTACAATGCACTACAACGCAATGCAATGCAATTTGCATTTCCATTCTTCGCCTCGCAGTGGGCGGAGCTTGACGCGGGGCAGTCCCCGCCCCTGGGGTGACGTCACCGCGAGCGTTCCGTCGACGAGGCGTTCGCTCAGCGTGCGCGGAAAGGGGGCGGGCGCAGGGAAGCGAGGACGTTTGGCCTCCGCGGGCTTCCGTAGCAGCGAGTGCGCCGCCGGTTCCTGCTGTCTCCCCTCACGGCGCTCTCGCTGCGAGGCCGCGATGAGCGACAAGGGGGAGCTGGACCTGGCCGGGGCCAAGCAGAACACGGGCATGTGGCTCGTCAAGGTGAGCCCCGGCTATTGATGCGGACGCCAGGTTATTCACCTCAGAGGGTCGCCCTCAGAAGCGTCCCCGCCCCCCATACGAAAACTGAGGGAAACGGGGGGGGGGTTGAAGCGCCCTCGCCCCTCCCCCCCGGCCTTCTGAGGGGCGTCAGGCCCACGACCCCCCCCGCTCTGACCAACGGAGCTTGGGGGGCCGGGGGGGGGGAGAGGGCGTCTGCTGGTGGACGACCCCACCCCCTCATAGAATTGCAGAGATGGAAGGGACCCCGGGGGTCATCTAGCCCAACCCGCTGCAACTCGGGGGTCTCAACTAGATATCCCCCCCCCCAGTTACCATCCATGTGAGGTGGCCATTCAACCTCAGCTTAAAAACCCACCCAAGAAAGAGAGTCCCGTCACCTCCTGAGGGAGCCAGTTAGCGTCAGAAAGCTCTTCCTGACGTTTAGTCGGAATAATAATATAATAGTAATTTATTTATTTATACCCTCCCACCAGATGTCAAAGAGAAAAATAACTACCAAACTTTTTGAAGACATCTAAAGGCAGCCCTGTTTAGGGAAGCTTTCAATGTTTAATAGGTTATTGTACAGTGGCACTCGGGTTACATACGCTTCAGGTTACAGACGCTTCAGGTTACAGACCTTGCTAACCCAGAAATAGTACCTCGGGTTAAGAACTTTGCTTCAGGATGAGAACAGAAATCGTGCTCCGGTGGTGGGCAGCAGCAGGAGGCCCCATTAGCTAAAGTGGTGCTTTGGGTTAAGAATAGTTTCAGGTTAAGTATGAACCTCCGGAACGAATTAAGTACTTAACCCGAGGTACCACTGTATTTATACCCCGCCCATCTGGCTGGGTTTCCCCAGCCACTTTGGGCGGCTCCCAACAGAATATTAAAAACATGATAAAACATCAAACATTAAAAACTTCCCTGAAAAGGGCTGCCTTCAGATGTCTTCTAAAAGTCAGCTAGTTGCTTATTTCCTTGACATCTGATGGGTGGGCGTTCCACAGGGCCGGCGCCACTACCAAGAAGGCCCTCTGCCTGGTTCCCTGTAACCTCACTTCTCGCCGTGAGGGAACTGCCAGAAAGCCCTCGGAGCTGGACCTCAGTGCCCCAACTTGAAGCCAGTGGTTTGAGTCCTACCCTCCTCTGGAGCAGGAGGAAACAAGCTTACTCCATCTTCCATTTGGCAGCCCTTTAGATATTTGAAGGTGGCTCTCACATCTCCTTTCAGTCTCCTCTTTATCAAGCTAAACATACCCAACTCCTTCAACTGTTCCTCTTAAGCAGGGGTCAGCAAACTTACTGCACCTCAGGCTGGTGTCTCCAACACCGATCATGCGGAGGGCCGGAGGGCAGGGTAGCGCGTGCCCATATGTGTGTGCACATGCTGTTTCCGGCGCACTTCCGGGTTGGAGGATCACCGGAAATAGCTTGTGTGCATGTACACGGGCCTCCTCCGACCCGGATGTGTACCAGAAATAACGCTTGCGCATGCACAAATAACGCTTGCACATGCGCACAAGCTATTCTGGAGCTCCTCCGACCCGGAAGTGGGCAGCCACGCAGCGCAGCGCTGGTAAGAGCGGGCGGTGGCAGCAGGTAGTGGGGGTTGCCGAGGGCCGGACCCCTGCTCTTAAGGCTTGGTTTCCAGACCCTTGATCATCTTGCTCATCCTCCTCTGCACATGTTCCACTTTTTCAATATACTTCTTAAACTGTGGTGCCCAGAACTGGACAAAGTATTACAGTTGTGGTGTGATCAAAGTGAAATAGAGCAGTGCTGTTACTTCATCAGGACACTATTCTGCTGATGCAGCCTAGAATATCATTAGCTTTATTTTGTTGCTGCATCACACTGTTGTGTGATGTTGACTCATGTTCAGCTTGTGGTATGCTAAGACATCTAGATCCTTTTCACAAGCACTGCTTGCAGCCTACCGGAACCCCATCTTATATTTGTGCAGCTGATTATTCCTGTGTAGTTGTAGAACCTGACATTTGTCTCTGTTGAAATTAAATTTGTTTGGGCCCAGTTCTCAAATCTGTTAAGGTCATCTTGAATCCCAATTCTGTCTTCTGAACCATTAGCTGCCCCTCCCAGTTTTGTCTCATCTGCAAATCTGATGAGCATCCGCTCAGTTCCGTCAGCCAATACATTCATAGAGATGTTGAACAACAGGCCCAGGACAGAACCCTGCTTCACTCCACTTGTCAATTTTTACCGGGATGATGAGGAACTATTAGTGAGCACTCTTTGGGTTCAGTCAGTCAACCAGCTACAGATTCACCTAACAGTTATCTTGTCTAGCCCACATTTTATCAGCTACCTTGCAATAATATAATGTCAAAAGCCTTACTGAAGACAAGATATACTACATCCACAGCATCCCCCTGATCCACCAAGCTTGCAACTGTATCAAAAAAGAAATGAGATTCTACTGGCATGACATGTTTTTGAGAAACCCATACTGGATTCTTAGTAATCACAGCATCCTTTTCTAAGGGATCACAGACCAACAGTTGAATTATCTGTTCAAGCTCACCAGTCAGTAGTTACCTGGGTCTTCATTTTCTCCCCTTTTGAAGATGGAGGCAACAGTTGCCTGCCTCCAGTCTGCAGGGACCTCACTAGGGCTGGCTGATATCGGCTTTTCAACATTGTGATATATCACCAGCCAACCATCATGATATAGTGATACATTGCAATGTTGAAAAGCAGAGGGAGGAAAAGCTACTTTGGGCCCGGCTCCACAAGGTGCCAGGGTGAAACCACCTCCGCTCACTTGGCAGGAGCAGCGGCAGTTTCACCCCAGCACCTTGGAGGGCCATGGCCGATGGAGTTTGTTCCTCCACATGCCGCGTGCTGGTGGCAGAGGGTGTCCCTCCACTGTCAGTGCCTGATGCGCCAAGGAAAAAACATGCTTCATCGTCCACAGTACCTTCAGGGCCAGGGCTCTTGTGGGGTGCCTCAGGGCTCCGTCCTCTCCCTATTCTTTTCAATATCTATATGAAACTGTTGGGAGGAATCATCAGGGGGATTGGGCTGGTTGTTCATGTGGATGATACTCATCTCTACCCATTGTTTAAACTGGAATCAGTGTAGGCATTGAACATCTTGTGTGAGTGTCTGGAGGCAGTTGAAGGTTGTATGGCGGTTAACGGTTTGAGGTTGAATCCCAACAAGACAGAAATACTGTTTCTGGAGGACAGGGGGCGAGCTGGTGTGGCGGACTCCTGGGTTTTGAATGGGTAACGGTGCCTCTGAAGGACAAGATGTGCAGCCTTGGGGTCATTTTGGACTCACAGCTGTTCATGGAGGCAGAAGTTAATTCTGTGTCCAGAGTGGTTATTTACCAGCTCCATATGGTCTGCCAGCTGAGACCCTACCTGCCTGCACACAGTCGTGCCAGAGTGGTGCATGTTCTGGTTATCTCCTGCTTAGACTACTGCAATGTGCTCTGCGTGGGGCTACCTTTAAAGGTGACTTGGAAGCTACAACTAATCCAGAATGTGGCTGCCAGATTGGTGACTATGAGTGGCCACTAAGACCATATAACACTGGTCCTGAAAGATCTACATTGACTCCCAGTATGCTTCCAAGCACAAATGACTTTGGTCCTGTATACCTGAAGGAGTGTCTTCACCCGCATTGTTCAGCCTGGACACTGAGGCCCAGTTCTGAGGGCCCTCACTGCAAGAACTGAAGTTGCAGGGAACCAGGCAGAGGTCCTTGGTAGTGGTGCCCACTCTGTGGTACACCCTCCCATCAGATGTCAAGGAGATAACAATTACACAACCTTCTGTAGACATCTGAAGGCAGCCTAGTATTGGGAAGCTTTTAATATCTGGGTGGAAGGAACGGCAGAATGGGGAGGCCAAGCAGGCCTGGCATAGCAAACAACCATATGCAGCAGCTTGTAGAAATCACACTCCAAGGGCGCAGTCCTGGCTGCAAGAGTCTGTTTCACCAGCATGTTTCCTGCAAGGAATGCATTGACAAAGCAGCACCAGCAGAATTGAAGCCTCCTGCTCTCTGCAGCGTAGTCAGACAAAGAGGAAAGGAGAGGCAGCGTCTGCTTGCCTGGCCCTTTTCCTGCCTAGATAGGTTTTATAAATCCCTACATAAGCCACACTCCCAAATTGATTTGAGGCTGTATCTGGGTCAGGTGTTCCCCAGGTCACTATGGCCGTGGGTTGATGTGCACATGGAAAGCTTTAAAACTAACAAATTGCACTATCTGTTTAAAAATCTCTCTTTTATTTGGTATCTTAGCATTCCCTGGTAAGGCTGGGCACTTTCAGCTAGTAAATTTAATAATATAAATAAATTCTGGCCCTGGCAAAAAAGATTGTAGTGGGGACAATACACGGACTGAGCAACAGTGGTGGTCTACACATAGGTAGATCTGGCAGTGCTTTTTAACACTGGTGTGTTTTCTAGCCGTGAAACACCTTGTGTTTCTGACTGTGGCAGGCTTTCTGACCATGGATGCTATTGCTGACATCTTTGCTTTGCTAAATGAAGAGGGTGGGGGTATGATTTTGTTCATTTCTATGCAAGGAGAAGGGAGCCTGAACTCACCTCCCTGCCTCATTTCGGCAATGGGAGCCAGGTTCTGTTAGTTTTCTCTTTTACTGAAGTGTGGTGCTTGAATTAGTGGGGAAGGGAGCTGTCGTAGCCTCCTTGCCCCTAGTTTTCCTGCCCTCCTTATCTGTCACCACAGCACCTGATAGAACTGCTTTTTGAGGGTCTGCTTTTTTGTGTTGGGGGAAGGAGAAGCCTGGATTGGTAGGAGAAAGTGTGCACACACATGCATGGCAGAAGGCTTTTCAGCCTCTTCTGAGGACAAAAAATGGGAATAGGTGGTGGTGGTGGGGAGAAATGAAGTGAGAGCATGGCCAATGAGGCTTTTCTGCTCTGTTAGGAAGCTCCTGGGAGAGAGAATTTAAAGGGGAGGGGGAAAGTGTGTGTGTGTGTGTGTGTGTGAGAGAGAGAGAGAGAGAGAGAGAGAGAGGGAGGGAGGGAGGGAGTGTAAGTGAATGAATATAGGAGGGAGCCTACCTGGCCAGAGCAACTCTCCCCATGTGCTTCTGCTTTCTTTTTTGGATTATGAAGAATCTTGGCTATGGACTTTGATTACTTGGGTGCTAAACTGCTCTGTTTGCTCCTTTTAAAAACTTAATTTCCAACTTTCTATACTCTCATCAAAGAAAAACAACGACAACAAAACAAACCTAGCTGAATTTTCGAAGAGCCTCCTCTGGCAGTCTCTCTCTCACCACTTGCACTTTCCTTTGTCTTCATGGCTCTCCCATCACCAATCTTTGGTCCTAAGCATCCTTTTTCTTTCTTTACTGGGTTTGTAAATTAGGGTGATGGTTGGGAAGAGAGAAAAGATCAGGCTTGGCAAAACAGAACTTAGCCCTTGTTTCTAAACAAATTTGGTATTGTAGTGGGAATATGCTATAGCACTATCATGGAAAAATAATGAATTATATCAATTTCAGGGAAAAGATACAAAGATGGGTTTTATTTAATTTAAAAAAACCTTTATTTGTGTAGTGTTCGTAGTCTGTAGACAAATGTATTATGTTTGAAAACTCTCTTACTGCTTGTGTGCCAATCATTATAATGTTAATAAAAAGTAAAGGTGACGCATATCCTGTGCTCCCTCTTGTAATTCATTTTAAAACAATAGTGCTACAAATTGTGCTCAGTGCTTTGTTTGATTTGTAATTATATTGTTTGAAATTCATGAATATGATTCTATTGTAATGCTGATGTTCTCTTTGTTCTTTACTGCTTAAGAAAGCAAGCTATAATATATTTTGATTTACTGTTGCTTTCTTCTACATCCTGAAATATGTAGTTCTTCCTGTCTCAGGATTTAAAGAGTGGGGGAAGAGAGAGAAAATTAAAGTACACGTTTCTTTTCTGTACTCACTGGATTTTATTTTATTTTGTTGCCTTTTTTATAGGTTCCAAAATACTTATCACAACAGTGGACTAAAGCTTCAGGAAGAGGTGAAGTTGGGAAGCTAAGAATTGCCAAGTAAGAGTGCTTATATTTTGCATTCAGATATTCTTTTGTTTGGGTAGTGGATGGGGTAGGGGGGAGAAGGAACTACTGTGGAACCTTTTTGGCTTACAGTTTTTTTCTTATTTGAGACACATCTGATAGTATAGTTGCTCTTGTCCTGAATCATGATTATGATTGTGTGTGATACTCAGGCACCGGTTTGCAATAACACAGTCTGGCTCTAAATACAGCCTTTGAGATGAGGCCTTTTAATATGCCCTGTGAGGTCTAGAATCCTGCCCATATAAGCCAGGTACTGGTTTTTATATTTCTGCCTTGTCCATTTGGCTCTGGATATGGTCCTTTTGGAGAAATTGTATATTTCAGATGTACAAATGAAGGGCGGTACTGAGAGGGAATATTTGATCTTGCTTTGAGAGATCACTGGGCCCACAGAGTTATAATAGGGTCCCCCCCCCAACTTCGTATAACAGAACAGTTCCCTAAACTAATAACATGGCTTGATTCCTTCAATAAATAAAAACTTCCCAAGCAAACAGAAAGTAAGACATTGACATCTCCTAAAATTATTTTTTAATTTATATCCCATCGTTCCTGAAAGGAGCCTAGGGTGCATTCATAGTTCTCCTCCCCATTTTATCCTCACAACGACCCTGTGAGGTAGATTAGACTGAGGGTGAGTGAGTGAGAGTGAGCTTCATGGCTACCAGGAGATTTGAAGCCTGGTCTCCCCGGTCTTAGTCCAGCAATCTAACTGCTACACCACTCTGGCTCTCATCTTTCCTTGAAGCTAAACGTTCCTGGTTCTTTGCTCTGATGTCACATGCCTTGCATTTCACACATTTTATTTGTTTTGTACACTCTGAATCCTTCCTGGTTTGAATCCATCTTACTTCGAACACAGTGACCCAAATTGGACAGGGTTGTTCTATACGGGGCTGAGTGGGGCACACTGATTGCATTCTTTTTCAGTGTGTAAGTCTTTGGGTCATTTGCCCCCCTTTTTTGTAACCATCATGGTGTTGATTTAGAGTCTGACAATAGCCTAGTTGCAAGTCCATCTCAGTTACCAAAGCCTAGCTAGTCTCCTAGTCTCATTCCCTTGGATCCAAATGGGTTCTGTGTGAACTGAAATGTACTTCTACTTAAGGTTGAGTCCTCTTCTCGCTGCAACTTCTCTCACTGCATGTGAGAGTGCCCCAGTCATTAGGAGCAGATTTGGTGGGAGGGAGCAAGGCGATGCAAAGAGAATAAAAGGTAAAGGGACCCCTGACCATTAGGTCCAGTCATGACCGACTCTGGGGTTGCGGCGCTCATCTCGCTTTATTGGCCAAGGGAGCCGGCATACAGCTTCCGGGTCATGTGGCCAGCATGACTAAACCGCTTCTGGTGGACCAGAGCAGCACACAGAAACGCCGTTTACCTTCCCGCCGGAGCGTTACCTATTTATCTACTTGCACTTTGCCGTGCTTTCGAACTGCTAGGTTGGCAGGAGCTGGGACCGAGCAATGGGAGCTCACCCCGTCGCGGGGATTCGAACCTCCGACCTTCTGATTGGCAAGTCCTAGGTTCTGTGGTTTAACCCACAGCGCCACCCGTGTCCCGCAAAGGGAATAGGAAAGCCAACCCCCCCCCCCAGTTCTGTGGTGAAACTATGTTCTTCACATGGAACTGGAGCTCAAACCATCTATCTATCGCAGGCACATCCAACTCCCAAGAAACAGTGATCTACTCCCAGTATAAAAGAACTGGCAGTGATCTAACCATCATCATTGGAGAGAGGAGGATGGTGGGTGGATTGCACAGAGTTTTTTAGCTTTTCCCCCTGTAACTTTTTGTACACGATAAGGATCCCGCGATCGACCACAATCAGCCGGGGATCTACCGGTAGATCACAATTTGCTGGTTGGACACCCCTGATCTATAGCACTGAAATACAGGTGTGCATATGTCCTACCTATTGCATCCTTAAGAGGCCTTTCGTCATTTCCCTCCAGGCTTATTGCCTCTGCTGATGCCCTGATGTGGAGGGCTTTCAGTTCCTTAGCTGGGTACAAGCTCAGAGCGTGTGAATTCTGGCTGTCCCAATTCGGGACTCGCTGGCTCCAGTGCTGCTGGTATCACAGAACTGGTTGGTTTCTCTTTGTTGGAGTTGAAACCTAGGCAGCAGAGGGAGGGGAGAGCCCTGAAAATACCACAATGATTCCCCAGTTATATAGCATTTAGATTCCTCAGGAGGGATTTGTTTTTATTCCTTGTACTCGAGTAGTTATAAGAAATAATTAAAATACTGTGTCCTTTTGCTTTTTTCCATAGGAATCAAGGAAGAACAGAAGTAAGTAGATAAAATACAAATATTATGAAAGTATATTTTGTATTGGAGTATATTGGAATAGGTGGGTTACATATTTTTATGTTCTGTGTTGTATTCCACCTAACAGTATAATCCTTTTCTGATAAGGTACATGTTATCTTTTCTGTTTCACACTTGTGAAACTTAAATATAATTGATAAATAAACTAGCATTTATTAATTCCCTTTAACAGAGCTTGTGTGAAAGCTAGAGATTGGGGTGCTTAACCCTTTTGTTTATTCCTTTTTCCCTCCTATAAAACATATGCAAGACACTATTTTAATGTTCAAATAACAATAACTCTTACTTACTGTGTCCTTGCACTTGTTAGATTAAGTGCATATGTACAAGGCAAGCAGGTATTACTTATGTTACTAATGTATTACATAAATTTATCACTAAGACTAAAACTCTTGCAGACTCTGACTAACTCTAAGGCAGACAGCAGCAGAACAGAACAGACCCCCTGCTCAGCTACTCTAACAGCACAAAAAGACTGTTATTAAAGATTGTTATTAACTGACATAACTGTACTAGCTTACACAGCTGTCTCAGGCACAGGGTATATGTCCTCACAAGGTTCTTTCTTAGAGTGTTGCAGTCCTTGTGAGTATTAACCCATTACATAGCATCTTGGATGCTCATGTCTCACTGTAAACCCTACACAAATCCAGAGTGGAGTCCCTAGGCATCTTGTACTTTTCCTTCTGGGAACTCCTGTAGCCAAGCTGGTGTCAAATGTAGTCCAAAGGAAAGCAAAGTAGTATATCAGCAAGACTGAGGGGGAGCTGGGGAAACCCAGCCAGATAGGTAGGTTTCTCCCGGTATGCCCCACAGAGGACCTTAAGGTCCATAAATAGCAACACCCTAGTGATCCTGGGCCCTAAGGAAGTTAGATTAGCTTCAACCAGAACCAGGGCCTTTTCAATACTGGCTCCGTCCTGGTGGAACGCTCTGTCTCATGAGACCAGGGCCCTGCAGAATCTGATTTCTTTCCGCAGGGCCTGTAAGACAGAGTTGTTCCACCTGGCCTTTGGCTTGGAGCCAATTTGATTCCCTCCCCCTCTTTCTTTTCCTTTCTCCTCCTGTGATGAGGCTGCATTTTAATATTTTAATGTTGTATTTTAATCTTGTTTTTAAGTTCTATTCATTCAACTTGTTTTTATTATTGCTTGTTAGCTGCCCTGAGCCCGGCCTTGGCTGGGGAGGGCGGGGTATAAATAAAAATTATTATTATTATTATTATTATTATTAATAATAATAATAATAATAATAATAATAAATTGTTGTTGTTGTTGTCTGGGCAGCCCAGGACTTCCATATATACAGGCTTGTGCCCTGGAGAGGTTACGTCGGTGCTGGTAATGCAGCAAAAACCATGCAGGAAGCAGCACTTTGCTCCTGATGGCACACTCTTCCTTTGTCTCTCGAGACAGACTGAAGCCAACAACATTGAACAATGAATTAATTCTCCAAAGCAGTCAACAATTCCTTTTCCGTAAGAAATATTTATTGCAATGTTTGGTTTTCAGGTATCTTTCACTTTGAATGAAGATCTTGCCAACATTGATGATATTGGTGGGAAGCCAACTTCCATCAGTGCACCCAGAGAACACCCTTTTCTCTTACAAAGTGTCGGAGGACAGATGTTAACCGTGTTTACAGAGAGTTCACTGGGTAAGTTGGAGGAAAATTGATAGTTAACTAAAGTTTTGCAAAATGAAAGGTGTTTGCTAAATTGAACTTCTACATCCAGATTTTTTTGGGATGGTTTCTTTGGTTTGGACTTTTTCTGTTTTGATTCTTGTGGTGTAGCATAAACAATTAGTATGGAACAAAATGATGGCAATTACCAGAATTCTAAAATTTTAAACTCTGAATGTTTTTGTAGGCAGATTCTTTTGTATTAAAATGTCATAAGAACATAAGAAGAGCTGGCTGAATTAGGCAAATGGTCCATTATCCTGTTCTCATGGTGGCCCACCAGATCATAGAACTGTAGAGTTGAAAGGGATCCAGAGGGTCATGCAGTGCAGGAATTTCAACTAAAGCATCCATGGCAGAGGGCCATCCAACCTCTGCTAAAAGCCTCCAAGGAAGGAGAGTCCACAACCTCCTGAGGGACTCTTTTCTACTGTTGAACAGCTCTTACTGTCAGAAAGCTCTCCCTGATGTTTTCTCAGACTCTCTCTTCTTGTAACTTGAAGCCATTGGTTCGAATCCTACCCTTTGGAGCAGGAGAAAACAGTCTTTCTCCATTAAAAAAGAAGAAGAAGCTCCTTAAGCTTTTTGAAATTGGGCTTCCTAAAGTCCAGAGTACAGTGGTACCTCAGGTTACATACGCTTCAGGTTACATACGCTTCAAGTTACATATGCTTCAAGTTACATATGCTTCAGGTTACAGACTCGGCTAACCCAGAAATATTACCTCAGGTTAAGAACTTTGCTTCAGGATAAGAACAAATCATGCTCCTGCGGTGCAGCAGCAGTGGGAGGCCCCATTAGCTAAAGTGGTGCTTCAGGTTAAGAACAGTTTCAGGTTAAGAATGGACCTCCAGAATGAATTAAGGACTTAATCCGAGGTACCACTGTACATGTCTGACTCCACTCAGCTTTCCCTTGCCTCTACATCCCAGGAGGACATGATCACTTCCCCCCAAATTTCCCAGTACTTCCACTTTGTTGATCAATTCTTCCCTATTGGTGAGGACCAGGTCCAAGACAGATGATCCCCTTGTTGCTTCTTCCACTTTTTGGGAAGCAAAATGTGGGAGGCAATGGAGGAATTTGTTGGACCTTTCTCTGAAATCATTGGCTTGGAATGTAGCAAATGGGTTATCGGCATACTCATTCATGATCAGTAGCCTTGGATGGGAGGAGGTTAAGCCTAGTATGGACAGTGGGTGGAAGAATCGAACCCTGATGTTGGGTCACATAAGTTATGAGAGGGAACCATAGAAAATGGAAAAAAAAGAAAAAAGAGAGGGAACCATAGAAAATGTTTCTGTTTCTTCGAAGCCTTTGGTGCCTAGTACCCCCTCCCATGTGTGGTGCCATTTGGCTATCAATTCCATGCATTTGATTCAAGGTAATATGTTATACAGTATATGTGGGGCTACATTTTGAAAATGGTCTGTAAACTACAACGGTCCTGGAGAATGACAGCTAGATTGTTAATAGGGACCAGATGCTTTGGCCTTATTATTCTGATCCTTGCCTGCCTCTACAGACTTTGATTTGATTTATTTATATGGTTGATTTTAAATTTGACTGTTGTCTATTGTTCTCAGAACTGGAATATCTCTTTAAAAGGGGGGTGCTGCTTAGTTGGCTGGTAAATGTGGGCCCTAGTTATTTGACTTTGCTGAGCTATTTTTTGTTGTTGTTTGTGCATGAAATATAAACTACATTTTGTTCTGTAAACATCACCATATGTACATAACTGGTTGCCATGCAACAGTGCAATTTCTGCTACCCATTGTTTTGTCTTTATTGCTGTCCCAGTTCTACGTCTCTTGCATATATTTCAATATTAATAGGCCACCATGAGCAAATTAGGTGTTTCTTTTCCCAAATATACACTTACTGTGTAACCTGGTGAACAATTACACACTATTTTAAATTAAGACTGGCATTTCTATCAGCCTAACAGCAGTAAAATGCTGCTGTAGAGTAAAAGAGAAAAAAAATAAAGCAGACACAATGGTGGTTCATTTCTGCAGTTTTCAGATATGAGTAAAGTGACAGTTTGGTAGATCACATGTTTTGCATTTAAAGATTTCTGGTTCAGTTCTCAGAACTTTCAATTAAAGTAGTGTTTTAAGAATTTAGCACACCTGTTCCAAACACATCTGCTTTCTATGGACCAGCCATCCAGGATCAGTTGTCTGTTCCATGGGAGAGATCCTTTCGCAAAGCAATGTGTATTGTGTTCAAGAATCTGTGGGTAAGAAGTAATCTCATGCTAGCATTAGAAGAAAAATATACAGTGGTACCTCAGGTTACATACGTTTCAGGTTACATATGCTTCAGGTTACAGACTCCGCTAACCCAGAAATAGTGCTTCAGGTTAAGAACTTTGCTTCAGGATAAGAACAGAAATCGTGCTCCGGTGGCGCAGCAGCAGCAGCAGGAGGCCCCATTAGCTAAAGTGGTGCTTCAGGTTAAAAACAGTTTCAGGTTAAGTACGGACCTCCGGAACGAATTAAGGACTTAATCCGAGGTACCACTGTAGCTGTATATCTCTATCCCTCTAAACCCACATAATGGCATAAACAGTAACTTTTACTGCTTTTGCCAGTGTCTTGTAGTGGTTAGAGTGTTGGACTAGGACCTTGAAGACCAGGGTTCAAGTCCCGACTCAGCCATGAAGCCTGTTTGGTGACCTTGTACTTACTCTCTTTCTGCCTAACCTGCTGCACAGTCGTTTGTGAGGATAAAATGGAGAGGAGAACCATGAATGCTACACTGAGTTCCTTGGATGTAATGGAACATATATTTTTCGCTCTATAGGACACACTTTTCTCCCTCCAAAAATGAAGGGGAAATGTGTGTGCATCCTATGGAGCGAATGCAGGCTTTCGCTGAAGCCTGGAGAGCGAGAGGGGTCGGTGCACACCAACCCTTCTCGCTCTCCAGGCTTCAGGCAGCTATACGCAAACCTTCGGAGCGCTCCCCCAGCCCGCAAGCTCCGGGAGCAGCGGCAAGGTTGCATAACCTTGCCTCCACTCCCGGACCTGTTTTGGGGGCTGGGGTCAGGGGAAGCTCGGGCTTCCGCGGCTAAAAACGAAGCTGCGCGCAGCCTCTTCCGGCTGGAGATGTTGTGCATGGATAAAGAGGAAGCCAAGACAGCCAGCGGGATGAATCCCGCGGGCTGTCTTGGCTTCTTTGCTCTTTGGGGCTGGGGGGGGAATTATTCCCCCACTTTATTTCCCCCTCTAAAAACTAGGTGCGCCCTATGGTCCGGTGCGCCCTATGGAGCGAAAAATACGGTACATGTAATAGTTCTTAATAATATTAAGTCCATGAAAACGTATCATAATGAATTCATTATAAATAATCTTCAAGAGGCCACCAAACCTGTTGCTGTTTTTTGCTGCAGCAGAGTAACACAATTACCCTAATGGGAATTTGTTGTACTCGTTATAATGGCATTCTCATTTATTTGCATTTATGTTGCTGAATTCTATTACCGGTTTTTGATAAATGAACTCTTGAGTTTCTATTTATGCTGCCATTATAATGGTGTATGTTGAATTGCAGTCATACCTCGGGTTGAAGTTGCTTCAGGTTGAGCGTTTTCGGGTTGCGTTCCGTGGAGACCCGGAAGTAACAGAACATGTTACTTCCGGGTTTTGCTGCTTGTGCATGCGCAGAAGCTCAAAATGACATCATGCGCAGAAGCGGTGAATTGCGACATGCGCAGATGCGGGTTGCGTTCTGCTCTGGATGCGAACGGGGCTCCAGAACGAATCCCATTCATATCCAGAGGTACCACTGTATTAGGAATTGGCATTGATTATTGAAATATTATGTTCATTTGATTATAACAGTTTTTACTGTAATAGAATATTGCTTTGACTTGTATCTGGTATGAACCAGAAATGGCACATACTTCCCCTCCCCTATCACATCCACTGTCCTCCTGGAAGCCCAACCCACAAATCTTTGGTTCTCAAGTTACCTGGTCTTGGGTAGCGCAGGTAGGAAATGCCTCTGTCTGAGACCTTGGAAAGTCTCTGCCCATCAGAGTAGGGAAGACCTCGGGTTAAGTAGTTAATTCGTTCTTGAGGTCTGTTCTTAACCTGAAACTGTTCTTAACCTGAAGCACCGCTTTAGCTAATGGGACCTCCCACTGCTGCACGATTTCTGTTCTCATCCTGAAGCAAAGTTCTTAACCCGAGGTAATATTTCTGGGTTAGTGGAGTCTGTAACCTGAAGCATCTGTAACCTGAAGCGTATGTAACCCGAGGTACCACTGCACTGAATTAGATGAACTAAAGGCGTGACTTGGTCAAAGGCAGCTCTATGAGTTCTTATTTCACTTCCAAATTGGATGTGATTCCTGCTTTATTAGTAACCAGGAAGACATTTTGAGAATATATATGAATTTATATGTACAAAAATAGCAGAGCCACAACCCTTGAACACATAAGCCATGCCTGCATCATTTTTTCTCTGTGCAAATTAAGCTATTTTGTTTAAGTGTGCTTGGTTTCCTTGCAATTTATAGGCTAGCCGGCGACTGAAGTTTTCTGACTTAACAGGGATTAAAAATAAAATAAAATACTATAGAATTTAAGAAAAAAGAAGCAGAAGCAAGGGACATGATTTTGTGCTGCTGTATGGAGAGTTGGTACTGGAAGTTTTAAGTAACGAGTGAAATTTATAGCAATATGTTCCCGCAATAAGGCAAGATGCAAATGAAGTGGTATTGGTGTCTAAACAGAGTTAAAATACATGTTTTTTTCTTCAAGAATCTAAAATATGCCAGAAATGGAAAATATATTAAGTGGCCTTTCTTCAAGGATGGTAGGGTAACAAAAGATTAATTCACCCTGCCTTTGCTTAACTAACTTTTAGAAGGGACCCATCATAGTTCAAGACTGGGAGCTGTGCTATCTGCTCTGTATACCTTGCACTTTTAGTCTGATAACATAAAAAACCGAGTATGTCCCGCCCCCTGCCCCCCCATAATTCACACTGAAAAAAGTAGGATTTATTTGCTATTTTTTATTTAAACAGAAGATTGAAACTCAGGGGTTTGGGATAGACTGGACACTTTATGTTGAAAATGCACTTTGGACATTCTCTGAGGCCATTCCTACATTTTAGGAGTGAGTTCTGGCCCCCAATTAAGGTTGCAAACCCGTGTGCATTTGGGAGTAAGTCCCATTGAATTCAGTGCGATTTGCTTCCGATTAAACATGCAAACAGTTGCCCTGCCAGTCCCAGTTGGTGATCATATCAGATGTTGCCAGGGGGCGAGCAGGTGTGGGGGACTCCCTGGCCCTGAATGGGGTAACCGTGCCCCTGAAAGACCAGGTGCGCAGCCTGGGAGTCAATTTGGACTCACGTGAAGGCACAGGTAAATTCTGTGTCCAGGGCAGCTGTCTACCAGCTCCATCTGGTATGCAGGCTGAGACCCTCCCTGCCCGCAGACTGTCTTGCCAGAGTGGTGCATGCTCTGGTTATTTCCCGCTTGGACTACTGCAATGCACTGTACGTGGGGCTACCTTTGAAGGTGACCCGGAAACTACAACTAATCCAGAATGCAGCGGCCAGACTGGTGACTGGGAGTGGTCACAAAGACCATATAACACTGGTCCTGAAAGACCTACGTTGGCTCCCAGTATGTTTCCGAGCACAATTCAAAGTGTTGGTGCTGTCCTTTAAAGCCCTAAACGGCCCCAGCCTTTACCTGAAGGAGCGTCTTCACCCCCATCGTTCAGCCCGGACACTGAGGTCCAGCGCCCAGGTCCTTCTGGCGATTCCCTCACTGCAAGAAGTGAGGTTACAGGGAACCAGGCAGTGGGCCTTCTCGGTAGTGGCGCCCACCCTGTGGAACGCCCTCCCATCAGATGTCAATGAGAAGAGCAACCATATGACATTTAGAATACATCTGAAGGCAGCCCTGTTTAGGGAAGTTTTTAATGTTTGAAGTTTTATTCTGTTTTTAATGTTCTGTTGGTACCCACCCAGAGTGGCTGGGTAAACCCAACCAGATGTGTGGGGTATAAATACTACTACTATGACTACACAAAATTTTACATTTGTGAATCAGTTTTCTGGCATGGTTGGACTTTGGCAAGTTATCTCTTGGCACCAAACCCTGTGTGATGTTAAATTCGCATGTAACGGTGCATGTAATTTCACTCTTAATCATGGGGCTGTTAGCGTTAAAATGGGGGAAAGTGGTGCCACCTCCACTACACACCTCATAATCCAGGCTGGGTGCTGAGTCTCCTGCTCTAAACCCCAATTTTATAGCTTGAGTGGGACAGATGGTTCTAGAAAGAGGTGTGGAAGAGCTTCAAACAGTAGATCATGATTGACTGAAAAGCCTTATGTTGTTCAGGATTGGACTACAGGGAGTTTATAGCATTCCATAACGTTGAGTTACAAATAGGAACACTCTTAATATTGAATTGTAAAGTCCTAAACCTTATTTTATTGTCATTTGCAGAAAGTCAGACAGATGAAAAACCTGAAATCAGCAACAGTGGTAAGTGTTGGCTGTAATAACTTGTTTACGGAGATAATAAAAAACAACACTAACTGATTCATTGCTACAAATTCCTTGAATTGTTCCAAATCTAGAGTTTGTGCAGGTGGTTACATTGAAACTTTTAAATCGTTTGGATGTATTTCTGGTTTCCTTTGGCTACTTAATATCATTGCAGTTTGCAAATGCTTGGTGAGGGAATTTCGCAAGCAAGTTATGATCGTCTTCATTTCAAAAAACCACTTCAGGTTTTGTGAAATATAACAAATAATCACAATTGTATGGGGATGGGCAGACTTGCATGATCTGGTGCAAAAGACAGAGAACTCCATAAAACTGAGTCCAAGGATTTGTGAGTATCAAAACTCTAATAGAGACCTTCTGCAAACACATCCAGTTGTGGATACCTCAAACTCTCTTCATTGCAGCCATATAATTTAGGGTGGGGGTTATTTTCTTGCTGGTATTATTCCGTGGATGTGTGGCTTCCTGTTCCCAAGGCAGTTAAAGGTTGCCTGTTTGGCAAGGTTGGTTCTGTTTTATTTTTTTATAGTTACCATAAAGGTAAAGGGCCCCTAACAATTAAGTCCAGTCGCAGATGACTCTGGGGTTGCGGCGCTCATCTCGCTTTATTGGCCGAGGGAGCCGGCGTACAGCTTCCGGGTCATGTGGCCAGCATGTCTAAGCCACTTCTGGCAACCAGAGCAGCGCACGGAAACACCGTTTACCTTCCCGCTGGAGCGGTACCTATTTATCTACACCGTTTGCACACGGAAATGCTGTTTACCTTCCCGCCGGAGTGGTACCTATTTATCTACTTGCACTTTTGGCCTGCTTTTGAACTGCTAGGTTGGCAGGAAATGGGACCGAGCAACAGGAGCTCACCCCATCGTGGGGATTCGAACTGCCGACCTTCTGATCGGCAAACCCAAGAAGCTCAGTGGTTTAGACCGCAGCGCCACCCGCGTCCCTTACCAATTATCTTAGTCTGGTGTTTAACAAAAGCCTCCAGGAAGACCCAAGTTTGCAAGCTTGGAAGGCTGTTCCATGCAGTCACAGTCACAAAACAGTTTGCTGATCTCCCAGCACAGGCATGACCACTACCCAGTCCTCCTTAAAAATTATCTCATTTCAATGACAAAGACTTGGACTCAGCAGTTAAAAGAACTTGAACTAAGGCTTCCATACAGTGAGATTAGGTAAAGGTGAAGGGACCCCTGACCATTAGGTCCAGTCGTGGCCGACTCTGGGGTTGCGGCGCTCATCTCGCTTTACTGGCCAAGGGAGCTGGCGTACAGCTTCCGGGTCATGTGGCCAGCATGACTAAGCCGCTTCTGGCGAACCAGAGCAGCGCACGGAAACACCGTTTACCTTCCCGCTGGAGTGGTACCTATTTATCTACTTGCACTTTGACATGCTTTCGAACTGCTAGGTTGGCAGGAGCAGGGACCGAGCAACGGGAGCTCACCCCGTGGCGGGGATTCGAACCGCCAGCCTTCTGATTGGCAAGTCCTAGGCTCTGTGGTTTAACCCACAGCGCCACCTGCGTCCCATACAGTGAGATTACCCGGACACAATTGTGTTGCAGGAATCTCATCAACACAAATCCTCCAAGTCACCTTTACCTAAGGGTTGATGGCTCAGTGAGCAACTGTGCACACCTGCCTCTTCAAAACCAGGGATGGGGCTTCCCTCTTCACTAAGCAATGGCCATTTCAGGTGGGAAAATCTAGCAGACCTAAATGGCAGGTTTCTTTTTGTAATTCTGGCTTGCATATATGCACAAAATTCCAGCCAACATGCTTTTCTTAAGGACACTTTGCAAAATACTGAATGCCTTCAAAGAAGGCTCAGTTATAATTGAAGGTGACATTAACTGCTGCCCTAATGACTTCATAGATCGCAGCTCTTCCTGTTCTTTAAGAAGCAGCCAAGATAATCAGTTGCAGAGCATAATTGCCTACTGGGGCCTAACAGACACTTGGAGACATTTACCATATTTTCCCGTCTATAAGACGCCCCCATGTATAAGACGCCCCCTATAAGAGTCTATTTTTGGGGACTCAGATTTAGGAAAATGGGGGGGGGGAGATGTATCTGTGTATAAGATGCCCCCTAATTTTTGACATTATTTTTAAGGAAAAAAAACATAGTCTTACACACGGAAAATTACAGTAAATCCCACAGCACATGAATTCTCTTCTGATCCAGGTACTCTCCCTTATACTGGAAAGCCTATGGAGAGATAGGCTCATATTGTCATGCATGGTGGAATTGCATGTTGGTATAAAAAGGTGTTTTATGTTATTTCCAAAATTATGCAACAACTCCTCCCACCAAATTCAGCTCTTGCCTTCTTATCATTAGACCCAAATTTAACAATAACCTTAAATGCAGATATTTAGTATTTTATCTGTTATCTTTATTTTATTTTTTAACATTACAAACATCCATTTAAACAAAATAACACTGATACAAACTTGGGGTTCTCTGAACCCCTGGACTCCCCCCCCCCCCCGGTTTTCAAAATGTACATTTTTTATTTTTACCACATTTGATTACATTTATCTAACTTTAATTTAATCCTTTTTTTAATCTTTTGGTTTTTACAAATTACAAGTGTTATAAAAATCCTGCTAACATTTTAAAGTGTTTACAGTGTTCTTTAATATAGTCTATGTATTTTTTCTATTCTGTATTAAATTTGTTGTCCTCTTCCAGTCATCTTTGCCATTTCAGCGTATTCCATTGTCTTCATAATCCACTTCATAATCCACTCTTCTTTAGTTGGTGTTTTCTCTTCTTTCCATGCCTGGGTGTAAAGCATTCTTGCAGCTGTCGTCATATACATAAACAGTCTTCTCATATCCTTTGGTAATTCTTCTCCTATTATATCTATTTAAAAGGCTCCTGGTTTTTTAACAAAAGTTACCTTAAACATTTTTTTTCAATTCATTATATTTCATTTCCCAGAATGCCTTTACCTTTTTGAACGTCTACCACATATGGTAGAACGTGCCTTCTTTCTCTTTACACTTCCAGAATATGTTAGTATTATTTTTATACATTTTTGCTAGTCTTACCGGAGTCAAATACCATCTATACATCATTTTCATATAGTTTTATTTTAACGTACAGCGTGCTGTAAATTTCAAGTCCTCCTTCCACAGTCTTTCCCAATCTGCAAGTTGTATATTATACCCCACATCTTTTGTCCAGTGAATTATTACTGCTTTTACCTCTTCATCTTTAGTTTCCCATGTATTTTATCTGTTATCAGCAGCCCAATTAACAAGAGCCCAATACACAGTCTGTAGAAATCCCCATTGAAATCTGGTTAAATAATATTTGGAATGTGGCTCTGTTGCAATGCGTTACTTGCTGCAGAAGGGTAATTAAAAGCAATTCAAGGATGGACACTTTTGGTGAAACTTGGTTTGTTTTTCCTTTATAAATGAGATGAAATATACTTTGATTCCCACCCTCAGCACAAGAATCTCTGTGGAGAGGCTACTTGAGTTGATAATGCATAAATAAATGTATTGCTTGTGTACTGTGTACTGCATAAGAAAGTGAATAAGAATGTACCACTGGATAGGTTACCGTAGTTACCGTATTTTCGCTCTATAAGACGCACCAGACAATAAGACGCACCTAGTTTTTGGAGGAGGAAAACAAGAAAAAAAATATTCTGAATCCCAGAAGCCAGAACAGCAAGAGAGATCAGGCTTCTGGGATAGCCTTTTGATGTTCTGGCTTCTGGGATAGCCGCCGAAGCCTCTCCCGGGCAGCAGGATGAAGGCTCCCCCTGCCCGGAAGAGGCTGCGCGCGGCTAAGCTGCCCTCTGTCCCTTCCCCCACCTCCCGCAAAAGCCAGCCAAGAGCTGTGCGCTCTTTAAAGGGAGCGGGGCTCTTGTGGGCTTTTCTACAAGGTGGGAGAAGGACAGCCTGTCAGTGATGGGCTGCCCTTCTCCCTCCTCGGCGAAAAACCCGCAAGAGCCGCGCTCCCTTTAAGGAGCGTGCGGCGCGTGTTTGCGGCACATGGGGCTTTTCCCTGAGGAGGGAGAAGGGGCTGACGGGCCACATCAGTCCCTTTGCCCTCCTCAGGGAAAAGCCCCCAAGAGCCGCACACATGCTAGGCACGGCTCTTGCGGGCTTTTCTGGGAGGTGGGGGAAGATACAGAGCCCTGCACTCTGTCCCTTCCCCCCACCTCCCGCAAGAGCTGCGCGAAGCCTCCATGGGGCAGTGGGATGAAGGCACCCACTGCCCTGCGGAGGCTTCGCACGGCGAAGCCAGAACAGCGAGCAGAGCGCTGCACAGCGCTCCCTCTCCCTGTTCTGGCTTCTGGCTTAGCCCCGCAGCCTGCATTCGCTCCAGAAGACACACACACACATTTTCCCTTACTTTTTAGGAGGCAAAAAGTGCGTCTTATAGAGCGAAAAATACGGTATATGTTGTTGTATTTAAATGAAAAAGAAATGGAAAAAATGGAAGCGAAAGCTTTTGATCTCTTCACTTTCACACTGGGGAAGGAGAGGAGAGCAAGGGACCATGAGCCCAAGACTCATTCCCTTTGTTACAACCTGTAGTTTCTCATGTTGCCAAAAGAGCTCCCCCTATGATCCTAGCTTCTTCCATGATTCTATGGCATGAGAAGCTAACCCTCAGGTATAGCAGTTCAATTCTGAGAATGCTTGCCTTCTAATATAATGACTTAATAGCAAGCTTCAGTCATTGTCTTAATGCTCTGCAGTTACTTAAAAAACTAATCACACAGTCATGGTAACTGATGGTTTAGTACAAACTTGTTCGGAGAAAATGTTTGATGTGACACTTTGTGAGCAATAGCCTCCTCCATATTTTATGGTTACAGAGTTGTATTTTTGACAGCATGGGAAGCAGAGCCATTTCTGATTTGTTAGGCCAGTTAATGAGGCTGCCGGCTGCCAGATATCCTATTCTTTAAGCACTGGATTTAAAAATCAAAGGAAATCTTTGCTTTATCTACCAATCTGGTATGTATTTTCTTAATGCAAAACCTGGGACAACTCAAATAGAATAGCTTCATGTGGCTTCATCCCATTTAGATATCATATTCATGAAAGTGGTTAGTGGCTGTCAATGGAAGTTGTCAGGCCAACCCAGACATAAGAGATATCCGAAAAGGCCAAGTCTGTATGAAATGTGGGCTGGTGCCGTTCCTTAATTGAAAGGTCACCTATGAACTGCTGAAAGAATCCCAAGAACCCTGTGTTTCACTTTTTAGAAACAACAATTCTTTTGGACCTTATTGGAACAATGTAATGACCAAAATTATTAGCAGATTAGAAACAAATAGGAAAGATCAAGCTAATGTTGTAAAAATATTCATAACAAGCCTTTAATCCTTTAAAGTGTGGGCATAATCCAAGGTCTAGCACGTTAAGAGGTAAGTAAACATGAAGTTGTGCCCTTGGGATTTGTGTGTCAGAGAGCCATGTACGCATCACACTTTCCTGTGCCATCTGATGTAGTCCTGCATCTATCTTTTGAGAATCATAGTTCCCATTGGAATCCAATTCTGCTGTCTGGCAATAATCCCAGAAACTGTTCTGTTCTTACTGGAACAGGAAATGGGCCCCATATGGCCCTGGGGCTTTAATGGATGGAAACGAAAAGCTGAAGTTTCAGTTATTAAGGAGTAGAAATAGTTGTCTTGAGAGCACCCTGGCTACCTGAAAAATATATAAATCTGGATCAGTCTTGGGAACGTGTCCTTCCTTCCTTCCTTCCTTCCTTCCTTCCTTCCTTCCTTCCTTCCTTCCTAGAAAGATGTCCCCCTTCCTTCCTTTTTCGACTTTAACCATGGCAAAAAATATAACATTGAACCCTGCAGTTAAGAGTACCACAACATTTGAAGGAATTTGCACTGGATATGTAGAGGGGGAGTAAACTTTCTTGATGCTGGCTCCTGAATTTACAAGCATAGCTTGTGGGAAGCCAGTATTGCACCTCTACTAGGTTTCATTCCTCGATCCCTGACAATTTTCTCCCATGCTCAAACCTTTCTCAGTCCTCTAATATGGTGGTTCCCAACTTTGTGAGTATGAATACCACCTTTTAAGAAATGTGGACCCCCCACATTCTAACTGTTGTGATTTTAGGCCCTGTTAAATGGAGAAAATACATAATGACAAAAAACTTATAATAAAATGTGCCAAAATCAAAGAAAGCAGAAAAAAATCATTTATTTCCCCATCATACTCAGCAACTAACAATCCAAGGATTAATTCCAAAAGGTATTAAATATAAATTTAATCATAAATATAAATCTGTTTGACCCCAATGTACCCACTGATTAACCCAATTTATTCAAAAGGTATGAAATACCATTTTTATTTATAATTATAAATTTATTCATTTATTTATCCAGTATAGTGATCAGCAATCCCAAGTAAACAATCATACCAAACTAAATACTAATTTCCCCCCCCAGGGAACTCAATTGAAACAATCCCCAAAAGGATGAAAAGGAGAACTTGCATTGCCACTAATATAATATGTTCCTTTGTGTCAAATCAGAGCTATCAATTGTATACTTCAATGAATCCCTGTCACTGTGAATAAAGCTACACAACACAGTTAATTTGATTCTATTTTATTTATACTTAACATTTTATTCATTTTTGTTTTTTTATAAGCCAGTTGGCATGAGCAGCAAATGCAACTCAGAACAGCAGACAGCCCAAATGAACTAAGCCTTCAGACAAGCCAGGCCCCACCCCAGGAATTAGGCAACTCCTATCCCTGGAATGTATCCCAATAAAGCCACAAAAGGAACCCCCAATATCGCCAAAACTAATGAACATGAATATAGTCAGTAGTTAAGAGGCAAACCCCCCACTTATGGTCCAGACCATAACCACTAAAATCAAATTGAAGACTTTCATTCTGCCTCCTACCAGAAAGTCCTGCGTATAGGGCAATGTAAAGGCGCGGGTGGCTAGGACTGGCCGATCAGAAGGTCGGCAGTTCGAATCCTTGCGACCGGGTGAGCTCCCGTTGCTCGGTCCCAGCTCCTGCCAACCTAGCAGTTCGAAAACACGTCAAAGTGCAAGTAGATAAATAGGTACCGCTCCGGCGGGAAGGTAAACGGCGCTTCTGTGCACTGCTCTGGTTCGCCAGAAGCGGCTCAGTCCTGCTGGCCACATGACCCAGAAGCTGTACGCCGGCTCCCTCGGCCAATAAAGCGAGATGAGCACCGCAACCCCAGAGTCGGCCACGACTGGACATAATGGTCAGGGGTCCCTTTACCTTTACCTAAAGGCCAGAAACCCCTCGTGCAACACGCTTCTTCAGGCAAAGCAGCAAGGAGGGGAAGCAACCACTGCATTCCTGTGCCTTGCCCCCAGGTTCTTCCAGGTGCATCTCATACCAAGCACCAACCAAGGAAAGTGAGGAAGGCACAGGCCACACCCCAAACAATAACCAGTGCTTTTCAGCAACCGCAAGCCCCCCAGTTATCATGCAGGGCTCCTAGAGATGTTGCTATGAAGAGGCAGAGGGAATCAGTCAAGTGCTAGCTGGAGGATCATTATTTGTGGACCCCTTGGGATAACTCCGTGGGCCCTCAGGGGTCCATGACCCACAAGTTAGGAACTACTTCTCTCTGTCAAACTAAATCCAGAAAATGGGGGGCAAGAGAGACCTAATGCACATGTACAGACAAACTTGTACAGACTTCCCCATCTTTCTGATCTTTAGCAAATCACCTCTTTCTCCATTGTATCACAAGTGGGTTTTAAAAAAAATAATAATTCTGGGGGTTTAAGAAGCCTTTTGTGATTTGTGCTTGCAGCTGATGATTGGTAAAGTAAGGACAGAGCCCTGTTTTGTGGACGGATAGCTGTTCCTCTGGAACAGGGTCCCGATCACTGCGTACCAACCTGGGACCACATCCATTTTATGTTCTGCAAAGCACCCACTATATCTATTTTGTGATTCCAAACACATGAAAAGTAGTTGTGGTGTCCTTATTTTGGGACATACGCTTCAGAAGCATTGGCAGGTTATAAGAACTGATATTTCTATATCCTTGTTGGTAATTGAAAACTTTATTATTGACAATCTGGTATGTTGCACTCCTCTTTTGATCAGAGACTGAGCTACAAATTGGAAAGTCCCCAGTATGAACCTCTCCTCTTGCATACACTTGCTGCTTAGCTTTTAGACAAACCATTATTTCTCATACTCTGCTCATACTCTCACACTATATACTCTGTATACTATGGCATACTTTGATTATTTGGAAGTATTGCAGCAAGTTAATGTATGTGTAGAGCTTTGAAAAGGCCTCTACAAATACTAAGTGGCTCTTAGTGTTAAACTTGCTGGAGATCAAAATTCTGTGTGACATCACCGGGTTCAATATGTCATTTTCTCACTTGTAGAAGTGCAAAAAAAACCTCTAGACCTAATTGTCATCATCATCTTATTTTGTTCAAAGATTTGTCATGATATAGTTAAAGTACAGCTCATTATTTTAGTCAAGATGGGCATAACTAACGCTTCTAGTTATAGTTCAGAATTTAAAATTTGTAGAGCATCTGCCTACATTTCTTTCCTCCTCTAGCCAGAACATGTTTTCTACCAAACCACTGCAATGTTGATATGTTGATTTAAGTTTTCATGCTGATAATATGGAAGACCTGCAATACAGGATCCTAAAAAGCAAGCCTTTGTGGAAATGAAGTTTGAATATTTTTTTTTAGTTCAATAGCTATGTGAAATTAGTAAGCAAGATAGAAACAGCGTAATTGCATTTTACTCATCACTTACATCGCAAAGTATAGAATCTTTACAACAAACAACAAAACTGGGTTCCTTTATATAAATCATATTTTCAAAGTACAAGATAAAATCTCCTGTATAGCTTTTTGAAATGGAGTGGGCATGTTTATATATCTTCTGTAATTATTCAGTATGACTTGCATTTAAACCAGCAAGTAAAAACTGAAACTTAATTGGTATCTGAAAACCAGGATGTATTTAGTTAGAAAACTGTGTATGTTGAAAAGAAAACACTTTTACCATTCTTGAGTGAAATAAGATATACTGCATATTAGCCACAAAAGCACATACTAATATTTTAGCTAGATTCTGTGGTAAAGAGACAGGAGAGAGGAGACAGAGATGTAAATTGCTTCAGCATTCAGTCTGATTTTTAAAATCATGTTTAGTAAGTATCTCTTTTATTAATAAATTTAGGCACAAAGAATTCATAGATGGATGTTACAGTTTACATACCATTAGCTCACATTTATTCATTAGCAGCAGTGCTCTGTGGTGTACAGAGCTGGATAAATCATTTTGCGATGTCTTGAAGTTTAATTAGATCTACAGGCTGCATGCTTGTGGCCTTTTGTCTATTGAGAGAAGAAGTAATTACTTGATAAAATGAAGTGCATCACTGTGAACAATTGACCCTTTGGAACAGTCCAGACTTGTCAGCAGCCTAAATCCACATTTCAGTGCCATCATTATAGCTTCAAACTTAAGAGTTTCCAAGGTGCACACGAAAGTATTGTCTTCCTTCAAAACAAGCCGAGTCCCATTTTCTGACTTTATGAAGTATTTGAACTGGATAATGTTGGAAGAGATTGAAAACTCTTCTGGGAAGCCATCCAGCCTGCTTTTGGATACCAAAACAATGCGCGATTTTATTTTTGTTATGAAATCTGGAGCATTGCAGAAAATCCGAAGGCCCTGCGAACGGTCGTGGCTGTCTGTTATCTCCAGAAAGGTAGTCTCTCTGGCTGCGAGCTGCTCCTTTTCCCACCTTATTTTCACTGCATCAGCTAACACTTTAAGCTGGAAAAAATCTGCCTCTAGTGCCAGAAGATGGTTTTCTTTAAATCCCTCTGGTAGAAGCAATTCCCCATTCCGTAGGAAGTTCAGAACGTGCCTAAAGAGCAGCCCATCCCTGTCTATAAAATAATGGCCATCTGCATCAGACGGACAGAGAACCTTTCCATTGACAACTCTTTCCAAAAAAGAGTCTGGATACTTGGTTAGTGTTTGCTTTTGCGTAACGTACAGATATCCACCGACGTTGAGAGTAATTGGAGACATTTTACAGTTCTTGCCTTGATCGGTGCCTTCCGAGTCGTTGCATTTTTTGTTGCTCTCCATTTCACGCCGGTTTCGTGCTCCGTTCTTTAAGGCGGCTTTCTTGCTTTGTCCTCCTTTTGCTTTGTATGGAGATTTCGTCAAAAAGGCACCGTTATTCAGCTCTAGAACAATGATAGGATGGGAGTGCTGGAAGCATTGCATGAGCTTGTCGGCAACAGCCTTTCAGTAGGTGGCGTAGAAGCTATATGTATGCAGTGTGATACTGGGAGTATGACTGGAAGATGCAATTTGCATTTAACCGTATAAGGGCAAGAGGATGGCAGGGGAGAAAGGCGTCTTAGTTATTTTCCCTCTTGAAGACTCTGAAGTTTAAATGATTCAGAAGTGTCTTTTGTTTATGCAGCAAGAAATTAGCTGTTTGCCTGCATCTTGGTATTAAGTTGAAATATAGTATATTGAAAATTATGAAATGGTGGAAGAATCCTAGCTATTTGTTGTAAAATACTTTTCAAAAAGGGTTACTGAACAGTAACCTCAAAAACCTTTATTATTATGTTTTTCAACCATTTTTAAAGCTTTTCGTCGTCCTGTTGCATTTTGCTCATGCACCTTGCTCTGAAACGCAACAGTTGATAATGTCATAAAATTAAACGTAGTGTTAAAAAAACAGTGTTTTATATAAAATGGATTTCTAGGGTGAACCTGCTTTTTAACCGTATAAAGCAGTCTGGGATTCCCCCCCCCCTTCAATAGAAAATAATTTTATTGGCAAAAATATTGCTAGTAGGGATGACTTAATTGGTTTGAATTTATATGGCTATATTTGACAGATCAGTTCAGTTTCTGGTTAAAATGACACTGCTGTTGCAATGTGAAAGAAAGCTGGTAGGTTTGCCACAAATCTTTGTATATACCACACAATATTACAGCTTAGCAACACTTCAGCAATGAGAAAATGACCACAACATGGCACTGAAACAGCAGCACTGTTTCTTCTTGTAGCATCCATGGCTTTCAGGCTCAGATAGATCTTAAACAAACGATTCTCCCTTTGCAAATATTTGCAACAAGGTATATGACAAGGAAAGCTGTGCAAGTATGGATGTCTACTTCGTGTAAGAAAGGTTGGGTCTGCATCTTTGTATTCACAGCAAGAGGGGGGGGGAATTAACTCTTTCAACATCATCTACTTGCTATTTGCTGTGGCATAGCTACAGCATTAAGGAAGATTTCTATAGACAAGAATCAAGTAGTATATTAACTTTAATTCTTTTTAATGTTTAGGCTGCCCCATCCATGCCAAAATATATTCACGTTTGAGATTCCTGCATTTGCAAGGGGTTGGACTGGATGACCCTCCGGGCCCCTTCCAATTCTGCAGTTCTATGACTCATATAATTCAGGTGTTATCCACACACTTTCCGCTAGTGCCGAATCCACTGTCATACAACAAGCAATGCTAATCTTTTTACAGGTTCTAGAGGTGCATTTGCTCTCGCCATGTACATGCCAAAAAAGAAGTTAGCTTTTCCTCCTGCGTACAAGCGAGGGCAACGCTTGCACAACAGGATTAGGAGTTGCAAGGATGGACAGAGAGCTAGCCAGGATGTCTTAAGAATACCACCACCTGGGCTGTGCATTTTCTTCCCATAGCCTAGTTTCTGAATCTAGGTATTATCGCCACATTTTCAGACAGTTCTCCATAACCATGAGGCTTAGTCATAGGCTTGTTATTTATTATGTTTGCATGAGTCTAAAATAGGAACAGATAGGAACCAACAGCTTAATAGACTGTACTTCAAAGATTACATCTAAGTGTGCAAATGGTTTGTCCATATTTTATATTTGTATAAGTATATCTAGTGGATGGAACTGATACAGTGTTGGGGTTACCTGTACATTGCGTTATTCTTTCCCGAGGATGAAATTGCTACTAAATCCCCCTGTGCCGACTGAAAAAAATTGTATGCTGGTGGTGTGAACCTACAAAAGCATAACTATAACCTGGTTGTAGGGTATCATTGGCAATACCCATATACTAGAGGAACACACCTGTGTATGGGGGAAAGGATGCAGTCTTTTGAAGATGTTTGACGACAATTACCTCATATACAGTGGTACCTTGGGTTACAGATGCTTCAGGTTACAGACTCCGCTAACCCAGGAATAGTATCTCGGGTTAAGAACTGTGCTTCAGGATGAGAACGGAAATTGTGCAGCAGCGGCGCGGCAGCAGCGGGAGGCCCCACTAGCTAAAGTGGTGCTTCAGGTTAAGAACAGTTTCAGGTTAAGAACGGACCTCCAGAATGAATTAAGTTATTAACCCGAGATACCACTGTACTGGAATAGGACAAGAGCATGTGCTGTCAATAGCCTGATGGTTTGTTTTGTTAGAATTGTTGATTGGACTGATTCTACTACAGAAGTAAAACCATTTTGAAAAAATCTTGGGCATATCGAGTGCTTTATCACACTCAAAGCATAAATAAAAATACAACTTATTAAAAATGGCTTCATACTCATATGACTTTTGCTGGTAATCTGGGTTTCCTTCTATTTCAGAAAAACTGTCTCTGGAAGGAATAGTAGTCCAGCGTGCAGAGTGCAGACCTGCAGCCAATGAAAATTACATGAAGTTGAAAAGGTGAGCCTTTCTTTCTGGTTTTTTTTATTAAACCTGTTGTATGGTAGCTTGGTATAACTTAAATATGTGTTGTCTTTCACATGGCTGCAGTGATGCCTATACATGGATGGTTGCTAAACTGGGTGTATCATAATTTTCAGTCGATCCCTTGAAGAAAGGTGTTATTTGAAACACATTGGGATGATCATGTTTCATTCCTTATTTATTCAGGTATTCTATTATTATTATTAAAATAGAATCCTGCATCGGTCACTGGCAGCACAACTTCCCCCCTTTTTTCTTTCTTTTTGCTTTGGACTCCCAGATTCATCAGCCCCAGCAAACATTGTCAGTGGCCTGGGGTGGTGGGATATGTTGTCCTGCAACATCTGGAGAACTATAGGTTCCCCACAAATTCCTTACACTATTCATTTTAAGGGACACCATAGCAACAAATTTATGCTATGCAACTTGCATTCTGTGGCAGTATATTGGCCACAAGCATCTCATCACATTTTCTTTTAATGCTGAAAACCTCAAAGAAGACAATAAAGTTCAAACCTGTTTTTTCCCTAATTTCATGCAGGGGGATGCATGTGTTTTTGTGACCAATGTAACACACCAATGCAACACATTGTGAGCAATGTAACACGCTTAATCAGTGTATGTTTTATTGTCCTAAGATCATCTGGTTTTGTTTCTAAGGTAAAACTTATTTTCAGTTCAGCAAATGAGAGAGTAAAGCTGTTCAACAAAGGCCCCGTATAATTGTGGAAAAGTCAGTGTCTCAAGGTAGTTGAATAGTTGTCCTTGATTTGAGGATACCAGATAGAATAACAGATGCTGGTTGGTGTCATGGTAGAAGATCCAATTTCTAAGTTCTCCATTTGGAGATTATAAGCCCTAAGCTTGTCTTGACATTTTGTGCCCAACTTCCTGTCCTTAATTGCTCCAACCAGCAGAGCTTGGTGAGAATATGGTCCTCAAAGGCATTTAGTCTACCCCAGTAACTAAGGTAGGCTAGATCAAATCTGGCTGCTATCAAGGGGAGACCCAACAGCTCTAAGATGAGCCGATGGAGTCCCTGGAGGAAGCCCTAGTATCTGCCTCATAAATCTATTTTGTAGAACTTTTTGTTCAGATTTGACACCAGTTCCCCAAATTTCAGCCCCGTAAAGCATTTGTGCACATAGATCTTGAGGGCAGAATTGATTATAGAATCATAGAATCATAGAATCATAGAATCATAGAATCATAGAATCATAGAGTTGGAAGAGACCATAAGGGCCATCGAGTCCAACCCCCTGCCAAGCAGGAAACACCATCAGAGCACTCCTGACATATGGTTGTCAAGCCTCTGCTTAAAGACCTCCAAAGAAGGAGACTCCACCACACTCCTTGGCAGCAAATTCCACTGTCGAACAGCTCTTACTGTCAGGAAGTTCTTCCTAATGTTTATGATTAGCTGCCCCCTTTCAAATGGAAAAAACCTGTATAACTAACTGGCCAGTAGAACAGGCAGGTGATAACTTAATTGCATTCATTTGGCATTTCCATGAAAGCTTTTCATCAATAAGCAATCCTAGATATTTAAACATATGTACTTGCTCAAGTATATGACCATCGAATGACCGCTTGGACTTAGTAACCCTCTTACTCACCGTGACAACTTTGGGTTTTAGCATAATTTCCTTTTAGATGTTCTTTTTTACACAGTTGATCAAATTTAACTAGCATCCTTCTATGTCCAATTTTGTTCAAAGAAAGCAGAACTAGGGAATCAGCATGTAACAGAATGGACGCTTTACAATTCCCAAAGCAGAAACAGTTTCCAAGGCAGTAGTTGCACTAGTGCAAGGACTTCTGTTTGCACAGTACATCTCCCTCTTCTAATTGCCCCATGTCCTTTCCAAATCGGCTCTGGAGGGTTGGGGGAATACAGTGGTACCTCGGTTTACGGACTTAATTCGTTCCGGAAGTCCATTCTTAAAGCAAAGCATTCTTAAACCAAGGCGCACTTTCCCTACTGAGGCCTCCCGTCGGCAGTGCCCTTCTACCATTCATCTTCCGTTCGTCTTTTGGGGCAAAATTCGCTAACCGGAGCACCTACTTCCGGTTTTGCGAATAGTTCATAGACCGAGGTACCACTGTACTTTGAACAGATTTAGGGGATACACAGGGAGAGAAGAGGGGGAGCAGTTCCATTGTTCGGCCAGAAATTATTGTGGTTGTGGAGCTACTTCACTGGAGACTACCAAAAGTATTTCCTGCAAATCCTGCTATACAGTAAGTGCAGGAGGAGGTTAAAAGAATCCCTGCCTCCGGCAAAATGGCGAAAGACGAATGTGAAAACAAGAGGCTCAGGTATGTCTCTTGCTGTGCAGAAGCTGAAGTCCAGGCATTCATAAAGAATTCACTTTATAGGCAGCGTACAATGGTAAACATGTCTACTCTGAAGTAAATCTCTTTGTGATTACCTACTCCTAGGCAAGTGGTTACAGGATTGCAGAATCAAATAATTTTAAGACAATTAAGTTTGTAAGATTTGTTGTTGCTTTTTAGACGTAGCAAGGTTGAGATCTGTAGCTGATTCATCCACAAATAGGCCTTGATTTTTCAATTTCAGCAACTGTAGAGGACCAAAAAAAGCAACCCTCCTGATGTTTGCCATGTGGTTCTTCTTTAAAATGAAAACTGGCTTTGGCTACTGTTTTTATTTGTGTTGCAGGGTCTTTGCAAATGTATTTTTCGGGGCTATAAAAGCTCTCCATGGTGTTCACAGAGGCCTAGCACTTATGACACATTATTTTGTTTGGAGAAGAAGTAAACATCACCTGAGCTGAGAAATTGCATCTTTGCCAAGAAGGCAGAGAGAGAGAGCAAAAGAAAACTTGCTCCAACTTTTAATTTTAGCATATATGCTACAGATATACATAGAATAATAGTGAGAAACTTTCTGAGGTTGGAGGAGAGCTTTCTGTTGAAAAGTTGCATTTTTAAAAATCTCAAAATGAGAGACCTTTCACTTTCATGGTGAGAGCCTGATGGCAGAAGGATCAAAGTTATTATTTTCTTAGTGATCATATCCTTGGAACCAAAGTTTTCTCAGAATAATTATTCTCTTAACCTGAGCATTCATCTTTTATTTGGCCAAAAAAATTACTGGAAGAATAATTCACTGGTTTGTTTTTTTTTAATTCTTGCACAGGCTTTCACAATATGAACTGTAAGATTAGCTAGGGGTTGAATTGTAGCACTTAAGTATTTATATTTCATCCATTTCACCATACAGTATTAATCTGTAATGTGCAATCTGTAGTGCACAATCTTATTTCATTGCAGGGGGTTGGACTGGATAACCCTTATGATCCCTTCCAACTCTAATTCTATGATTTGTTATATTCTATTTTCATCATTTCCATTACTTGAGGTGTGGCTCCTTCACTTGAGTATTATAACTCTATTTATAGGAACAATCAAAGCTTTATAGGGTGCCAGTTTTGCAATAGTTCATCCTAAGATGTGGATCCCATTTTGACAGAAGGGGCACAGAGCAGGGTTGCCCCTTGTCCAATTGCTCTTTGCCCTTTCTCTGAACCCCCTGGTGACAGTAATACGTAATAATTGAAATATGTGTGGTTTTCTGGGGGGCAGGTGGAAGAAGAGCCTCTGAGCAGATGGTATAACCTTACCAGCATTGTCAAAGGAACTTTGTAAATATGAAAGGGTGGCAGGCCTTAGAACTAATCTGAATAATCTTTAATAATGTATTTCAGTGTACCCAAAATGATCAACTGTACCTAAAATAATTGGTAAATGTTCCACCAAGTTAAAAGGTTTACTGAAACCTAGGAATCTGTATACCCCGAAACATGAATAAATTTTATGCTTTAAATTATGTTCCCTTAGTGAAAAAATTAAAAAAGCACATAGGCAGAGAGAGTAAACTACAATTATAGGTGTTAGGAAGAACTGTAATGGCACAAATGGTGATACTTCAAAAAAATATATTATTATTTTGAGTTCTCCCCATCCATCTTCAAACAAGTATTTTGAAAAAATGGCCAAAAAAATGATATCTGTTTTTGGATTTCAGAAAAAGAAACCCAGGTTGGCCATGATTCTAGAAAACTGGGGCAGGGGGCAGGGGGGAAATTCCTCCATTTTCGTCATATTATGATGCTTTTCATTTGGGGCAGCTTAGTTTTATTTTCAGAAAGATTGCTTAAAAATGGATTATGTTGCAGCATGAGATGTTACCACATATGGATTTTAGAGGTATTAGGTAAAGGTACCCCTGACCGTTAGGTCTAGTTGCAGATGACTCTGGGGTTGGGGTGCTCATCTTGCTTTACTGGCCGAGGGAGCTGGCGTTCGTCTGCAGACAGCTTCTGGGTCATGTGGCCAGCATTGACTAATTCTGGCGAACCAGAGCAGCACACGGAAATGCTGTTTACCTTCCCGCTGGAGCGGTACCTATTTATCTACTTGCACTTGACGTGCTTTCGAACTGCTAGATGGGCAGGAGCTGGGACTGAATAACAGGAGCTCACCCCGTCACAGAGATTTGAACCGCCGACCTTCTGATCGGCAAGCCCTAGGCTCTGTGGTTTAGATACAAAAAAATCACAAGCCATATACTTTCAATTGGATCAGGATATGGAAAGACATTGCAGTGTCATTTTCTCCAGTATGTTCCCCTCTGTTTCCACTGAGATACTAACCTCAGGTTGTTGATTCTCCTTCATAGAAAACCATTTTTTCTTGGGAAAAGAAAAATTATGTTTAGTTTACAAGATTTCTACATTAATTGTAATCCTATATTCATTGAACAATTTGCCTTGAAGGTGCGGGACCATGGGTTCGATTGGCTACAGGTTCATCAATTTAAACCTTGCATCAATGTTTGCAAATATATGCTACTAGGCCTCTAACCAATTTCAAATGAAATGTCCTAAATAAAGGACATCAAGGCAGAGGCTTCATTCCAGCTATTTAAGGGGACCTTTTGGACATTACAACAGGTTTGTCATTCTCATTATAGGAAACAAACCGCTTCCTCTTCTTGGCTTAGCATACAAAGACCAGACACCCTGGGTTTGCACTTGCTCGTGTGTTAGGTCTAGTATATAGATCATATTAATGTGTCGGGAAGACCTCAATTATTTAGCAGCAGTTCACTTATAGGCCATGCTGACACTACTCTCAGATCCTCTCATGTTCTTTAACACTTGGGTCTTTCCCAGTCCCAGAGTTAGTAAAGGTAAAGGTACCCCTGCCCGTACGGGCCAGTCTTGACAGACTCTAGGGTTGTGCGCTCATCTCACTCTAGAGGCCGGGAGCCAGTGCTGTCCGCAGACACTTCTGGGTCACGTGGCCAGCGTGACAAGCTGCATCTGGCGAGCCAGCGCAGCACACAGAATGCCGTTTACCTTCCTGCTGGTAAGCGGTCCCTATTTATCTACTTGCACCCGGGGGTGCTTTCGAACTGCTAGGTTGGCAGGCGCTGGGACCGAGCAACGGGAGCGCACCCCGCCGCGGGGATTCGAACCGCCGACCATGCGATCGGCAAGTCCTAGGCGCTGAGGTTTTACCCACAGTGCCACCTGCGGCCCTGTCCCAGAGTTACTCATCTGCTATTTACTTTGTTATTCCAAAATTGAAGAAACAATATGTTTTGATAATTGTTACCTATTGCTTTCCTAATCACGTTTGCTTTATCAGCAAGACAATTGCCCAAGTTTTCTTCAGCCATTGTGTCATTGCTGGAGGATTTTTTACTCTTCCGAAATTTAGCAATACCGAGATTTGCTGTATTCATGTATTTCTGACTAGCTTTGGCGAAATCTGGAAGACTAGTATCCAGGGGATGGGGAAGAGAGAGAAAGTGCGGCAGACAAGGAGGCTTTCCAGTTCGGGAAATGTGCAGGTTCCACTCGGGTGCACATATTCCAAAATGCTTAAATCCTTAAATATCAGACTACAGCAGATAGGAGGGGGCTAATCATGAAAGGTACATTCACACATTCGCTCTGACACCCACACTTACACAGCTTCCTCTTTGGGAAACCAGCCATTTTCTAAGATTGTGTTTGAGAATCTCTCACAAAGAAATGAATTTGAAATCAAATCATCTTCTTGTGCTATTAAATAAGGGCACAGATGTGTTTTGAAAAACTTGAATCAAAACATCCAGTTCAGATTGCTGTGCCTTTTCCATTGAAGTATCTAATCATGGGGAAGAGAGTCAAGTTGTAATGTTTTATTACACTTGGCTTTGTGTTAAATTTATTCATCTGTAAGTGGAACACCAAACTAATCTTGTTTTTTCTCATGGATTATCTATTCTTAAACGATTTCTTATTAATATTCACCTGCTATATGCTATAGAGATTCTGGAAGCTGCCTGCATCCATGCCAGGTTGCTGAGCAGACAAAATGCTAACAAAAAGTTGCCTTTGATGAAACGTCTTCATGGTGTCTGTCCACATATTTCGTCAAGGGGTAACTGGAGATAAATTTGTACATGTGTTTTAATAATCTGGCAGAGAACGCAAACTGCCTGGGGCTCAGAAAGAAACCAGGTAGGCTTGCTGATCTCTCTGTCTCCCTCCCTAAAGATGTGCTTTGAATCCCTAGAAGTCACATCTGTCTGGGGAATAGAGGGAGTCTAAATGGGGGTGTGATGGCAGCCTGCCAGACTGCCAAGGAGGATGGAATGAGGGGAGAGACTTTTCCCCCTTCCATTGCAACATGTATTAATGGTTTCTGTTTGACTATTGCCACTAAACAAAATTGCTGCAGGACTAGTGCTACTGCACTTGTTTTTCATTTAAATTAGACTGATTGTGGGTGTTGTATTTGTCTTGCTCAGATTCTGGAATCCTTTAAACATTTCCCACAAGCTCCTTACCTTGTTGTGGGAGAGTGGGGCTGTGTTTCTAGCTTTTTTTAAAAAACGTAATACGCTAGTAAAACCTGCAAAGCGTGAGGAGCAGTTACTGTGCATTCCAGGATTATGGAGACAGGAGACTACCTGCATGGCTGCTTTGCGTCCTCATGGGTGTGTAGCATATGGCTATTTGTGCGTGGGCTTAATGTATGCTTAATACCTGAACGTACAGTGTTATAGTTAAGCAGTGAAGGTGCCGGTGTTTTCTGGGAGCCTGCGGTGGGGACATGATCAGAAACAAGCTAGCTGACATGCTTCATTGCTGCATCTGTTAATTATAACCTCTCTTAGAGGCCAAGTATTGACAGCTTTCACACAGAGCTACCAAAGTAACAGCATATTGCTACCAGTTACATCTCAGCACCTTGTTGCCCTTGGTGCTGCATCTTGCCTTTCCCAGTTCCCGCTGGTGTGATTGCTTCCCTGGTAACCATTTGTTTGTTTCACTTGGTGAGGTTTTAGAAAAGCTGGATACCTACAACATCTAAAGGACCCCTGGCTGTCTGACGGCGTGTACAGTGGTACCTCATGTTACAGATGCTTCAGGTTGCAGACTCCGCTAACCCAGAAATAGTACCTCGGGTTAAGAACTTTGTTTCAGGATGAGATCAGAAATCATTCGGTGGCTGCACGGCAGCAGCGGGAGGCCCCGTTAGCTAAAGTGGTGCTTCAGGTTAAGAACAGTTTCAGGTTAAGAATGGACCTCCAGAATGAATTAAGTTCTGAACCCGAGGTAGCATAGTAATTACCCGAAATTGCATTCTTCAGAAGCTAGTGCTTGAGTTAAAAGAACAAACCCTGTCTGTAGACTTGCAGAGTAAGAGATCCTGGGCCCATGGCATGGGGCAGGGGTAACATTTGCGGAGCCCTCCAGAGGTGGGGCTGCAATTCCCATCAAGGCCCGCAGTAATCGTGGTATTTGCTTAATTATAAGGCATAACAAAGGGAAGCGGGTGGCGATATGGGTTAAACCACAGAGCCTAGGACTTGACGATCAGAAAGTCGGCGGTTCGAATCCCCGCGACGGGGTGAGCTCCCGTTACTCAGTCCCTGCTCCTGCCAACCTAGCAGTTCGAAAGCACGTCAAAGTGCAAGTAGATAAAGAGGTACCGCTCTGTCGGGAAGGTAAACTGCGTTTCCGTGCGCTGCTCTGGTTCTCCAGAAGTGGCTTAGTCATGCTGGCCAAATGACCCAGAAGCTGTATGCCGGCTCCCTCGGCCAGTAAAGCGAGATGAGTGCTGCAACCCCAGAGTTGGTCATGACTGGACCTAATGGTCAGGGGTCCCTTTACCTTTACCTTTTAAGGCATAACAAACATAGACATTCAGAGTTGAAGACCAATTTGGTTCCCAATTCCTTGGCTGCCAACATAAATAAGGAAACAGGCAATGTAACACCATCTTCCTTGCCTAATAGCAAAATGTACCCAAATTCACTTAGTGTAACAAAATTCTTCCTGAGGCTAAACAAAGATTGAGAAATTCCACGGGGATCTTTATAGAGAGGACGTTGGGTCCTCTCTATACAGTGAACTATGTCCTTTATAGCTGCCTTGCAGAAGACACAGACATGCTGTTCCAAAGGTAATTTCTTGTAGCATCTATCCAGAAAGGCACAAGGCATAACACTGAGTTTTAATTCTGTAAAAGCAATTCTCTGTGAAGCTAAGGTAACTGCCTCCAACAGTTAGCTTTCTGATTAACTGTCTTAATATGTGGATGCAGCTAGAAAATTTCAAAAGAATGGATAAATGGCATATCAAAGAAGCTTTCTTATACACAAGAAACCATAACTGCAATTTAGACCGTGACTGGATCTTAGTCAGCTCACTCTCAAGTAATCTAGCAAGTGTCGGCAAAGCATCAATTGACTTTTGAGAGTGAGCCATAAACTATAGAAAGCAGACATGAAAATGGGAGAGTTTACATTCTGCTCTAGAAATTTAAGAGTCGAACTTGCATTCTAGCCTGTTCCAGCCCACTTCTGCACTGCCATACGCTGCATTGGTACCAACAGGTAAAGGAAATACTTTCTTAAGAAAGGAATTTTGAAGCTTCTCCAATTCCTGGACCAATGATCAGCTAAGACCTCAAATTTCTATACCAGTGGGTTTTCAAAGCGTGTGGTACGCCACATTGGTGTGGCAGGAGAGGATGGCAAGTGTGGTGGGAAGGTTCATGGAGAATTGAAGAAACAGTTAAACATTTCACTATGGTATAGTATCAGAATAATTTATATATATATATATATGATATATTGTTGTGAACAAGGATTTTCAACTCTGACAAATATGAAAGCTCAGAAAAGAGAAAGGCTTCTCTGTGTTGATGAGGAGATGGGAATTTGTCTCAAATTGGATAATTATAAATGAGATTACATGGCAAAATCAAGCTCACACCTCTCATTGAGTTTGTATGCATACTTAAGGTCAGTGCTTTTTTTCTAGAAGAAAAAGGTGCCATGGGCATTTCCGGCAAGAGGGGAGGTGGAGGCGGCTGTGGTGATGGAGGGGGAGGAGGAAGAAGGAGGAGAGAGAGGTAGAGAGGGCTACTTGCCCACCTGTGTGCCTGGGGGCTCGCCTTGCACCTTGGCAGCAAGCCTGCTGGATATCGGTGAGGCTGTGCAAGGCAAAGTGGTCTGCAGATGATTGGGCTGGGGTGGGGAAGGTGGCAGAACTGGGCTTGCCTCGCTGCCACCATCCCAACAAGGGACATGGCAGAGGCTGGGAAAGGGGGCCCCACCCAGCACTCACAGGGCTTTCCTCCCCTTCAACTCTGCTGCCAAGGGGACAGGGAGGATGCTAGGAGCAGCGCTGGAGGATGGAGGCCCATGGGACGTTCCAAGCCTGGAACGGGTTTGTGCCAGGCCAAGGAGAGGGGGTCCTCCCGGCCCCTTCGGCAGCTCCATCCTGTGGTGGGTGTTCTTGGAGTGGTTGGTGATAGCCCTGACAGCAATTACATTATGCCTTTAGTTCCCTCCTCCTTTGTTTTCCTTTATTCCTGCTTGGATGATAACTTGTGCATTTTGCTCTTCCATCCCCTGTTTGCTCTTTTTCATGCTTCTGTTCAGTATGATGAGGATGAGGGGGTTAAGTTGCATACCTGACTGCAGCAGCCGCTATATTCCAACTCAACTCTTCAGATTACTTATATGCTTATTTTCAAGTACCCAGCCAAATTGGGATCCAGATGGCTAAGATCAGAGAGTTACAAAGATATCACAGTTTTCTTTTTGTACTGCAAAAGCTTGTTGTATTTTTTATTGAATAATCATACCTAGCAATTAGTATATAGAGTTTTTAAGCATCCAAAACATTTATTATATATATTTATATTCCGCCTTTTCCCCAGACTGGGACTCAAGGCAGCTTACAGATAAAACCACAGAAGCACAGATAAAATAGAAAAACCTAAAAACAGAAAATTCTTATAGCAGCCATATTACAGATTGGGATGGTTGGTGGATGAAGTTGAGAGTTTCTGGCTGAAATGAAATTTGAACCATGGACATTTTATTCTTTAGCTGTTGCTCCTGTTTTGTTTTGTTTTGTTTTGTTTTGTTTTTTCTTTGCATAAACTACTACTGATGCTTAATCCTCTTGCTTGAGAAATTTAGGCTGTTAATAACCCCAGGTACAACATTAAGCAGTCTCAGAAACTTCCCCAATGTAGAACTAAATGAACCTTTCACAGAACCGTATCTTTATATAGCTATCCCTGTTTGATTCCATTCTATCTTATGTATCATATGGAGAAATCAGTCATGCTTGTTGGATGCATATTGTCATTATAATAAAAGTCAGGAAAATAACAAGAGTTTCATGACTCACTGTTCAATCTGGAATGTGCACGAGATGCTAGCCTAGAAGAAAAACTCCACTCGTAGGTGTAAGGAACATAATGTGGTAACAGCATGCTTTTGGAGACATTGTGCTTTTAGAAATAATAATTCTCTAAAATTTCCTGGTGGAACGACAGTTTCCTATACTGAATAGACTTTGAGTGATCTGCTCTTAGCCAAAGTTCATTAGGGCCAACGTGTGATACAAAAAAGGGAAATTGCTTCTATGCTTCTGACCTTGATTCTCAGTTAGCACACAAGCTTCTTTATATAATGTTCAATACCTATGAACATTATACGAGAGGTGTACACAAATGTCCCTCTCCTGGCGAGTTTCTAGAACTAACTTACAATGACTGTAAGAAATATATTTACCTCGACCTGTTTTCAGACTTGGTGGCAGCACTTTTTATCTTAGGCCTGGATTCAACACTACACTAGTAGGCCTGGGTGATGTAGCGATACATCGTCCTGGACTGGTTTGAGGGCCAGAGCACAATGGCACCTTCACTCGGTGGTATTGTTGTTGTTTAGTTGTTTAGTCGTGTCCAACTCTTCGTGACCCCATGGACCAGAGCACGCCAGGCACTTCTGTCTTCCACTGCCTCCCACAGTTTGGTCAAACTCATGCTGGTAGCTTCGAGAACACTATCCAACCATCTCGTCCTCTGTCGTCCCCTTCTCCTTGTGCCCTCCATCTTTCCCAACATCAAAGTCTTTTCCAGGGAGTCTTCTCATGAGGTAGCCAAAGTATGCAAGCCTCAGCTTCAGGATCTGTCCTTCCAGTGAGCACTCAGGGCTGATTTCCTTAACAATGGATAGGTTTGATCTTCTTGCAGTCCATGGGACTCTCAAGAGTCTCCTCCAGCACCATAATTCAAAAGCATCAATTCCTCGGCGATCAGCCTTCTTTATGGTCCAGCTCTCACTTCCATACATCACTACTGGGAAAGCAATAGCTTTACTATACTCGGTGGCCTACCACGTGTGAAACCACTGCCACTCCTAAGGTGCCATTGTGCTCTGGTCCTCAAACAAAGGAAGTAATGATTGTGTGGCACCAGAGCCGATGGAACACGTTTTCCCCTCGGTGCACCTGGTGCTGGTGGCAGAGGGACTCCCTTCACTGACAGTGTCTGGTTCGCAGAAGAATGACTTTTATGAGCCTTTGGTTCCTTGCAGGGCCAGGGCCGATAGATCTCATTCCTCTGCATTCCAGGCACTGTCCAAGATGGATGAGAGTTTATTAAGGGTATTGAAGGCCCAAAGGCAGACAGTTCCAACAAGAAGAGAAAGAGAGAGGCGTCTAAAGAAACCGGTGTGGCTGGATAAGGAGCTGGCAGATGAGCTGAGATTTAAGATGGGCATGTGTAAGAAACGGAAGAAAGGGGGAATCACAGAGGCGCCAACAATTGCAGGGTGAATATCAAAATATATTTTAAAAAATAAAAAATTGTCTAGTAGCACCTTAGAGACTAACTAAGTTTGATCTTGGTATAAACTTTTGTGTGCATGCACACTTCTTCAGATGCACACTTCTTCAGGGTGGAGCTGTCGTCATTATGAACAAAACTGATTACATCCAGGAGGTTCACAGACAACTCTCCAATAGGGCCTTTTATAAAAAACTGGACTTAGACCCCACACAGGAATACAAAAAAGAACTGAACAAGATAGTTAAAGAGCTACCCCCACACATCCAAGAACAGATCATCTCAAACACACCAACAGAACCTCGACCAGGAACCTCCTATCTTCTACCCAAAATACACAAACCAGGAAATCCAGGACACCCCATCATCTCAGGTATTGACACTATCACAGTAGGTGTTTCTGGATATATGGACTTTGATCTGAAACCGTATGCCATCAGTGCTCCTAGCTACGTATGTGCCACCACAGGTATCTGAAGAAGTGTGCATGCACACGAAAGCTTATACCAAGAACAAACTTAGTTGGTCTCTAAGGTGCTATGGACAATTTCTTTATATATTTCGACTGCGTCAGACCAACACGGCTACCTATCTGAATCTAGAAGGGTGGATATCAGGCAGGCTTCAGCTCAGGATGAGTTCAGGCTTGCAAGAAAGTTATTTACACCTTGATTTGTAATTGTTTCTTTAAAATCATTTCTTGGTTTTTTTTTAAAAAAAATAAAATTCTAGGGAACAAATTTGACACTAGACGCTTGCATTCATTTTGCTTGTCGATCTGTACTATATCCTTTTTAGGTGGGGTTAATAAGAACTGTACAGAGCCAACACCTAGGGGCTGAGGATTCTTTGTCCCCCCATTAAAATATTTGAGGGGGCCAGCCTCCCCCCAGTTGATGGGCATTGCCATTCAAATGGTGTGCATGCACCACATCATGTGATCAATTATTCAGGGTAGGGCTTACCTGCCCCCCCCCCCATATTTTATTCAAGTTGGCACCTATGACAGGATATGTAATACAACCAAACTATTATGAGCATATGTTGTTTTTACTGGTTTTTCATTTCTTGTCTCTTTCTTTTAGGCTTCAGATTGAAGAGTCTTCTAAACCTGTAAGCTGGACTATGCAGCTGGACAAAGCTGTAACCACTAATTACAAACCTGTGGCTAATCATCAATATAATGTGAGTTACTTTTCATGCTAGCCTTTATTGTAGTTCTTAAACTAATATTGCCAAATCACTAGGTGGTTAGTTCAACTCAAGATATGAAATTCAGCACTCAGTCCAACTGTAATATGTGTTTAAGTTGACCCATTAAGTCTTCTGTATTATACAACAGCGTAAGAGCATGCTTCTATAAATCTATTTTAAAAGGGCCAGATCCTGTGCATACCCATTTTTATTTATTTATTTATTTGCTTTCAAATTGTTATTGGAAGAGGTTCAGTTGATTTTTTTACAGTTAGCAAATACCTCAACACGTTTTAATTGAAGGAGAGGTATAATCGGCACAATGCCGGGTCAGCCTAGTGGCACGATAAAACAAAATTAAAGCAATAAAGCAAATGATTGGATTAAAGAATAGTTCAGCAGCAGTTAGTGCAATGAAACACCCAGTGAAGTGGCAGGAATGATTTTTTTTAAAAAAATAATACTACTGTAAAACACATGATCAAATAGAACTGTTTTGACCTGCCATCTGAACATGCTCAAAAGCATAATGGGATGCTGCTGCTGAAAAAAATTCCTTCCAAATGTATAATAATAATAATAATAATAATAATAATAATAATAATAATAATAAT
>JAXCMG010000101.1:1316447-1353208 GCA_034642415.1 Podarcis siculus
ATAATAATAATAATAATAATAATAATAATAATAATAATAATAATAATAATTTATTATTTATACCCCGCCCATCTGGCTGGGCTTCCCCAGCTACTCTGGGTGGCTTCAAAAAAAATATTAAAATACTATAATACATCAAATATTAAAAGCTTCCCTAAACAGGGCTGCATTCAGATGTCTTCTAAAAGTCTGGTAGTTGTTGTTCTCTTTGACATCTGGTGGGAGGGCGTTCCACAGGGAAGGCGCCACTACCAAGAAGGCCCTCTGCCTGGTTCCCTGTAACTTGGCTTCTCGCAGTGAGGGAACCGCCAGAAGGCCCTCGGCGCTGGACCTCAGTGTCCGGATAGAACGATGGGGGTGGAGACGCTCCTTCAGATACACTGGACCAAGGCCGTTTAGGGCTTTAAAGGTCAGCACCAACACTTTGAATTGTGCTCGGAAACATACTGGGAGCCAATGTAGCTCTTTCAAGACCGGTGTTATGTGGTCTCTGCGCTCCCAGTCACCAGTCTAGCTGCCGCATTCTGGATTATGTAGGTAGGTAGGTATTTGGCAGTCCCCAGTGCATTACAGAGTTGAGGGGCAGCCTCTATATACATGTTTTCTGTGCATCTGTGCAGTCCCTACTTAATAAGGAATTTGTGTTATAATAGAGACCATGATGGAACATGAGACAGAGGCAGTGTCTCAGAGCTAATGTAGCATAGTGGCCGGGAGGCTGAACCGTGCGGTAATAGGGAAATCCCCAGTTCAAATCTTGCCTCTGCCAGGAACACTCAGTAGGTGACGTCATAAGCTCTCACCAGGACTTAAGCTTCCTTGTGTGGGCGTGTATCTGCTCTCCAGATACATAAAAGAGAAAATGGCCAGCACAGTCATTTTCTCAGGAGAAGGCTCAAGCGAGCCGATGCAGGGATATATCTGTTTTCATTAGGTGAATATTTTTTGTTTCCTGAGCATTGCCTGAAGATGAACACACCACAATAAGAGACATCATTGAAGAAATAAAATAATGTTGGCAGATGCTGGTCTTTTATCACCATCGACTTAGAACTAAAACATCACTTTATAGATGCATTTTGATCTTCCTAAGCTCCTGCCTGCAAAAAATACTGACTGTGCATGCAATTCTCTTCCTGAGTTCACAGTTTTAAGAGGACATGAAATTAAGCTTCCCACAAGGTCAGTGCACACCACAGTCCTCCACCCCCACTTAAAATGATATTTTGAGGGGGGGGGGGGAAGGAACTGTGGTGTGCATTGACCTTGTGGAAAGCTTTTTGAATGTCCAAGTACACTATGTCAGCTGGAGATCACTGCTATATGCTTGTTAACTCTCTCAAAGAAATCCAGCGGGTTCATGAGACAGGAGAACACAATCCTCTCTTGCCTACATGTCAAGCCCTTTAATCTTATGTTCCTAAAGCCGTGATGAGCCTAGAATCCAACCTCTGCTTAAAAACCTCCAAGGAAGGAGAATACACAACCTCCCAAGGGAGACTCCCACTGTTGAACAGCTCTTGCTGTCAAAAAGTTCTTCCTGGTGTTTAGTCGGAATCTCATTTCTTGTAAACTTGAATCCAGTAGAATTGTAGAGTTGGAAAGGGACCCGGTGGGTCATCCAGTCCAACCCCCTGAAGTGCAGGAATCTCAAGTAAAGCGTACATAACAGGTACGCTTGACAAGTTATATAAAAGAAACACTTAATTGGTCTTTTTAAAGGAATTAATTGTGATTGCCACTTCTTATAGTAAAATAATTCCTCTGTGGAACTAGAAACACATTAAAATGGTTGGCAAGGGGCCCTAGGCTGCTCTCAGATTCAAGGAATGGCAGTGCAAAAGCATACATGGGATGAAGTACTTTGGGGGACTTCACTCTGTTTTATAATTTGGTTTATCTTTCATTGTGCCTCAACTAAGAGTTAAGAAGATTCTTATTTATACAAACTGATTTGACACCCCCCCCCCACGCTTTGTTCCTTGCAGCTACAAATTCATATGGTGGTTCTCCTGGAGTGGGTTAAAAACACCATTTTAAAATTGTGCCATTTGGATTAACAGATTGATTATGAAAAGAAGAAAAAGGAAGATGGAAAGAGGGCTCGGGCTGAAAAGCAGCAAGTACTGGATATGCTTTTTTCAGCCTTTGAAAAACATCAGTATTACAACATTAAGGACTTAGTGGACATAACTAAACAGCCGGTGGTAAGTGCTTGTTCTGAAAATGGATGCCGTTTGTCACTGATAAATACATTAACTTATTAAGACAAATTCTTTAGTATGTAACATGTGCTTAACATGCATTTTAAATGAATCGGCACATACAGGTTTCTTTGTTTCCAATAATAGACATTGCAACTGCATGTTTAGAAATAACCAAAGCCGTGCAAATTGGTTGCATTTTGTTGTTCTTCCTGATCAGTGTATAAACCACAAGTTCTGAAACACAACAAAGTAACTCTTCACATATTGGGGATTAAGTGAGAAAAGAAAAGAAAACTGAGATGCTTCTTGTGTAATGGAACAGTTGGAAGGGTTTGACTACTTGGCATTGATTGATTAATAATCCCCGTGCCCCCTTCAACGTTTAGATTCAGATTTCAAGCCTTTTAGAATTTTTTGCTATCATGTCAGTCCTCTTGCTCTAGGATTCTCTCTAGGGTATGGAGTTCCAGTGCATAGAATCATAGAATGGAAAAGTTGGAAAGGACTCTTGAGAGTCACCTAGTCCTAGTCCAACTCCCTGCAATGCAGGAAATCTCAACTAAAGCATTCATGATGATTCCCATTTCTGTCAAAGCCAAATTCTACCCATAATGGACAGAGTCTGCAGCACCTGGACTGAGAGCAGGTGAGACTGTTTTTAAGAGCAAAGTTTGCCATCTGCTCCTGCTGGAGGAGGGGAATTGAGCCTTTCTCCTCTCCCACCCCCTTGTGGGGAAAACTGAGTTACTGCACTTGGGATTACTGTTGCAAGGCCTCCACTAGCACTTACTGCCCATAATGATTGCAGGTATGTCACTAGCTAATAATAGTTACTGAATCTGAAAGACCTTGGAACTGGGAATCAGGTAATGAGCAGATATAATAGGGTAAACGGAGCTTGAATGTTCTGCAAGAGATTCAGTAGGGTAAAGGGACCCCTGACCATTAGGGCCAGTCGTGGCCGACTCTGGGGTTGTGGCGCTCATCTCGCTTTATTGGCCGAGGGAGCCAGCGGACAGCTTCCGGGTCATGTGGCCAGCATGACTAAGCCGCTTCTGGCGAACCAGAGCAGTGCACGTAAACTCCGTTTACCTTCCCACCGGAGCGGTACCTATTTATCTACTTGCACTTTGATATCCTTTCGAACTGCTGGGTTGGCAGGAGCAGGGACCGAGCAACGGGAGCTCACCCATCGCAGGGATTCAAAGCGCCAGCCTTCTGATCGGCAAGCCCTAGGCTCTGTGGTTTAACCCACAGCACCACCCGCGTCCCATAAGAGATTCAGTAAGGAGTCACAATAATAGCCCTGGCGAAGTTTGTGCCTGATGTACAACATCAACAAACCTGGGATAGCTCAGATAGCATGAGACTCTTAATCTCTGGGTCATGGGTTTGTGCCCCACCTTGGGCAAAATATTCCTGCATTGCAGGGGGTTGGATTAGATCAGGCATCCCCAAACTTGGCCCGCCAGATGTTTTTGGCCTACAACTCCCATCATCCCTAGCTAACAGGACCAGTGGTCAGGGATGATGGGAATTGTAGTCCCAAAACAGCTGGAGGGCCAAGTTTGGGGGTGCCTGGATTAGATGATCCTCATGGTCCTTCTAACTCTCTAATTTTATGATTCTATGGGTCTTCCTCATAAAGTTGTGCTTTGCAGGAAGAGCAAAGCTTTCATTCTCATTCATGATCTCCTTTGAAACGGTTTGCCTTCTGTAAAAATAGGCATTCATGGCCTCTTTTAAAAAAATGTATATTATTGGATTTTTTAAAAATTATCAGTTAACAAAACTGAACACAAAAAACCTAGAAACACTTACCAAATATGAAATATGGAGCTTTGGCAAGTGTAAAAGGTAAGTATCACATAAGGATTGTAGTCTCTTCAATTCCAATATAGGCAGTCAAAGAAAGGTGTTGTTCCATAGTTTTTCTTCCATGTGATGTTGGCTGTTGGAAAACACGCTCAGTAAATTTTACAAAGTCAATAAAGGGATGCCATGCTGTGTAGAAAGTGTTGGTTTCTTCCCTGGTGCGGTGCTTCCTTTGTAGAACGGTTAATTTGTCCATAAATGTCCCATTCTTGTGAGAATCAGGCTTCAAACAGGTTTGTACCTAGAGATTTCCAGTATTTTGCTATCACTAATTTAACTGCTGTTAGTAAGTGCTGAATGAGTTTTGAGAATGAGAAATACTGAAGAACGTGTCCCATTCAGTCCCACTGAACCTTGGGCCTGTGTGTGGCAGCATATTGACCCTAGATGTGCTTACATCAAAGGAACATAAAATTGCAAAAAGAGATTGCCAGTTCAAGCAATCAAATGCGTTAACTGCATCTCAAGTTAATATAACAGTAGGTTCTGAACGTGACTGACCCTCCCAATATTGTATTGCAGCCTCATCTATTAGGAAATGCTATAGATCTTTGTTTTATGAATTGAACAATTTGTCAGCCAGGAGTTGTGTAGCACGCCTTTAAGAAAAAATTCCTATTAGGCCCACTCTAAAGTGCAAATTTTGACAGCGATTCTGATCCTGCACTTTTTCAAGCTGCAGTTTTATGTCAGATGGCTCTGTTCTTCATGCTGAATTCCATGTCTTTATTTGCTGTTGTGGATACACTGGGTGAATTGAAAAATATTCTTAGTGGTTTTAATGCCTTATCCCAGTCATCAGCTAATTCTTTTTTAATCAAAGCAATCAAGGCTGCTGTGTCAATTGTGCCTTTTCCGTCTCTCTGGGTGGTTGTTTTCGTTATACTGAGGCTGCGTCACCATATTGGGCTTGACAGAGGCCTGTTATTGCGGTTCTTCAATAGTGTGATACGGAAGTGAAATTCAGTCGTCCACAGTATTGTTTTGTAATTCTTGGATTCTACAGCTCATAGCCCACCTGGAGCTATTGAGCATCACAGAACTGTAGAGTTGGAAGGGACCCCAACGGTCCATCTAGTCCAACCCCCTGCAGTGCAGGAATCTCAACTAAAGCAACCATGGCAGATGACATACATGTCAGCATTGCCCTTGAGCCAGTGCCACCGACTGGACTCATCCACTTCAGCCCGACTGGGCCAGGCGAGCTGGGGTAGCACTTCCAGAGAACACCTTCTGAAAAGGAACAGGTCAAAGTGCTGTGGACTCACAACTCAGAGCCGTGAGCTCCAGATTCACTCCCGAAGACAGTCGTTGCACAGCAGAGTACAGCAGAGCATAAACCACTCGGAGAACAGCTCTGCAGAATAACTACTTTTATTCTATCTACAACTATCATACAAACTATATACAGAGCTAAATGGAGAAGCTGAACTGCACTGAGTGTCTGCAGCTGCTCTTAGCAGCAACCTTATCTATACAGAGATAACACACTCTCTCGCTAACACTCAGTCTCTCTCTTGATGTGAGGCTGGAGCGGAATAAGTAGTGAGCAGAAACCGCCCCCCTCCTCTCTGGAGAATCAGCAGAGAACATCAGCAGATTCTTGGAATGGGAGGGGTGAAATCTCCTTGTCATCTTGGAAGAAAGTGACAAGTAGGGTACAGCAGCGTTCTGTCCTGGGCCCATTGTTGTTCAACGCCTATATAAATGACTTGGATGAAGGAATTGAGGTGATGCTCATCAAATTTGCAGATGACACCAAACTGGGAAGTTGTAGCTAAGACCACAGAAGACAGAACCGGGATTCAAAATGACCTTAACGGATTGGAGAGCTGGGCCCAAGCTAACGGAATGAATTTCAATAGTGACAAATGTAAGGTTCTGCACTTAGGAAGAAGAACTAGCTGCACAAATATAATATGGGGGGCACCTGGCTTGCTAGTAGTACATGTGAAAAGGATTGAGGGGTTTTGGTAGACCACAAGCTTAATATGAGTCATGCAGCAGCAAAAAAAGCTAATGCTATTCTCGGCTGCTTCAACAAAAGTCTAGTGTCCAGATCAAGGGAAGTGATAGTACCGCTCTGTTCCACCTTTGACCATACCTGGGATACTGTGTCCAATTCTGGGCACCACAATTTAAGAAAGATGTTGACAAGCTGCAACATGTGCTAAGGAGGGCAACCAAGATGATCAAGGGTATGGAAAACAAGCCTTATGAGTAGTGGTTGAAGGAGGTATTAGCCTAGAAAAGAGGAAAGTGAGAGGACACATGATCTTCAAATATCTTAAGGGCTGTCACATGGAAGAGGGAACACACTTTTTTTTCTCCTGCTCTGGAGGGTAGGACTTGAACCAATGGCTTCAAGTTACAAGAAAGGAGATTCTGAGTAAACATCAGGGAGAACTTTCTGGCAGGAAGAGCTGTTCAACAGTGGAATGGTCTTCTTCAGGAGGTTGTGGACTCTCCTTCCTTGGAGATTTTAAAGCAGAGGTTAGATGGCCACATGCCATGGATTCCTGCATTGTGGGGGGTTGGACAAGATGCCCCTTCCAACTCATCAACCCTACAGTTCCGTAATTCTTTGATTCTCTGATAGATGCTTTGAGTACTCCAAAGTGTGTCCAAACACTTCTGCGAATCCTTCTGTCATTCTGAGACATTTATATTTCTCACTTGTATTTATCATCCTTGTAATATCTGAAAAGTAATACTCAGGGCTTGAATGTTTATGAACTCTTTAGCTCCCCAGAATATGCTCTTATTATGCTGTATGAACAGCTTACACTTTATTTAAAAATCTGTATTGAGGATCATTAGTAGCTTTCTTGTAACCAAATGCATTTTTATAAAATGCATTTTTGGCAGTCTTCTGTGCTGCAAGTGCAATCTTATTGCCATTATCACCAATCTGTTTTCTCGAAAAAAACAAAACCTAACTATCAAGGGAACAATTTAAGCAGGAACAATTTAACAAGCATCCTTTTAAAAGCAAGAGTGTGAAAGTACATTTCTATGGATTTGAACAAATAACAAATCTTGTGGTTAACTCTTAAGGCAGCATTTACAAAAATGTTGGGAATTGGTTTGGTGGCAAATTCAGGAACCGCAAGATAGACATTATGGGGTTCTATCCTGGCCAGGTTCTTCTGGGCCTCCCAGTTCACACTTTTTGTCCTTGGAGAATTCCAGAGAACTTTTCTCTGGGGTGAGAATTGTCCCCAGAATACCAAATGGAAAGGGACTAAAAAGCTGTCGTGCCAAGTTTCCATGGAAAATGGCCAAGTATTGTCATTATCCATAAGCCTGGAGTTAATGCCAGACTTTAGATCACAGACATGTGTTTTTAAAATGAATTGTACCTTGGGACGTGGGTGGCGCTGTGGTCTAAACCACTGAGCCTCTTGGGCTTGCCAATCAGAAGGTCAGTGGTTCAAATCCCAGTGACGGGGTGAGCTCCCATTGCTCTGTCCCAGTTCCTTCAAAATACAACCAAACCCTTTGTCACATATATACAAAACTGATAACAACACAAACGTAACAGGATGTATGTAACTATATAAATTCTTTTTAAAAAATAAAAAAATAAAATGAATTGTACCACATAAAATTCACCTCACATGATAAAGGCCATGTACTTCCACATGTTTGTTTGCTGCATGTGGTGATCTTCCTCTCTAGAGGCATCTGTTGGGGGGAAATAAGATCTGTGACCCACATATGGGTAATTAACAACAGAATTGGCCAGATTCCTGGATTCTCTCCCCCAGGAGAGAGGCTGCAGCAAAGTTTAAAATAATTGCATAGTTCAGCAGAAGCATAGCTTGGGAATGTAGGTTGTTAGACCCCTTTTCATATCTTGTTTCACTTCTAGTGGTTGCCCCTCTCTCTACCCCTCTGACAATGAACAGACCACACAACTGTTAAATAAGTTTAAAAGCTTTACTGACAAAATCCAAAGGTCTGGTTCATGCATTATTCCATGCAGCAGCAAGAAGAACACAGGTACAGAATACAGAAAGATTATTACAAGCATGCATTCTGAACTTGGAGCAAACTCAGACATGTCCCTTCTGGTTGGTTACATGGCATGAAGAGAGAGTAAGGAAAGGAAAGTGAATAAGAAGCATGATCTGGGTCTAGCAATGCAACTTTGTGGTCTTAACCCCTTCATGCACTAACTAACACTCATGCCTAGTTATGTTTGACAGCAATTTCGTACAGCACTCCTCATCTTTTGCTCTCCCAGAACAGCCTGCTCTGCTCTGTCCAGAAATTTTTCATCTTCCCTGATAGCTCAAAGTGCCTCAAGGGGTTGTACCTTCTCCTCCAGCTGGGCAGCCACTTGCTGCAGGTAAAGCTGTGTAATTCCTCAGATAGAAAAACAAACAAGCCACTGGCATGGCTGGTCACTGCAGCAGCTCTCGCTATCCAACACAACACCAGCTTTTTCCTGCGAAACACCTTCACAAACACCCCTTTTTGCAATCTCCCAGTGATGTAGAAATGGGGTTTCCTAGATCCATCTCGCTTTCTTTCTCAGCAGTAGTTCCTCTCCCTCAGACCATGTGCTGTAGTACAGCACATGGCCAGGAACACACAAAAGCACACACGGAAGCCTTCAAGCAGCAAGCAACCAGCCTTAGCCCCAAAGGCACAAGCTCACTTTGTTCTGTCTTTTCCACCAATGCCTCTCAAATCTTCCAGTTTACTGGCCCTGTTTGCCAGCTCCCAGAGACTGAGAACCAGGCTTCCTCCACCTTGGCCCTCTAGATGTTTTGAGACTACAATTCCCATCATCCCTGACCATTGGTCCTGCTAGCTAGGGATGATGGGCTAAAAAAACATATGGAGGGCCGAGTTTGAGGAAGCCTACTGAGAACAGTTATGTAGAACCAAGTGACTGGATTAGAGCAGGGATGTCCAGCAGGTTGATCGCAATCTACTGGTTGATCCCTGTGAGGCTTTGGTTGATCACGGTCGATCACTGGCCCTTCCCCCTCGCCCTGCCCTCCATCATTCTGGGAGAAGGGAAGACAGAGTTTACAAACTGAGGCTGTCCCCCCCCCCAGCGATCCTTCGGTGAGTTGCTGTTTCTCTTTGACCCCAAAATAATGTAGAAATGTTGCACCCCTAAAAAAGCTAAGCAACTTATGCCTCCCAACCCCCCTAAAAAAACCTTTGACCTGAACCCCTAAAAAATGGGGATAGATCACTGCCAGTTTTTAATTCTGCGAGTAGATCACAGTCTCTTGGAAGTTGGCCACCCCCGGATTAGAGAAAGGAAGGTTGGGTCATGTTGAGACAAGTTCATTGCTTTTCTTCTGATTGAAAGTTTTCTCAGCACTTGTTAAACAAGGTGAAATTAATCTTAGTATTCAAAGCTTTTGCTTAGCCAGTTTTCCAAGCCCTTTCAGTACTGTATTAAAATTAATTTCTAAGTACTTGCTTTTCCCAATTTAGCTACTCAAAATGTGCCCTTTTCTGCTGTCAGTTTGTTAGCTTTATCTTTGTATTCTTTTTCATCTCTGCAAAGTACCTGATTTGGCTGCTTTGTGCTTGACTGTCTGTTGATTACTAGATGTCAGTAATTAGCTTGTAAAGCTGGCAGCTTGACAGACTAGGTTAATTTCATTTAGGCATTGTTAATGGTCCTCTTGGGCAATTTTATTGTGGCAGCATTTGTTCCTGACAGCTCAGGACTTTGTGGAAAGCAGGGCCTCCATGGGGCTCTCCCTGAATAAATCTGGCCCTAAGCCAATGGCTTAGATCTGGTGTTTACCTCTGTCGGCGTGGGCAATCTGACACTAAGTTCCAGTGGAACAAAAGAAGTGCCATGGTCAAATTACTTCCTGGTGCAACTAGACTTCTCTGCAGGGAGGTGGGACCAGTTTGATGGTCCGCTCCTGCCACTTAATGGATCCAAATGGCTTCCAGAGAGTGGTAGCCTCTCAGCTGATTCCCTGGTGGCCCACTGGAATGTGGAGTTAACCAGGCTATCGACTGTCTGGCTCTAAAGTGCCGTCTCCAAATGCATGGAGCTCGAAGGGTTCTTGTGGTATTCCCCAGGACTGAGGGCGATGAGATAATCACTGAGATGGCTAGAGTGACAGTAGTGAAAGACTCATTCTGAATTGAACTGAACATCCAGCTTACCAAGTGGCAATGGCAAAGGCAAAGAACACCTTTCATTGCTTCTCCCATTGCATCAGCAGAAAACAGTTGCAGCAGACTCTTTCCGGTAGCTCGTAGAACCACCTTCGTCATCAGGGTCCAGTAAGAACTCCAAGTACTCCTGCAATGAAGTTTTTTGCAAATAAAATTGGTTGAATCTGGAAGGCGGTAAATTCCACCATGGTAGCAAGGCCAGGGTGGGAGAGTGCCAGCTCTCTGTCTAGTCAAGTTGTAGGGGATCAATTTCAACCTGTTACCTCTGAGGATGTGGAGAGGCTGCTTGGATGAGGAAAACCAACCCCCTTTCTTCTCAACCCTGTCCCATCCTGGGATCCGTGGTTTGGTGAATACTTCCCTCTTGGAGGGAGCCTTCCCAGACCCCCTTAAAGAAGTGGTTATCAAAAAAGAAGTGGCTTGATAACCACTTCTTTTTTTAAAAAAACCATCTTTGGACTCCACCACTATGGCCAAGTATCATCCAGTCTCTTGGGCAAGGTGATCGAGTGGGTGGTCAAAGACACAACTCCAGGCACGTCTGGACTATTTGGACCCCTTCCAATCAGGTTTCAGGCCCAATCATGGGAACGTCCTGTGTGGGTGTCTGGAGGCAGTTGGAGGATGGGTGGATGGAGGGTCGTTGATGGAGGTTGAATCACAACAAAACAGAAGTACTATTTCTTGGGGACAGAGAACGAACAGGTGCAGGGGATTCCCTGGTCCTGAATGGGGCAACTGTGCCCCTGAAAGACCAGGTGTGCAGCCCGGGAGTCATTCTGGACTCACAGCTGTCCATTGTGGCATAGGGCAACTGTCTACCAGTTCCATCTGGTATGCCAGCTGGGACCCAGCATACCGATAGAGCTGAGAGTGGTACATGCCCTGGTTATCTCCTGAACTAATGCAATGCACTCCACATTGGGCTACCTTTCAAGGTGACTCAGAAACAACCAACCCAGAATGTGGCTGCCAGACTGGTGACTGGTAGTGGCTGCTGGGACCATATAACACTGGTCCTGAAAGATCCACATTGACTCCCAGTATGTTTCCAAGCACAATTTAAAGTGTTGGCGCTGACCTTTAAAGCTCTAAACGGCTTTGGCCTTGTATACTTGAAGGGCCCTGTATACCTCAGCCCGGACACTGAGGTCCAGCTCCGAGGGCCTTCTGGTGGTCCTCTCATGGTGAGAAGTGAAGTTATAGGGAACCAGGCAGAGAGCCTTCTCAGTAGTGGTACCTACCCTGTGGAATGCCTTCCCATCAGATGTCAAACAAATAAATTGAGGACTTTTAGAAGACATCTAAAGTCAGCCCTGTTTAGGGACGTTTGATGCTTTATTGTGATTTTATAATTTGTTGGAAGCCACCCAGATTGGCTGGGACAACCCAGTCTGTTGTTGTTGTTGAAAAATGTCACCCAACAGAATTTGTATCAGTGTGCTTCCACTGCACATAAAGATCAACACTTGGGGCCCAGTTAGCAGATCCTGTTAATCCTATTGTTTTCATTGGGATTTACTACCAAATTAAGTGTTCATAATATTACTGCAGTCTTTGGATTGCATCCAGTTAATCTCTTCTCAGAGCAGACCTGTTTGAATTCGTGGACCAATATTAGTCATGCCTATTCAGAGGCGGTAAACAATGGCATGGTGGGGTTATACTGCCCTCTTATGCCTGAAGGCAGGAGATGCAGTAAGATCTTTGTCAGTAACCATCAGCCAACGCCTCAGTCCATTTCTTGTCTTGGCCCAGAGTGACTGTGTGTTCTTAATCCTCCCAACAATCCACAATCAGAATTGTTAATGGTTATTTGTGCCTCCTTATGTTAGTCAGAGTGAGTGTATAGTCTCTGTTCTACTGTATATTACATGATTAAAGGTAAAGGTAAAGGTACCCCTGCCTGTATGGGCCAGTCTTGACAGACTCTGGGGTTGGTGCACCCATCTCACTCTATAGGCCGGGGGCCAGCGCTGTCCGGAGACACTTCCGGGTCACGTGGCCAGCGTGACATCGCTGCTCTGGCGAGCCAGAGCCGCACACGGAAACGCCGTTTACCTTCCCGCTAGAAAGCGGTCCCTATTTATCTACTTGCACCCGGGGGTGCTTTCGAACTGCTAGGTTGGCAGGCGCTGGGACCGAGCAACGGGAGCGCACCCCGCCGCGGGGATTCAAACCGCCGACCTTTCGATGGGCAAGCACTAGGAGCTGAGGCTTTTACCCACAGCGCCACCCGCGTCCCTATATTACATGATTAGTCACATGATAATAGACTGGAGTGACAGCTCTCTCTGACTTTGAGTGGTAGACTCCAGTTGCTGATTTTTGACAGGGGAAGCTGGGAGGATCAACACAGCTAATATATTGCAAAGCGCATCTATATAAAATGCGCATCTTGGAAAGGTCTACGGGTAACACACTCTTCTCATTCTACACTCTGCTTCTTTGAGTTCTGGAGCCAAAAAGGGTTTAAAAGGATCTGAAATCACATTGGTATCAGATGACTTTTCAGGAGCTAACACCCTTTTACGACTTGAAACCTGCCCTCCAGGCACTGCATGAGGATCTGAAGTGACACTGGCAACCTAATTTTGAATTGCTTCATGAATTTCCATAAGGATGTAAAGGTTTTCCATGGAAGGGACCCTGCAATATTTCCATAAAGCAGTGCACTCAACACACAAGCTTGTTATTCCTTCATATTGGTATTGGTTGTTAGCATCACATTCTCCCAGACCCTTTTGGAGAGGCGAGCCATCGCCGGAGCTGCCTTGCCAATACACTTGTCCAGCTCAGCATCAGTGGAGAGGTTTCTGGTTATGGTGGAGCCCAGGTAGACAAAATTGTCTGCCACCTCAAGCGTGTGATCACCAAAGCTGATGCATGGACTGCTGGCAATGTCCTGTTGGCCTTGGGTCAGGCTGATGGTGAGGAAGCACTTGCAAAGCCTTCCTAGACCATTGTAGATGCTACCAAGCAGGGAAACACCTGTGTTTTTGTGGATCCCATAAGCATATATTATTTCACTCAGTACGTACCAGAATCTCCACGGAAAACTTGGGTGGGCTGATGAGACTATTAATCTCAAGGTTGTGGGTTCAAGTCTCATACTGGGCAAAAGATTCTTGCGTTGCAGGGAGTTGAACTAGATGACGCTTGTGATCCTTTCCAACGCTACAGTTCTATGATTCTAAGTATTTATCAAACTCACTTTTCGGAGTTTCTGCCAGGGCTGATTACTTACCTCGGTTCTGGCCTTCATCTGCAGGCAGTGCGCATGTGCTTCTAGTTGCCTAACTGGTGTAGCCGGCTTATATTTTCACTAGAAATTTGAAAATATCCAGGTGACCTTACAATGCAGTTAGTGTGTTTTCTAGCAAGGTAGCCAACTATTTATCAAACTCCATGCCTCTTTGGCAGGGATGTGAAGGCTTAGTGTTGATTGCAAAGGGGTCGCTCTCTTCCATGGGGTCCACAAAGTTTTTCCTTAATGTGGAAGGATGTCTCAGTGTCAGAATTGTACCTTAGGCAGCCTTACTGGAGAAGTACAGTCAAGGCGGACTTGCAGAACAGGCACTTAGGACAGCATGTCTAGATGCCCTGGAAGAAACCATGGTGCAGTCATCGCCAAGTCGGTTATTTCCAATAACCATGACAAACTTGGCCAGAATACGGCAATAGTACCACTACATTGCGTACTTCCTACATCCTTTTGCACCATCAGTGCCAGAAAGGCACACTTGAAGCCTATGGTGAGTGCAGAGCAGTGGTCGAGAATGGTGCCTTCTATTACTTGCAGTTTCCCCCCTTGAAAATCTTTTTCGGATGCTCATATGATGAGTTGCTGCCATCTGGTGGTGGGAGGATATTGTAGGAATAATCCTTGCAGCAGTGAAATGCTAAAACATGCTGAAAACAGATCTAACATATTAAGTGTAGTGCAAGTGGTTTGAGCAGAAATTTGCTGCTCTGAACATGAACTGGAATGTATGTTCAAACTGCATCCACCACGATTTCAATGCTTCGTCTGTATTCACCCAGAAAGGAAATGAGAAAAATCAGACATAAAATGACACACCAGAAGCTTGCGATTCATGGACCTCCTGCTCCAGAGCTGATACACACTTTATTTTCTTCCTGTGTCACAGGCCTGTAACCACAGGGAGGCATTGTGGGGCATTGTGGGGTATCTGAAGAAGTGTGCATGCACACGAAAGCTCATACCAAGAACTAACTTAGTTGGTCTTTAAGGTGCTACTGGAAGGAATATTTTGTAGTTTTGAAGGGAAGTCTAGAACCATGAGCTCATCTTGATGAGGAGGTGATCAGGAAAATGGTGCAGGAAGAAAGGGTTGACAAGCTTCTGTCCGCCATGTTGCGGTTTCCTTCCAAACTGTAGCCAGAGCAATTGCATTGTGCAGACAGTGAACAGCAGCCCCTCTTGATGATTTCAGGCAGGAATTTCCCCCAGTCCTGCTTAGCGGTGCTGGGGACTGAACTTGGTACCTTCTGCATATGCCCCATCACAGAGCTGTAGCCTTCACAGCACTAAGGCCAGAGTTGCACCTCTGCCTGCTCTTGGCGATTATAAAAGTTAAAGGTACCCCTGGCCATTAGGTCCAGTCGTGACCAACTCTGGGGTTGTGGCGCTCTTCTCACTTTAGTGGCCGAGGGAGCTGGCATACAGCTTCCGGGTCATGTGGCCAGCATGACTAAACCACTTCTGGCGAACCAGAGCAGCGCACGGAAACGCCGTTCACCTTCCCGCCGGAGCGGTACCTGTCTACTTGCACTTTGAGGTGCTTTCGAACTGCTAGGTTGGCAGGAGCAGCGACCGAGAAACGGGAGCTCACCCTGTTGCGGGGATTCGAACCGCCGACCTTCTGATCGACAAGTCCTAGGCTCTGTGGTTTAACCCACAGCGCCACCCACATCCCTCTTGGCGATTAATCTCTGCTTGCAAAAAGGCAGCAAAAAGGCTTCCCTTCCTCTTTGCTGTTGTGCTTAGATAAGAGATACCATCTCTCTGTACCTAACTGCATATGAACTTCAGACTACTAGCAGGTGGGTGTGGTTTGCCCCAAATGGCCTTGTGGGCCAAATTCAGAGGCCTGGTGGACCTGATTAAGCCCACAGGCTGTTAAAAGACATTTGTCATAAACACACACAGCCCTGTGGAACAGCTGTTGCCTTATCATTGCAACACATGAACTACCTTAGTCTGCATTCTGGAGCATATTACCTGTGTTTAAGAATCTTCATCTTTTGTGGCTTTGTAGTTGTTCTTCCCATGAACATATGCTTGATACTCTTAAACAAAACTGTTGCAATTAAAGGATTTACATGGAAGGTAAGCAGAGCGTAATTCTGCGTGCAGATGAAAATTCCATTATTAAACTGTTAAGCAGCAATTTCTGGCCTAGGCTAGTTTATTTTATTGCCATCTTTATCACTAATGTAAAATAGCCTGATATTAATATCAAATTAAATATTTTCTTTTCCTTTTTTTCAGAGCTACTTGAAAGAAATTTTAAGAGAAATAGGCATCTACAACGTTAAGGGAACACACAAAAACACATGGGAACTTAAGCCAGAATACAGGCATTACCAAGGAGAAGATAAGAGCGATTAGCATAATTGTTAAGCCAGCAAGAAAGTTGTCAATTGTGGGAACAGGAAAAGTTGAACTGTTCACCCTTAAAATGCTACGTGTTGATTATTTTTAAGAAGTCTAGCTTCATTAAAAAAAGATTCTGCAAGAAACATATTTTGGTTCTGCAAACATATTATTTAAAGAATAAACATGCATTAGGTTTCTTTGTAATAATTGGCCTTTTATCATTTTTATTTTTTTACATTTTGTAAAAATATAACGATGTTAGTAAGGACTGGTATTATTTATTGCAGAGATGTGTTTATTTCATTACTAACATTCTGTATGGTCCTGACCATATTATGGGTTGCTGTCCAACTTTTTGAATTATGCCTTATTAAGAAATAGAAGTGGAACATAGTTTGAATAGCTCCTGAAATGATGGGAAGAGGAAATTAATACAACACGAAAGCATTTAAATACAGTAAGTAAAAATGACTTCTTTGTATTAAAATTATTTTGTTTCTGTATTAATAAAAGCAGTTTCTAATTTGTACAAACACAAAATGCTTGTTGTTCTGCTTTTAGATTTAAAACGTTCATGGTGGCTTTATGCCACAAGGGTCAGCTGATCAGTATTCTACAGGACCAGCCATTCTAGAAATTAGGAAGAGGCAGGTGCTGCTAAGCATTACTCAGTTCCCGAGTTCATATATTTGTTCAAGTTCTATGGGACCGTCAAAATCCTGCACTTTTTCAGTAGAGCAAATGTTCTTTTTACAAAAATTAGGAGCCAATCAGACCTTCCTTAAGAACCAGTTTAGGAGGTAAAAGATCGATAAGCAGAGGGATTTTTCACTTAATTTATTTTTCTTTGAGCAGCTGCGGATTGAAACTATAGAAGGAAGAGTTGGAGGGCAACTGACTCCTGTTCGTAACAGTGCAAGGGAAGAAGCCACGTATGTGCCCTCTTCAGTAACCTGGGACAAGAGACCAATGCACTTTTTAATCTTGATCCTGGGTCACAGTACCCTAGTTTGCATAAATCAGCTGAAGTTAGCCATGCTGTTAAGCTAAATTTGATTGCCAGATGTATTTGCACACCAAGGTGCTGTTACAAACATGCCCACTGTGCCATCGTGGCTCAGGCTTTTGGAGAGGTTAAAAAGCTTGTGCTTATCTTCATAGTCTACTGTTCTACCTGCAATCAAAGTTGTTAGTGTATGTAGACTTTTGAAATTTGGTCAGCTGCCTTGAATATCTTTTGTAGAAAAGCTGCTTTGAGCACCTGCTACCTTGGGGAACTGAGTTGTTTAGGGTACTGCAAAAAACTAAAGATGGTGGCAACTGAAGCAGTATGCAAAATGTGTGTGCAGAGGCTCATAGATGTGGATAACAAATATGAATCAACTGCAAAAATTGCAAAAGGGGAAAGGAAATTGAGAATCCTGGCCAAGGCTGTATCTGAAATACTGAGAATAAGGTCACTGTTCAGGTGGAGTCTGGAGTAGCTTCAATGAAAGGCTGATTTCTGTAACACTCCACACACACCATGGGCCTCAGAACAAACTTTTTTTCACATGAACCAAAGGTGTTGGATGAAGAGTGGTATAGATATGTAATAACTAAAAGAAAAATACTTTAGCAGGCCATTGCTACATCTAGTTTAATTCTGTCATTTCTGCTTGCATGCAAAACGTCTGCACTTTTGGGTATACTCTGTGTAAATTACGTTACCATCAGAGCTAAAGGTGCTTCTGCTTTTGTAGCCAGAATATGATGGCAGGATGATTTTTAACTGTTGAAAAAAAATTTATTTAGCCTATCCAGTGCACAAATGCAGCAGACTTTGGGCTAAGAGGACAAACATATTTATTGCACCTCTGCACTGCCCCCTTCTCTTGTAGATCATCCAAATTCTGTATACTTAACACAAAAATGAGTTACTGGCAGACATGAGAGACCTTCCTTTTCATTTTGGATTAACTGGTCGAACTTTAGTCTACAGGCAGTGGCTCCCCCCCCCCCCCCCGCTGAATCCTTCTCATGAACTGCTTTAGTACCAGTCTGCAGGAAAGCTTTTATTATGAAAACTAGGGCTGAGCAGTAAAGGTAAAGGGGCCCCTGACCATTAGGTCCAGTCGTGGCAGACTCTGGGGTTGCGGCGCTCATCTCGCTTTACTGGCCGAGGGAGCCGGCGTACAGCTTCCGGGTCATGTGGCCAGCATGACTAAGCTGCTTCTGGCGAACCAGAGCAGCGCACGGAAACGCCGTTTACCTTCCCGCTGGAGCGGTACCTATTTATCTACTTGCACTTTGACGTGCTTTTGAACTGCTAGGTTGGCAGGAGCAGGGACTGAGCAACGGGAGCTCGCCCAGTAGCGGGGATTCGAACCGCCGACCTTCTGATCAGCAAGTCCTAGGCTCTGTGGTTTTACCCACAGCGCCACCTGTGTCCAGGGCTGAGCAGAGATTGATGTAATTTGCAACAAATCCATATACCACAAAAGGATGGTAGCAGAGTTTGCTTTTTTGTTGCACTAGCCACTGCTTTTAAATAATGGCCTTGCTTCACTCTGGCACCTTAAGGTTATCTTTCAACACAGCTGGAAATAAGCAAATAATCACACAACCCAGAACAATAATTTAAACATCCACTTACATTTTGAACTACCTGAAACTTGTTAATAAGGGGGAGAAAGCCATTTCCTGCAATATGGTGGGGGTTGCCCACAGGATGTTCGTATAAATTTCGGGAAAACGTGCTGTATCTGCCATCCCTTCCCCAAGTTAGTGCAGCCAAGGCCTGTCAAATAAGCCCATACTAAACTCCCCTTCCAAGATGAGCATCTTCCAGCTTTCCACAGCAATGTGCATATTGAAGCAAACTGTGACAGCTAAATTCAGAGTGAAGTTTGATCCTGGGTACACTAAATGTGTAAATTTTGTACTTTGGGCCTTACGAGACATGAATGTGTCATTAGTAAAGTGCATGGGTTCCTGAATTTTTTCAAGGTAGTGTGAAAGGCATTCTTGTAATCATAGTAGCAATTTATATATATATTTTAAAAAAGGATGAACAGAGCTAGTTCTATATGGCCCACTACTGCATTAGCACTGGCAATATAGGAAAGTTTCAGATTCAGGGGTACAAAAAAAACTACTACAAAGTTTTGCCTGTCAAATATACCAATACTTTGGCACTCTTTTTAATACACTAATTTTGTTCATTTTGGGATTATACCAGCCTGTAAGAGAAACCTTGATGGTGGAAAACCTTTTCCAGCTGCTACCCGCTACAAGCTATCCTCTGGAGTGAAGTGGAGCTTCACTCATGGAACAAAACTAGTGCCTTATCTCCCCCCCTGCCCCCCCAAATGCCCTGGAGGGTCCCCTCAACCTTCCAGAACAGATTTTGAGGTTACAGGAAGCTTTAAGGGGCAGAGTAAATGCACACAAACATAGTGGGCCAGTAACTGAATTCTGTGCAGAGGAATTAATTTTTTTTGGGGGGGACACACAGACATCCTTTTAGGGATCAGTTTCTCAAAATCAAGTTAAACATGATGGGGGGGGGAATGAATCACTCCACACCGCCTGACAAAACTCTGCTTGCTTCAGCAGATAATTGGTCAAATTTTGTTTTGATGTAAAAGTAGTATCAGTGATACATCAACAAAAATAGACCACAAGATGTACACAGTATCTGCAACCCCCTTTTCCATTCCCCCCAAAAAACAATGATTTTGCTCTGAGCAGCAAGCATTCTGGTGTTACACTGGTTTTTTTTTTCCATTCCCAGGATGAAGCTGCTAGATGGGAAAGAGGGATAGAACAAGTATTGAAGCATCAAAGGGGAACCAAAATGAAAAACTTAAAAAGGATAACAAAACTGTACTACTAAACCGTAACACACATGCAAGACTATGTATAAGTCTCAGGAATACACAGCCTAAGTATCTTTCTTAATACACTCTTGATACACAGCACAGCAAGCGGTCAATTAGCTGCTTGGCTACTTCCTCTACATGCCAGGTTTCCGATCTTTTTGGAAACAAGGATCCAAAACTGCTCTAGGCTCACAGTGCCAACCAGGGAGATTCCCAAACTACTGCTATCAGTATTTGTAGCACGCCAAGTCTCTCAAAGAAACTTCCTGTTCTTTTGTCTATTAGGATGCAAACCAACAATCTTTATGGCTTCTACTACCAGTATAAATTTGTAGCAAATTTTGTAGCTTTTGCCATTTTGAGATCATAGCAGCCCTCCTGATTTAAAAACCATGTTGCATTTGTTTGGCTTTGACACGCTTCTTTAACCTTGCTCCAAGTGCAAAGTTCACTTCGTATTACGCTTTGAACAATGTCATGTCGGGGGAGCAGAAAGTGGAACGATGGAAAAGGCACAGAGCTCTCATTTTTGCATCCTATGGGAACCAATTTACTTTATCATGGCCTGTCAAGCAAACGTCTCCTGGGACAGCCCATAAAAAATACTTCAGGACTTTGCAAACATCAGCAAAAACAGTATGATGCACATGTTGTCTACACTAATTCTTTGGACTAGTGCTTAAGGTTGCCATTACCGCCACAACTAACCAATTTAGGCTTTGATAAACCACAAAGATTATTAGTGTCCTGTGATTCAACCAGTATTACTTTTCCATTTTAAGTTATAATTACTTTGAACTACAGCCTCTTGTGTGCAGACTACCTGCCTACAATGCTTGTTTCTGCCACCAAAGATTGCTTTTCCACTTCTTCTGCCTTAGTCATAATTTGCCATGATAAACTGATGAAATTCCATCTCTCCTTGACTGGTTCAGAACTCTAATCAGCAGTCTGTATTCAGTCTTCCAAGTCTGTCCTCCAGCTAGCTATTGTGGTTTGTTGAACTCGGTCCATTTCAGAATGAAAGCCGCCTTCTCTACTAATCATTTTCAGGTGTTTAGAAGCAAGTCAGTTGTAGCCGGCTGATCTTCCAGTTCTAGGTCACCAGTATCGGACGACAGTCTGACACATGCATTAGGCCAGGCTATGCTACTGAAGTCAAAAATCCAAATGCACAAGAGCTACAAGAAGCTTCCTGAAGAACCCTGCTGAATGCATTAAACCAAGAGGCATTATCTATGCTGGGTTTAAATGAGTTTTTCTTTATTTTAGACAGCCTACATGACAAGTTTTTAAAAACCAATGCCTCCACTCCAATTAATTCAGGGTCAAAATAAATCAAATTAAGCTCAAGATGGCATCAGTCCAGTTTTCAAACAATGCTGAGTCATGATGTTTTGTTGATGAATAAAGAAGAGCAGCCAATTATGATGATGATAGATGATCCAGAAGGGTTGGTCTCTTGTTACTGTTAAGAAATTAATGAGAGTTAGCCTATGCTTGTACCAATTCCTTATGTCAGCATTAAATATTCACTCTCTTAAATGTTCTCCCTTATTCAATCTGAGTTGCCACGTTTATCAGGCACACAGAAAGCGCAAGGAAATTGCTGTTGCATCTTTATGCAAGCTAGAGAGCAAAAGTAGTTGTTCCCAGCCTATCAGCAGATGCTTAATATTCCGAACTTGCACCTCAACTCCTTCCCTAAGGCACTGCTTGAGAGGGTACCAGTCTTGATTAGCACCCTCTCATTCACGGAAAGGGGGTAATAGCTTCAACAGCCATATCAAAATACAGCCAATAAATGTTTTGGTTTGATATTAAGCCAAGTGTGGTGGTCAACCAAGCCTTACCCAGAGCAGACCTACTGAAATTAATGAGAGCATGTCTGATTAAATACCTCCCAAGATTTAAATCTAGCAATAGCATTAAAAAAAAAATCCACACTGTTTGCGTTTTCTGTTCTTACACCTGCCTGCCTGAATGATTTGGTCTTCTATTTAAGCCATTGGCAGGAGAGCCACACTCCTGACTAGCTAGCTTAAAAACTGAAGAGCGAACCCAAGCACTTCTTTGGCTGGGGAGTCCAGCCACCATCTTCCCTAAAGAATCTCCCACCAGAAGGGCAGAAAATGCATATGCTAAGCTGTATGGAAGACTAGTCAATAGCTCAATAGTTTGTCTTCTATCAGCATTGTTAACTGAGAAATGAAAGATTTTTTTAATGGAACTCTGGGGAGATCTAGAAAGTTAATCTAAGAGGCTGTTGAACTTGTTCACACACAAACTGAGAATCAAGAGTAAGCAACAAAGTAGCCTAGTTTGTAGAAGACACCAAATTATTCAGGATACTGAAAACCCAAACTGCAAAGAAGTTGAAAAGGGATCCATCCCTCCCCTCCAAAAAATAAGCAAAAAAAAAAAAAAAAAAAAAGAGACAATGAAGTTCAGAGTAAGACTTAGTTGATAGAAAAGGCGGTATCATTTGGGCTTTTTTTTCCCCCATGGAAAAAGCAAGAAAGATGTTAGAATTTCAGAGATATGAGTGAATGGCGTGGAGAAGGCATATTTACTGTTTCTTCCTCTTACAGCACTAGTGCTTGGCCACACAATTCATCAGCAGTATGAAGACAAAAGCTACTACTTACAACACTCTATGAAATTTCCTCCCACCAGATATTATGATTACCAGAAGTTTAGATGGCTTTTCAGGCATGTCCAAAGTCTATTTTGGGGGCCTAATCTGGCCCCATGGCAGTATATGTCCTGGGGTAAAATTCGGGGTAAAATTGTAAAAAAAGGCCCACAACTTCAATCCTAAAAAAAGCTGGTCGGCCCTCACACATGTTCACTTAATCAAATCTGGCCCTCTTTGAAAAAAGTTTGGGCACCCCTGGATTAGGTGAACTCCTGAAGCAGAGAACAATGGCTATTAAGATGCAATTAGGTAAGTCAAATCTCCAGGTTCAGGGGCAGGCTGCCACAGAACACAAGTTGCTGGGAGAACAAGGGCTGTTCCCTCATGTACCTGGCTGGTTAGTTGAAAATGCTGGACTAGATGGACACAGGGTTTCGTTTCTGCAGCAAATCACCCCATTTATCAGCAAGCAAAATTTAAAACCGCACAAGATCTTGGGCAAGTTCTCTCGGGAATTTATACTTACACATTTCTCCATTTCTAATCCATCCTTAAAGAAAATCATATAAGGAGTGATACCATCCTCACGGAAATCCAGCAACGCCACCATTCCATCTGGATTCATGTTCTCGCCTACAAAAAACTTTCAGAAGAAAAAAAAAATCTGTTGATGTAACTAAGTTCTTAGAAAGCACTAATATTCGCTCACATAACAATGCACATTTCCTTGGCTCAAGCATCAGGCACTTCCCACAAAATGCCAGTCTTAAAACAAGCAGCAAAAGCTACTTCACAGTATGTGAGTACTGAAAATATGTTACAAAAAAGGAGTGGAAGCTTTGGAACTTACCTGGTAATTTTTGAAGTTTGCAAGGATATGTTTGACTTGTTCAGCTGCTCCAGTCATGAACGGCTTTACTCTCTCTGGCTTTGTTTCCTCAAGTCTTGCTTTGATTCTAGGGGAAAAACAACAACAATTCTAACACCTGCAATTTAAGAAGTTTGAGGATTGTACCCAAAAGTTTCTAATAGCTGATCTGAAAGGAAAACACTGCATTGCTTTTTACTGCTCCCCTGCATGGATATTGCTTTACTTTACCTGCCAGTTTTAAATTATATTTCTTGGGAATGTTTTTATTATACACAAGGCCACATAAACTGACATGGTAAAATATGCCAGCAGATTTCTGTATGTGCTTCCATTGAGGCCGAAGGGGTTGCCTTTGGCCCAGATATCTGGCCCCCAAATATAAAGCAACTGTTGCATCTTATCTGTAATACAGAGCCTTAATAACTCCATGAAGCTACAGCAAAAAGCACAGCCACTGATCAGTTCTGCCAATAGCCAGGATCTTTTGGTTGCACCTCTCTTTAGAGTTGTTTGCATCCCAGTTGGTCCTTTCTGAGAATTTTAAGAGAAAGTGATCGTGTCGCCTTGGATTTCATGATACAGAGGAAAGGGAAAACTGAGTGTAATCGGTCGTAGACTTTAAGAAGGCTGATTTCTGGAAGCTTAAGGAACTACTGCAGGCATAGGCAAACTCGGCCCTCCAGATGTTTTGGGACTACAACTCCCATCATCCATGACCACTGGTCCTCTTAGCTAGGGGTGATGGGCACTGTAGTCCCAAAACATCTGGAGGGCTGAGTTTGCCTATGCCTGAAGTACCGGGTGAGATCTCATGGTCAGAAATAGTCAAGAAAAGGGAGCCTGAGATGGGAGATTGTTAAAGGTGAAATAATGAAGACACAAATGCAGACAATTCCAGAAAGAAAAGCGGGAGGCACCTAAATAAACTTGTGTGGCTTTATAAGAAGCATACACAAGCTTGGTGGATCTGGGGAATGCTATGGACACAGTGTATTTTGATTTCAGTAATGCTTTTGACGAAGTTCCCCATGACATTCTTGTGGAGAAGCTGGTAAAATGTGTAGCTGGGTTGACTAACAGAACTCAAAAACTCATAGTTCCTAGTCATCCTAGGAAAAAGCGACGTGGGGTTACAGAGTTCTATTCTGGGCCCACTGTTGTTCAACACCTTTATAAATGACTTTGATGATGGAATTGAGGCAATCCACATCAAATTTGTAGATGATACCAAATTGGGAGGGGTAGCTAATGCCACAGAAAACAGAATTGGGATTCAAAATGACCTTTACAGATTGGAGAATTGGGCGCAAAGTAACAAAATGAATTTCAACAGGGACAAATGTAAGGTTCTGCACTTAAGCATGAAGAACCAGATGCACAAATATAAGATGGGGGACACCCGGCTTACATGTGAAAAAGATCCAGGGCCCAACAGTATGATGCTGTTGCATAGTGTCCAAATCAAGGGAAGGTATACCACTCTATTCTGCCATAATCAAACCACACATGGAGTCCTATGTCCAGTTCTGGGCACCACAATTTAAGGATGTGTGTGCTGGAATGTGTGCAGAGGATGGCAACCAAGAGGATCACGGGTCTGGAAGCCAAGCCTTATGAGGAAAGGCTGAGGTACTGCTTACATCAGCAATGCAATCATATCAGAAATGTGGCCTCAAATTAACCTTAAGATTTAGGTTCTCACTAGTAGCATTTTCCTTTTGACCTCGATGACTTAAACATAATGTACCAAACCTAGTATATTTAAGAGGACATCCTTCAGATATCCAATACTGTAACAGGATATGTGGAAAGAAGCAGTATCTTAGCAAAATGTGTATGCAGGTGGTTATGGCTTTATATTATAGATCTTTCAGAATAAGAGCACCATTGTAATCATGCCCACAACTGGATCCCAGCAGCCCATCTCCATCAGAAGGCAGTGCTGCAACCTTATGGACATCTTCCATATTTGCTATATAACCCTCATCGTAACTGTCTTTTAGCCTTGAAATGACAGACACCAGGTTAACTTACGCTTTCATGTAGTCCTTGATGTACTTCTTGTAAGACTCTTTAGTGAAGCTTGTTTCCTGAAGGTGGTGGTTCATTACAATGTCAACGCCGGTGACAACGGTAGCCTCTGCCCCTTCACCATCTGGACCTTCAGCCGACGCATTTCCACCAATTAAAGCATCATCTATTTCACCTTCTTTCCTGCTCACCATCTAAACCATTCATTGAAGAAAAATACCACCACTGAAAAGCAAAATCTAACTGTAAAAGGATCTACTCCTGTTCATTTATCTTCTCAAAGCTTAAAAGCAGAGTTTTAAGTCCTGAAACTAGTTCAGCTATGAGCAAAGCTATCCAAGTGGAATTTGTCACAAAAGGGAGAATAAACTGCCCAGAGAATCTTAAATCGGAAGTCTTTATGATTAAGACTCTAATTTTCAAGGTTTTCGAAACACACACACACTAAACCTGCTACTTTTTACTTCTTCCCATTAAAATCAAGGGATTTTAAAACACCACGCCTCAAATGACTCAGTCTGGATGTCACCATTACCACTATGGAGGCTTAATGGATGTGTCAGAGCTTATCTTACAACCTAGCCCCTCTCAAGTCACTGTGACATCTCTGTTATAAAGGTGACCCATATTGGCATGGTGATGCATAGATTATGAAAGGCTAAAGCATGGATCTCCCCCACTTCAACTGGGCAGACCAAGCCTCTAGCATCAATTACCCCTGACATGGTCGTTGCACAATAAATGTGAGCTTCGGTTACTTTATGAGTTCATAGAAAAGACTGAAATTTGCCAGTTGGTCTCAGATATTGCCAAATCTCTACCCCCCCCCCCCATAACAGAAGTTGACCGAGTGCCTGTGAAGGGTAGCAGCTGCTAAAAAAAAAACGGCCTCATGGTACCAAAGCACAGTTGAACTATACTATAATATAGGGAGGGGCCTGGGAGAGACCAGGGTTCGAACCCCACCCCACCTACATAAAACGAGTAGATTTACAAACAAAGCCTACCTTCCCTTCCACTTCCAGGCAGAGTCCGCTGGCCACTTCTTTGACCTTGTAGATGTCCGAGAACATCTCGTCTTCTGCGGGCGGAGGAAGGAGGAGAGCGCGTCAGGGGGGCTCCCCATGGTCGGCGGGCCCTTCTCCCTCCCCCAAACCCCACCCTCCTCTCAGGGGTCGCCCCTCTTCCCCTCCCTCCCGCCCTTCCGGTCCAGGCCTTGCCAGGCCCCCGAGGTAAATGCGGCGCCGCCGCCTCCCGGAACGGGAAAAGGCCTCGGGAAGGCTGCGCCGGAAGCCAAGAGGGAACACGCCGGAAGCGCCGCCAAAGGCCTCCAGCCCCCACGGCCCCTTCGGCAGCCCCGCTCACGCAAGCGCGGTAGCCGCGGCAAAGAGACGCATGCGCAGTGACTAGAATGCCGGGGGCGCCAGTCTTCGCTCGCCCCCCCCCCGCCCCGCGAACCCGTCTCCCTTCCCCCTCTCTTCTGTGCTGCGCAGGCGCAGTGCAGCGTGAGAGGCGCCGAGCCCGGGCCGCGGAGCCGCGCAGGCGCAGTAGGGCGCCGCTGTGGGGGCTCCGCGGGGGGGGGGGGCCGAGCTCGACGGCGCTGAGGGAGATTCGCTTACGGCTGATGCAGTCGCGGTAGATGATCATGGCTGAGGCGTCGTCGGGCGGCGGTGGGTCGAGCGGGCGGGCGGGCGGCCTCGGGGAGCGGAGCGGCTGGGCGGCGGCGACTCCCGGCGAGAGCAAGGAGCGAGGCGGAGAAAGGCCGAGGCGGCGCTGCCACTGAGCTCATATAGCCAGCGGGGCACGTCCCTGCCATCCGTGCGTCACCAATCCCTGCGCTCCCCGCCACGCACGGGGCTGTGACGCAAGCGCGCCCGCGGGTCGCAGCCCCGCCTCCCCGCGCGCACGTAGAGGCAAGAACGGGCAGAGCTGCTCTATGCCGGCCGGAGGTAGAACTTCCCGGTTCCTTCTCCTCCCGCCGCCGCCGCCCATAGGAAACAACGCGGCTGCGGGTTCGCTGAAACTGAAGCCAAGAGAGGAGAGCCCTGATTTCAGCCTTAGAATCGTAGAATCATAGAATTGGAAGGAGATCCAAGGGTCATCTAGTCCAACCCCCTGCAATGCAGGGATCTCAACTAAAGCATCCAGGACAGATACTGTTGTTGTTGTTTAGTCGTGTCCGACTCTTCGTGACCCCCTGGACCAGAGCACACCAGGCACTCCTGTCTTCCACTGTTTCCCACAGTTTGATCAAACTCATGTTAGTAGCTTCAAGAACACTGTTCAACCATCTCGTCCTCTGTCGTCCCCTTCTCCTTGTGCCCTCCATCTTTCCCAACATCAGGGTCTTTTCCATTCTCTTCTCATGAGGTGGCCAAAGTATTGGAGCCTCAGCTTCAGGATCTGTCCTTCCAGTGAGCACTCAGGGCTGATTTCCTTCAGAATGGAGAGGTTTGATCTTCTTGCAGTCCATGGGACTCTCAAGAGTCTCCTCCAGCACCAGAATTCAAAAGCATCCATTCAAACCAAGGGTGATCAGCCTTCTTTATGGTCCAGCTCTCACTTCCATACATCACTACTGGGAAAACCATGGCTTTAACTATACGGACCTTTGTTGGCAAGGTGATGTCTCTGCTTTTTAAGATGCTGTCTAGGTTTGTCATTGCTTTTCTCCCAAGAAGCAAGCGTCTTTTAATTTCATGGCTGCTGCCACCATCTGCAGTGATCATGGAGCCCAAGAAAGTAAAATCTCTCACTGCCTCCATTTCTTCCCCTTCTATTTGCCAGGAGGTGATGGGACCAGTGGCCATGATCTTCATTTTTTTGATGTTGAGCTTCAGACCATATTTTGCACTCTCCTCTTTCACCCTCATTAAAAGGTTCTTTAATTCCTTAATAATGACAGATACTATCCAATCTCTACTTGGAAACCTCCAAGGAAGGAGCACCCGCCACCTCCCAAGGGAGGTCTGTTCAAACAGCTCTTCCTGTCAGAAAGGTCTTCCTGATATTTAGTTGGAAACTCCTTTCTTGTAACTTGAATCCATTGGTTCAGGTCCTACCTTGTCTGGAGCAGCAGTAAGCAAGCTTGCTCCCTCCTCCGTGGGACAGCCTTTTAGTATTTGAAGATGGCCATCGTATCTCCTCTCAGTCCTCTTCCCCAGGCTAAGCATACTCAGATCCTTCAACTGTTCCTGATAAAGCTTGGCTTTGTTATAAGAATTTTAAGGTCTCAAATGTAGAATTAATATTCATAAATGCACACATATCTAAATATATGAACCATGTGTCTGAAATAGTATGGGAAAGCAATCCTGAAGCCATTTTGACTCTCCCAATGACCTCAAATATTCCTCTGCAGTAAGGGAGGCAAATGGGGAAAGCCTTCCCATTGTTTTTTCCCCTTGCAAATCCTGTCTTAAGGGCATATTTGTGTATGAATAGGGTGAGCCTGTGACCTGGATTCAGGAACTAAAGTTCGCCCGCCCATAACAAAAGAATGGCCAGACTGCCCAGGTAATGCAATCAGTGACCATTATCAGGTGTCCTGGCGGGCAGAATTGCTACTGTAGACCACCTCCTTCTGAGATGTATGTATGATGTCTTGGGCTACAGGGGGGCAATTTCAAATGTCTATACAAGGGCTTGCGCACCATTGTTCAGGGTTCTTCTCTCTCCTACATGTGGTGAGTGGGGACCCTGTTGCAACAGTTCCTTAAATAAAGATCAGGCTTACTAGCCACTTTGCTTCTCAATATGCTCTGCTTGACCTGTGTTTTCTCCTACCGATAGTGAACCTACTTAAGGACTCTATATGGGCTCCAGAATACTCTATAAGTGAAAGAGAGCAGTTTTTCTTATAACTTCTAGCTCCTAGACCCTTGATCACCCTAGTTGCACTCCTCTGCACACATTCCAGTTTGTCAACATCCTTAAATTGTGGTGCTCAGAACTGGGCACAGGACTCTCTGAGTCACCTTGCCCCGTGGGTGGGCCAACCCTGCTGAGCACCGTAGATTACAATGCACAGTCTTAATTCCCAGCAACCCTCAAACTACAGTGCCCAGAATTCTTTGAGGGAAAGAATATTCCTTAAAATGTGCTTGAACGTTATATTGTGTACACAGCCACAGAGTCTGCATGCAGTCCTATCCAGCTAATTTCTATCTGAAATCGGGTCACCCTATGCTGGTGTGGTCACTCTAGATTTTATGCTGATGTGGCACACAAAATTTCCAGCTGCTCCTCTGCAGGGTTGTCAAAGAACACAGGAGTCCAGCTAGGGTAACTGTTTGGCAACATCATAACTTGTACCTTTGCATCATTCACTCCATCCCTGGTTGGGTGACCCTTAAAACAACATCACCCCGAGTTCCATGATGGAAAAAATGTGGGATAAAATGTAATAAAATAAGTAAATAAATCATTATTCCATTACTGTACGATTTATGCATATTTTTGTGTGGTTCTTTTTATGCAATAGAACTTTTCCATGGCTTTTGTTCCCAGCTTCTTTCCTTACTTAATTCACTGACACTGATCCTCCAAGCAGACATGCTTAGAATCAGGCTGTTGGGCCACATTCCTATACCCAAGTACTTCGGAGTAAGACCCATTGAGTAGACAAGCATAAAACGTATAGCTGCAAAAATAGCAACAGTGCTACATATACTTGACCCACCAACCAAAACAAGATTCAGTACAGTGGTATCTCTGGTCACGAACGGGATCCATTCTGGAGGCCCGTTCGCAACATGAAAAGAACGCAACTGTCAGGGGCTCAGGAGCAGAGGCACAGGGAAGAGAGGGAATGGAGAGCGAAGGGGAAGAATCTGAGGGAAGCGTAGGGGAGTATGACAGTGAACCGAGAGATTCCATGAGCTTCTCCAGCGAATCAGAAGATTCCCAGAAGGGGGCGCCTATGGCCAGGGCAAGGGGGGTCCCAGGGGGGACGCACCAGAAACAAGAGGCCAGCGGGGACTCCCAAAGCAGCAGCTGGAGATCAGGACCAGCTTCCCCACCAGAGCGTAGTGGGGGGGAAGAGTCCCATGCATCAGGGCCAGCGTCTCCTCCAGCAGGGAGAGAAGAGGAGTCAGGGCTGACCACGCTACATTCGGAGAGTGAGGGAACGGAAGGGAAGTCAGACCCAGCTAGCCTCCCCGAAGGGGGAAGCAGTGACAGGAGCTTTGTAACGGTCAGGAGGAAGGTTGCCGGCTGGGCGCGCATGCCAAGTTCAAATGTACAGGCACGCGGGACAGCAGGAAACCCGGATGGGGAACCAGGTCCTAAAGCCCGCCGGAGGGAGGGGGAAGAATCAGGGGACTCAGCGTCAGAAGAGTCCAGAAAGGGCAAAAACCCAGCGGACAGGCAGACCCAGAGGAGGAAGGAGCAAAGGAAGAGGTGGAGCAAGGCTAGAGTCTTAAACTGGTGTCTGGGGGGAGGAGATTCAGACGGAGCTTCAGCGGTCTAGAGTTTGAGACATAGGGCTGCGCGCCGCAGCTTTGAAATCGAAACTGAACTTCAATAAAGACCTTTGTAAATAGCAACAAACTGACGTTGGTCCTTGTGAGCTGGGACCTCGGGCAGCTCTGACAGCAACCCTCAGTGGCGCGTCTGTGCACAAGCAGGTCGCGATTCAGCGCTTCTGAACATGACTTCATTTTGCATGTCTGTGCATGCGCGAGCGGCGAAACCTGGAAGCAACCTTTTCCGGTATTTCCGGGTCGCCACGGGATGTAACCTGAAAGAATGTGACATGAAGCAAACATAACATGAGGTATGACTGTACTGATAAGCTTGCAAACCACATTCAGTAAAGAGAAGGCAGATCAATTATTATTTTCCCTATTTATTACGGTATTTAAATTCTATACATGCTATTTCAGTGTTCACTGAGTGATCTCCATCACTCTTCAGTCTCATTATTTGTATGATTTTGATCTATACCTATTTCGTTTGAATTCTATCAGTATATTTTTTAATGATTTTTCCCCACACACAACCACTCGTATGTTTTTTTAAAGCTGTTCTTATTTTTAATCTGTAAGCCGCCTTGAGCTCCTATTGTTGTTGTTGTTTAGTCGTTTAGTCGTGTCCGACTCTTCGTGACCCCATGGACACCAGGCACTCCTGTCTTCCACTGCCTCCCGCAGTTTGGTCAAACTCATGCTGGTAGCTTCAAGAACACTATCCAACCATCTCGTCCTCTGTCATCCCGTTCTCTTGTGCCCTCCATCTTTCCCAACGTCAGGGTCTTTTCCAGGGAGTCTTCTCTTCTCATGAGGTGGCCAAAGTACTGGAGCCTCAGCTTCAGGATCTGTCCTTCCAGCGAGCACTCAGGGCTGATTTCCTTAAGAATGGAGAGGTTTGATCTTCTTGCAGTCCATGGGACTCTCAAGAGTCTCCTCCAGCACCAGAATTCAAAACCATCAATTCCTCAGCGATCAGCCTTCTTTATGGTACAGCTCTCACTTCCATACATCACTACTGGGAAACCATGGCTTTTAACTACAGTGGTACCTTGGGTTAAGTCCTTAATTCGTTCTGGAGGTCCGTTCTTAACCTGAAACTGTTCTTAACCTGAAGCAAGACTTTAGCTAATGGGGCCTCCTGCTGCTGCTGCGCCGCAGGAGCACGATTTCTGTTCTCATCCTGAAGCAAAGTTCTTAACCTGAAGCAATATTTCTGGGTTAGGAGAGTCTGTAACCTGAAGCGTATGTAGCCTGAAGCGTATGTAACCCGAGGTACCACTGTATTTTCATCAAAATTCATCAAAATGTTCATCAAAATTCTGACTTTCGGCCAGTCACTCAAAAATGTTGCCAAACGGTTGCAAATGCTCCCCTGAGGGGTTTGGCGGTCGAACCAGAAGGCTTTTTATCACAGGAAAAGAAATCAGCCCTCGACAACTTAACCTGCAGAATTATTTTTTTGAAAAAATCCCTAAGCCCCGGTGTCAGGGGTTCAGGGAGAGAGGCACAGGTGAGGGAGGAGACTGAGAGTGAGGGGGAAGAATTCCAGGACAGCGAGGAAGAGGATGACGATGACTTGAGGGATTCCATGAGTCTTTCAAGTGAATCGGAGGATTCCCAGAAAGGAGCGCATGTGGTCAGGCCCAGGGGAACCCAAAGTGGGAGCTGGGAGTCGGGACTGGCTTCTCTGCCGGAGCGCAGTGAAGGGGGTGGAGATTCCAGTGTGACAGGAGAAGCAGGTCAGAAAGCAGAGAGGGAGGGGAGATCGGAGCAAGGCATCCTCTCGGAAGGGGGGGAGAGTAGTACAGGGAGTAGTGTAGCGGTCAAGAGGAAGGTCAGAGGTAGCGAACGCGCGCCAAGTTCAAATGTGGAGGCGCGCGGAAATACAGGGAGCCCGGAGGAGGAGCCAGGTCCCAAAGCACGCAGGAGGGGGGAAGAGTTGTCTGGGGATTTAGCGTCAGGGGAATCCAGGAGGGGCGAACCCCCGGGGGGCAGGAAGACCCTGCGGAAAAGGAAAGAGAGGAAGAGGTGGAGCTCCACAAGCCTCTTAAACTGGTGCAGGGGAGGGACTGACTCAGAGGGGACTTCAACGGTCTAAGTGTAACAGACGTGGGGCTGCGCGCCTCGACTGTGGAGTATACGATGTACTGCAATAAAGATCTTTGTAAATAAGACTGGATTTGGCGTTGGTCTCTTGTGAGCTGGGACCTGAGGCAGCCCTGACAGTAAGTCCCCTCTCAAAAAGAACGCAATTTTTTTTTTGCAAAGCTCACGAAGTTTGGCAGCCATGAATGCGGAGGAACAGTTAGCAGCCCTCCGAGACGCAGTCGCCGAGCTTTCCACTGCGGTAGTGGTCTCCCAGAAGAAGAGTGACGAAGCGGAGGCGCGATGCCAAGATCTGCAAGCCAGGTGGGAACGTGCGTGCAAAGCGGGGTTCCCAGGGTCCAGACCAGAGGGAATCGGACTCGGAAGGCGGGGGGGCAGTTTAGTAGCCCACTTCGATGGGAACCTGAAGCACTATCCCAGTTTCAGAGCAGACGTCGTATATGCGCTGCATTTGCTTCGGACAGACTTTAAAGATGAGGAGGAAAAAGTGGGTTTTATTGTGTCCCATTTGCATGGGGAAGCTAGAGCTTGGCTACGCAATTTGTGGCGCGAAGATAGTCCTGCCCGCCGAGATTCTAACGAATTTATCAAAGCTATGGACGCTTGCTTCCAGTCTACCGTGGACGTTGATGTTGCGCGATGGGAGATGCACGGATTGCGGCAGGGAAAAGCTACAGTGCGTCAGTACCATTCTCACTTTTTTGCATTGCTGACTGTACTGGGCTGGGAAAAAGACTCTCTAGCAGTGAGAGATTTGTTTTGGGAGGGGCTCCATGGCTCCATAAAGGATGAATTGGCCAGGGGAGATAGACCTCAGACCCTAGCTGAAGTCATGCAGAGGGCACTCACGATTGGAGTACGCCACGAAGAACGCCCTTGGCATAGTGAGGAAGGTCGCCAGGTGCGTGCGCCAGCGAGAGCGCCTCCTTTTATTCCAAGGGATCTGGGCCGTGCGCATCCCTCGCCTCTGCTGAGGCAGGAGGAGGAACCGATGGAGCTTGGCGGTGCTAAGGCTCAGACAGCGGCTGGAGCCCCAGCATCCGGTGCAGTCAAGGCGAAGCCTCCTAGAGGGAGCAGGAAGTGTTACATCTGTGAAAGTGCGCAGCACATGGCTAAAGAGTGTCCCCAGAGGCTCCAGAAGCACACTGCAGCATTAGCAACAGTAGCAGAAGAGGTGCTTCACGAAGAGCAGTTTCAGGGAAACGACAGTGCCTGGCTGGAAGCAGAAATGCTGGGGCTCAGCCAGGCGAGTCAGTAAAGCAGTCCCCAGCGATTTTGCAACACACAGACCCCTTACCACCCAAGCCAGCGGTGCAGCTCACTGCAACGCTCCAGCTGCCTAATGGAACCGCCCTGGAAGTCCCCATTACCATCGACTCTGGTAGCAATGCGGACTTTGTGGGGGTGCAGTTCATCAAGCAGCATCGCATAGCGCTTCTACCAGCCACGCTGCCCCTGAACGTTGTCACGGTCGATGGCAGGAAGTTGCTGGGCGGGCAAGTTGTACAACAGACGCCACCCATGGTGATGCAGATTGGGAATCATCGCGAGGTCATTAGCTTCAATGTCACCCGCCTCTCAGACACACCTATAGTGTTGGGCATGAGCTGGCTGGAGAGACACAGTCCCGCAGTAGCGTGGTACCAGCGGCAGCTCACCTTTGGCTCATCCTACTGTGCACAACATTGCATCCAGACAAGCCAGGAGGAGGAAGCCCAGGAAGCAGGGAGGCAGCTACACCTCGGCATGGTGCAGGCAGTCCCTCACAAGTACAAGGGATTTTTGGAGGTCTTCTGCGAGAAGGAAGCTGACCAGTTGCCACCTCACCGGCCTTACGACTGTGCGATTGACCTTCTACCAGGGGCGACACTGCCGACTGCAAAGCTGTATTCCATGTCTGAGGATGAGATGCAAGAGCTCAGGGAGTTCATAGAGCACAATTTGAAGTGGGGATTCATCTGAGAATCCAAAGCGGTGGGGGGCAGTCCTGTGTTTTTCGTGAAGAAGAAGGACACGCCCCAAAAGAGACTCATTGTGGACTATAGGGCCATAAACTCGATGACAAAGCCCAAGGCCTTTCCCATGCCCAAGATTGACGACCTGCTAGCGACGGTGAGGAAGGGGAGGATCTTCACCAAGTTAGATCTGCGTGGAGCATACAATCTCATACGCATGCGTGAGGGCGATGAGTGGAAGACGGCCATGTTCACGCCGCTGGGCACGTATGAATACAGAGTTATGCCTTTTGGTCTCCAAAATGGATCCCACTGTTTCCAAGCATTTATGCACCACGTGCTAGCGGGACTCCTCTACAAGAAGTGTGTGTGTTTCCTCGACGACATCCTGATCTTCTCGGAATCGCCGGAAGCTCACGAGAGGGACGTAAAGGAGGTCCTGCAGAGACTACGGGAACACAGACTCTACGCCAAACTGGAGAAGTGCCAGTTCGACGTGACGGAGGTGGATTTCCTGGGTTACAGGCTATCCGACAAGGGACTAGCCATGGACAGCGTTAAGGTCCGCGCGGTGTTGGACTGGAAGAGCCCGCGCAATCGGAAGGAGGTTCAGAGGTTCGTCGGGTTCGCCAACTTTTACCACAAATTCATCAGAGGTTTCGCGAAGGAGACGGCAGCAATCACGGACACTCTTAGTTCCAAGAAGAAGAAATTCGCCTGGACGGACCAGGCGGAGCAGTCCTTTCAGAAACTTAAGAGCCTCTTCGCCTCCGAGGAGCAGCTGCTGCACGTGAATCCCGGCAGGCCCATACGGGTCGAGACTGACGCATCCGACAGAGCGGTGGGGGCTGTCCTTTTGCAGGAGGATCCGCAAGGGAACTGGAGGCCCTGCGCTTTCTACTCCCGGAAGCTCAGCAAGTCGGAACAGAACTACACCATCTGGGACAGGGAGCTATTGGCCATTCACGCGGCTTTCAAAGCGTGGCGGCACTTCCTCATAGGAGCCAAGCACACCGTGCAGGTCCGCACGGACCACAAGAATCTAGAGTATTGGCGCACGGCGAAGCTCCAGAGCCAGAGGCACATACGCTGGGCGGAATTCTTCGCGGATTTCGACTTCCGAATAGAGTACATCCCGGGGGATTCCAATGTCATAGCAGATGCGGTCTCCAGGAAGCCGCAATATCTCGAGGAAGAGGCAACAGTGGCAGCCAAGCACATTTTCGCACCGCAGGCATGGGCGTGCGCTTCAACCGTCGTCGACCTGGACGCGGTGCGACGTGCGCTGCAAACGGATCAGTTTGCACAATCCAAGATGGAAGTTGTCGAGGGCTGATTTCTTTTCCTGTGATAAAAAGGCTTATGTTTCGATGGCCAAACCTCTCAGGGGAGCATTTGCAACCGTTTGGCGCCATATTTGAGTGAATTCCCAAAAGTAAGATTTTTTATGAAATTGTGACGCCGGGGCTTAGGGATTTTTTCAAAAAAATCTTTTTCTGCCGGTGAAGTTGTCGAGGGCTGATTTCTTTTCCTGTAATAAAAACCCTTCTGTTTCGACTGCCAAACCTCTCAGGGGAGCATTTGCAACCGTTTGGCACCATTTATGAGTGAATTGCCGAAAGTCAGATTTTTGATGAAATTGTGACCCCGGGGCTTAGGGATTTTTTCAAAAAAATCTTTTTCTGCCGGTGAAGTTGTCGAGGGCTGATTTCTTTTCCTGTGATAAAAAGCCTTCTGTTTCGACTGCTAAACCTCTCAGGGGAGCATTTGCAACCGTTTGGCACCATTTTTGAGTGAATTGTGACCCCGGTGCTTAGGGATTTTTTCAAAAAAATCTTTTTCAGCCAGTGAAGTTGTCGAGGGCTGATTTCTTTTCCTGTGATAAAAAGCCTTCTTTTTCGATGGTCAAACCTCTTAGGGGAGCATTGGGAATAGTTTGGCACCATTTTTGAG